>JAJHPF010000018.1:2485000-2719875 GCA_024447775.1 Carex cristatella
CATAACATAGATGCCTAAGTCAATAGGACTCTTCTAAAATGGGCTTACTTCCCAAGCAACATCTCTCTCTTTCTTTGTCAACTAAGTTAAAACTTGAAATTTATCAAAAAGTGTTGTTTAATTTTCAGAGAGTAAAATTAAATTTCTGAATTTTCGCTGGTTTCTATGGCCTCATTCTAACCATTTTGAATAAATGGTAAAACTCAGGCATCATCAGTTTTGTTCACCATTTTCTGGGTTTTCTTCTTTTGTTTGGATTTGGTTTCCACTTTCTCACTCTTATATCCATTCATGATCTTAGTACCCTTTTTGCAATGAGAAGTGGGGATATTTTTCCATGATCACCAATTGCAAGTGACTGGGATGCTTTTTCACGAGTAGTGAGAGGTATTAATTATTATGGTAGAGTATCTTAATTAGAACCCAATAAGCTTAATTTGAGCTTTATTTTTTTTTCTACCAGCGTAACCTTTTGATTCACATTAGTAGTAGTTATCTTGATTTATTTTCCAGAATGCAGTGCTTGTGTAAAATTGGCCCTGATTTATTTTTTTCACTTGTGCAGTGAAATATATAAATAAAATCATGACAAAGATATGTATTATAAGAGCCTCCAGAGATGATCACCAAAAAAATTGGGCTGCTTTAATTAGCCATGGTACAATACCAATGAAATAGTGTATGTCGAACTTTTTACGTAATTCAATTCTGTTAGACTTGTTTCGAGAAAGCTGTTGACAATTTGCTGCTTTGCAAATTATTGTTTCTCTTTTATACATAGTAAAGATTTTCTGATAGCAAACTAATTACTTTAATTTAGACATGTGCTATATCTACGAAAATTGCTATTATATCCATGGATGATTTCTAGAGATTTTAACTAACGAACACTATTTGTCAAAATCAACTGCTACGGATATAGATATAATAGAATGTACCTACAAAATTACATGTGTTTAAATTATTGAAAAACTAAAACGACCATACAGATGCACGCAACTAACATCATTAGTTTTTTAATTAATATCTTCTTAGAGATCTAAATTCCAGAATTTATCTTTTAATATCGATCCAACCTCTAAATACGGGGGAAGGAGATCACCTGCCCCCAGTGTGGATGACACGTGGGTCCAGACGGGTTTAAACATTTAAATATTGGTTTTAATTTTGTTGTAGGCCCACATATCAGCGACTCAGTGGCAGGAAAATCCTGCCCCGTGGGGGGCAGAGAATTCAGTTCCAAATACGGGTCCTTGTTTCACATCAATCGCTATATGTCCCATTAATGGCCGCTAATATCAAAAATTTGTATTTCTGTATCTTGAATTTTTAAATCAATAATTTTCATATTTTTTCTTTACAAAAATTAACTGAACAATATCTATTTTTGTATTTGTCTATTAGCAAACATTTAGAAATTAAATATAATATTGTCAATTTAAAAAAAAAAAATTGAATACTCGATATATACGGAGAAAAATATCCTTGCCTGATCATCGATAAGATGTAATATATAATTCGTTGGGTTTATATATGATGCTACCAATAATATGATGTAGAAGTAAATCTGCGTTTCGATATATAGCAAGAATAAATTTACACATATATTAATGGTTAGAAATCAGAATACGCATGATGGAATAACCAAAGTTTTAACCGATGATTCAATTAATTATGAATTAATGATACTTCTATTAATTGTCAGGATAAGTCAACTAAAAACAAAAAAATTAAACAACATAGGAAAACAATTAAACAAGGATGAAAAGAAATACAGGATTAATACCTGAAATGCGGGATTTCTAGTATTTGCTTTTAGCCATATATACACATGGCCGGGGCTGATTTGTTTGTTAGCAATTTAGAGTTATTAAGCAGCTAATTAATTAATTAATTGATATATTTTGTAAACATGTTTTTCTAATTTTAAAAACAATTAGTTGCCAATATCATATCTTCAAGATAATAATGTAGCATGATATAATTTCCAAAATTGTAATATAATATCTAATGTACAAATTAATAAGATATATCATATGAGTAGAACTAGGTTGTGTTTGATTGTGTCATAATCTACATGGCTGTTTAACTAGATTTGTAAAACATATATAAATTGAATTTTACAGTTTTCTTATCTTGAGATATTGTGCAGGTTTATGACAATAGAAGATCCAAGAATTACACATCAATGATGAAATAATAAATTGCTATATAATATCAAGGATGTGGTCATAAAGTACAAGATATTGGACAGCAGAAGATTCATCTCAAGATTAAGGATATTAAATCTGTAAAATTGGTAGAATAGGCTTGTTAATGAACTAAGTGAGGCCTACCCTTGCAATGGTTCAAGAACCGTTATAACGAAATAAATAAATTCCCTATTGATCGTGTGACGAATTAATTCGGTTGGGACCGTCACATGACGGTAGATTTTCTAGAGACTACCGTGATGGCTACTGTCACAACGGTACGTCTACCGTTAGGGTTAACGGCATCCAAACATGACGTAAGTTGACCAACCGTTATAACGGTAGGTCCAAATTACTTTATTTTTATCAGCTCTCTATAAATAGAAGTATGATGAAGGTTTGGATCATCACTCTAACCATCCCAAACTTTAATATTTCAAATTCTCAGATCTAGAAAAAGTCATTGTTGCTTGTGCACTTCAACTTCAATATTCACAATTTATCTCAAACTTATTCAACCAATACACCAACTCTTAGAGTGATCCTGCGAGATCAACCTTTTACCTTTGAGTCTTAGTTGATTGTTTTGTTATTCTTGAGTTGTTGTGCTCATGAGTCGATTCCGTGCTCGGGCCGTGTGATTTTCTAGAAGCTTGTAAGGGATCACCGGTTCCACCTTGTACTTCCTTTCTTATTGGGTAAAGAAAGGCGCACAAGCTTGAAGGTCGCGTGCCTCTGAGACGTAGGCGTTAGTACCGAACTCCGTAAATAACTCTCGTGTCAAGTGTATCTAAACTCTACTCTTTACTTTACTATTTTATATTTTACTTTAGGACCAAGTTATTCGAGTTTTTGCCAATAATAACTTTAAGACACATTAGAGACTTATAACTTAGTGTAAAAGTTTTAAAATGCCCTATTCACCCCCCCCCCCCACACACACACACACACACACCCCTCTAAGTGCCTTTACACCTTGGTTGACAAAATTATATCGGAGGTGAATGGTACAGGAGATAAAAGGTTTAACCTTGTATCATTATAATCGATAGAATCGATTTTCCTCCCAATTTGGGGTGTAACAAATGAATATTTTTTGTTACAAATATTGTTAGAAAAAATAACACAAATGACCCACTCTATATCTTACCTATATAATTTTTATATAAGTTTTTACAAACCTATAACAGGTATCGAATTTCTCATTAACATTTTTAAATTTTAATCAACCAAACAAGAAATAAGACGGAAAAGAAAGTTAAATTTATTTTCTCTCATTAATCATCCAAATATAAAAAAGTTAAATATGTTAATCTTCATTTCTATTACATTCCATTCCTTTTTATTCTTCACTTCCCATTTCTTTCTCTACTCTCCATCCAAACAAGGTCTTAGGGACCAACAAGGTATTCTTACGTTCACCCAGTCCCTTTGTAAACTCAACTCTAAAATCTATGGGATTGGCTTCAAATGACGAATCCGAACTTTTTTTTATAGTTGACAAATCCAAACTGTTAAAACTTGAAACTCATCTACCTTACGAGTGATGCATCTACATGTGAAAATTTTAAATTTTGAATTAATTTAGTATAGAGTCAAGCAGTCAAATTAGAAGGTTTATAAATTAATTTTAATGCATTCATTTTTTGAACATTTTTTTACTACTTGACTCTATACGAAATTAATTTTAAAATTTTAATTTTTTGCATGCAAACGCAACACTCGTAAGATAGATAGGTTTCAATAGTCCGGATTTATCAATTAAAGTCAATCAATATATTTTAGAGTTGAGTTTACAAAAGAGCTTGGTGAAATTAAGAACACCTTAGTGCTACTCATATTATATTGTCCAAAACACAAACACTCACTACTAGAATTTTCATTTTTAGTAAGGGGCGGAAAAAATATTTCCATGCATGTGAAGGGTCCATGGAAATAAAATGGACTTTTCTGACATCATAAATTATTTCCAAAGGTAGTCCCATGAAAAAAGTAGCGTCTCGAAATCCTACATGTGTGCCCATGGAAAGGTATCATTTTTTCCCTTGGAAAAAGTTTGGCATGACCCGCGACCTGCCAAACAGACCAAATATTATATTTTATTGAAGGTACATGGAAATTCTTGACCACATGCACATGAAAATAAGTTCGAAGAAGTTGGACATACTATTTCCATGGGCCGGTCCTTTGAAATGTTTTTTTTTATTCTGTTTATATTATTTTATAATGAAAGTTTATAGAAATACTGGGGCAAATGCGCATGGAAATATTTTATAGATACAATTTATATTATTTTATGGTTAAACATATTATTTCCATGGGATGGCCCTTGGAAATTTTTTGTTTATTATGTTTATATTACTTTATAGTGAAGGTTCATAGAAATACTGGAGCAGATGCACATGAAAATGTTTTATTGATTCAGTTTATATTATTTTATAGTTGGACATATTATTTCCAAGCCGCCTTTGGAAATATTTTGTTTATTATGTTTATATTATTTTATATTGAAGGTTCATGGAAATACCCGAGAAAATGCGCATAGAAATATTTTATTGATTCAATTTATATTATTTTACAGTTCTACTAATTATTTCCATGGGAGAACCGTTGGAAATGTTTAGTTCCTGGAGACAGAAACATTCCTGTATATTTTAGATCTCCCTTTGAATTGTCTAAATGGATAAATCACAGTAGCAAACAAAGTATAATTGTGATAAACTGAAACAATAGATTGAAAAATTAAATTTTGTTCTTTAGAATAAACCAATATATAAAATTTTGATACAAAATATTATGTTTGCTCTAATTTTTCAGAATAATTATTCTAAAAAATTCTACAATGCTCAAGGGCACACATAATATGGAACGTGAAGATCAATAGAATCTTATTAAGACTATAAAGAGTTGTTGTGCTTTTGAATTTTACTGGAAGTGTCAAGCAATAAAGAAAAAGGAAGAAATCCAGAGTTGATGTCAGGTCAAAAGTTGGGAAAAAAAATAGCAGTTGTATTTTTTTTGTTCTTAAACTCATCCGTAATTGTTCAATTATAGAAGAGAAGTTATTACAAGAATAGAGAAAAGAAACATTGTGGTCTGAGTACCAGCAGTTTGGTACTTTGAATTCATTAACATCTGGTTTCAATAAGAAGGCGGTGAGGAGACACCTCACTATGTTTAAAAAAAAAAGGAATAGAGAAAAGGCTTTGTGTTGATCCCTTCATATTTTCTTTCCATGTGAAGACGAGCCATTTATTATTGTCATTGAAACAACAGGAATGAATGAGCTGGTGGTAATATTTTATCTTGTTGAATAGATGTGGTTTCATACCTTTTATGGGTAGGCACGACCAACAAAACAATTAATTTACTATTCTAATCTGCTTTGATTCGAGAGGGAAATTTTTTTACTCATGGTCCCGAGCTTCTTAATGCAAATTGACAGTATAAATGGTATTAGATATGCTTGATCTTTTTTTATACATCAGAATCACTGAAAATAAAAAAAGTACTTATGTAATAATTGTGGTGTGATCTTTTATTAGTAAAAAAAAAGTATTCAAGTAAAAGAAATTAAAATTTTGTTGCATGTGCAGACAATGGCAACAGTTGGTTGCAAATATAAATAATATAAATCTAAAATATTTTGTCAAATTCCCAATCTCTTGAGAGAAAAAAAAAATATAGAGGACTATAATATATTTAAAAAAATATGTCAGGAGGCCTAGAGAATGTACCATAATATCTGAACCGATTATAATTTAGGCTTAACATCTCATAATTCCCTAATTATTTCTCAACGGTACGGTATTTCTCACGGTGAACTTCTAACTTTTTTCAGCTGAAACTATTAGGGGTGTCAATGGGTACGGTACGGGTAGGGTGGAAGCATTTTCATACCCATACCCTACCCTTACCCGTTAAGAATTTGTCTTACCCTACCCTACCCGTACCCGTTAAGATAACTGGGTAACGAAACGGTAGCGGGTGAATAACGAATAACACTAATATAATAGTTTTATTATTTTTACAAATATACTATCAAAACTCATCATGTCATACATATGCAATCACAATTACTAATATAAAAATCAAAATACAAATATGCAATTAATTCTAACTAATAACATTTTTATAAAGACCAAAAAAAAATTCAAATATCTCTTCTAACAAATTCAAAATTCAATTCGTTAGTTAAATAATCAAACATTCAAATAAAAAAAGTAATATGTTTAATATTATATTCATCTTACACCAAAATGCATACATTTTCTCATGAATTAACGTTGATACAATGATATGAGAAACATAAAATTGAATATAATATTTATATATCTATATGCAATTTATTTTATATAATTACCCGTTATCCAATGGGTACGAAATAGCCTTTATCCGTACCCATACCTATTTAGCTAACGAAAAAAAATCCTTACCCATACCCTTACCCAATAAGCTAACGAAAAAAAAACCTTAGCCATACCCGTCTTATCGAATACGATACGGGTAAGGTAAATGGGTAAACGGTTTTCATTGACACCCCTAGAAACTATTTTGTTGGGATTTCAGAATTACCTTCTTATGCTCGTTACCACTGTCATGATTCCTACCTTGCTCGTGCCTTTAATGGGAGGGACTGATGTAAGACTTCTGCTTACCACACATATATATTACCTATAAAACCAATTAGTATGTAACTTTCATTGTAAAATGCGGTTTTGTTCATGCATGTGGAAAGTCACTGCATACTGCATATGCGGTATGCAGATGCATATACGGATTTTAATGCAGACTTATATATGCAAATTTTAAACTACATATTAATTTATCTCCACTCAAAACATGCAATATATTATCATTAAAAATAACTTGTGTCACATGTCAGAGAAAAGAATTACATCAAATTTCAACATATTAAAATCATTCAGTGAATTGGGTCTAAGTATATCAGAATTAGGTCTGAACAAAGGCATTAATCCTAAAGTAACTCACTAAATTAACCAAATACAAACAATTAATTAATTGATACTCAGTAATAGAATCGCATGACGCCAGATGCAAATAATTGCATTATTAAAAATCAATATGCCTCTTTAAACCGAAAAATATGTAATTTTCATGCACCGCATATATGAGACTGCATGAAGATTTTCATACGGAATCGATCTGCATAAGCATATACGGCCGCATGCCGCGCATTTTACAACACTGCTTTCAAATACATGTTCCATGAAGCAGATGCTAGTATAGTCCTATGATTTCTATTCCTATTTAGTAGTGGGCCAGGCCAGGCCCCAGGTTTTCTTATTGGAGTATCTAATCATACACTGGCGGCCCAGAAAAAGCACGTCAAACTAAGAATGAAGATGCTAGTAAAGTGAAGATGCTTTCATATTGACAAAACATGGAAATTAAGTACAATATATCATGTCACATTGTCACCCAATGAAATATAAGGAATAATGTTGAAACCTCTCTTTTCATGACATTCATTTTGGGGGATATGTTTAGCATTGCTACCTAGCTATTTTCTTTAAAATATACTAGCAAGAAATTATTTTGTTTAATCCTCATAAGCACTGAAGATATCGGTCACCAGCTGCATTAGAACAAAATTAAATGCCAGCACTATATTGCACTACCCACTAGTAAATGAACTAATTCATCCATTTTGTAGACAAATTTGCTTTTACTTCTAATCAAAAAGCTCTTTTTACTATGTGATTCCAAGTGCCAACCAATAAAGATTTTGACTTTATTTATAATGTTGTTTTGGTATCCTCTGGAATCTGGATATACATCTGCTTTATATAATTATATATTATTTAACGGATTTCCTTTATTCCCCACAGTATAGTCTCAAGAAAATTAAAATTAACCTCTTTCCTTTATGCCAAAAACTGCTTACTGAAAGTCTGAAACCTGGGGATCACATGCGTAAAAACTATGTGAAGGAAATCAAGTTACTCAGATCCGAGAGAGCGGTCCTCTTGTTTGGTATAGCTAATAGCTTGCATGTATTTGTGTTGGTCATAAATTATTTCGATATTTCACAATTTGACTGAAATAAATTACAAGGAAAAAAAAACAAGGACTATAAATCTATATGGAATTAACCACCATCAAGATATTATTACATATGCTAATTACATGATACTACACTCAAGAGGAATATCAGTATCTCCTGCATATATATTATTAGCAGGAAGGAAAAAAAAAAAAAAAGGAAGATATAGAACGCTATATATAACTAAAACAATACATAGGCTTGGCTTGCAACCCAACTAGGCACATATAGCCGTCAAAGATTTAATAATTTATAGTCACTTCAACCAGATGAGGAAATGTTCATATGGAAAACTAAACTGAACACTTTGAGAATCCCATAAGTAATCAGCATAGCCAGCCATCCTCCGATCAAAACCCTAAGCGCACCCTTATGCGGCTTAGCACCACCGAGGAATGCGCCAATTGCACCGAACGCAACTAATGCAAGGCTACTCACACCACAAACAACACCCAGCCTCACTCCCCAAGATTTGATAAATGCCCCGGCAAGCAACGGTAACAACCCACCAATTGAAAATGCTAAAGCTGATGCACCAGCAGCCAGCAATGGGTTTGATAATGGTTTCTTATTATTTTCTTCTCCGTCTTTCTCTTCTCCTTGCTCAATTAGAGTCTTTTCTATGTCATACTGAGCATAAACCGACACAAATTCACCAATGGCCATGCTACATGCACCAGCTACTAGACCAGCAAGGCCAGAGACAAGCATAGCTTTAGCAACCGAGCTTGCTGCACCGACACCAATCATAAGGGATGCGACTGATACAAGACCATCGTTGGCCCCTAGGACAGAGGCACGGAGCCACTGGGCCCGTTGCATGTAGTCAATGGTGTCATCATCAGATTTGCCGAGTTCAAGGTCTTTGTTTTGGTTGGAAGGCGTCGGGATTTTGGAAATTTCTGGTGATGAGGTTGTTGTGGGGACAACAGAGTTCATACGAAAAGACATAGTTGCCACTGTCTCTAGTACGTGTTAGAAGGAAATGAAACAATCTGAGGGGAGCTGAGAGAGAGAGAGAGAGAGAGAGATTTGGTAGTATGGAAGGCACACGCCTAATGGTCCGGTATTTATGGACCAGGCGATTTTATTCAAAAATTAAATAAAGAAATTAATTATAGGAGGAATGGAGGATGGTTGCTTCCGATTTTATATTTTCTTTTGGGTTTCCCATGTGATTCGGGCAAGAATATGACAAGGAATTCGGTTTTGAGGTTTGAGGTAAGGAGGGAATTAGTGGGGTAAGGGCATATTAGTAATACTTTTACTATTATAAATTTATAATTTATCTTTTAAAGGGCGCGTAAGGAGCACTGAGCAGGTGGTGTGCTGTCCGTATTTCTCAGAATATTTCATTTTACCAACAAAAAGGAAATTCTTTATTTGATTTTTTATATAATGTTGTTTGGAAAGAGCTGGATGGGCAATTAAAATTAGATTATCTCTGACTTTATATTCTTTTTTCCGTGTCAAAAGTTGTAAAAAAGACAATGTTCTTTGAGTTCTCGTGACACCCTACGTACGTAGCACTAATTTGCATCCTCTGAATCCATATCCGTTTTTTTTAACTCTCAAGAAGAAAAAAAAACACCACTACTTTTAGAGAGAGAAAGAGAGAACTGAGAGAGAGAGAGAGAGAGAGAGAGAAAATAGAAAAGGAGGAGGGTGATCATTTTCTTTTTCGGATTTGAATCGTCTCAAACATTGAGCTAATATGTAAAAATAAATAAAGACCGTTCAAACATTGAGTGTCCCACACTGACATGCATGCATCATGCGGCTCTAATTCTTTATTTTCCGAGTTAATGTCTAAAAAATTAATTAGCATGTATTAGTGCTTAAAGGATGAACTAAATTCATAAACTTTCTATATTTCATAAGCAAATATTGTATTTAAAAAATTAATGTGATTTTCTTAATTTAATATAATACAAATCAGAACGACCAAAATGTGATTAAAAGATAATTTTTACTTATTTAATTTTATGTTCTTACGAAAGCGTAAAATTATTTTTTTTTTCCATTCATGCATCCAGTACTTGATGACAGAAATTTGATATCAATAAAGTAAAAGTAACAACAAATAATCACATATTTTATTGTCTCTTGACGCAAACTCTCATTACATTCTTGTCTCTTGACTGCTTTGAAAACAAAAGGCCAATCAATTTTCTTCATTAATTAATTTGTTTATTTAAAAGAATAATTAAGCATCGAAACTTCGAATTAAATTACTAAATTAATTCGACATTGGTAATTTAAAATCCTTAAAAGGTGGGCGCGTGGCCACCACGCGAAGTATCTATCTACCAACGAGGAAACGGTACTTATCTAAACGAACGAAATCGAATAATAGCAAACAAATTAAATGCGTCACTAGAGACTAGAGAGTATGTAAAGCACGTCTCCGGTTCCATCAATTCGTTATAAAACAATTCTTTTTTTTAGTTGAATTAGTTATGAAACATCCCTGACGTACGTGGCTGTGAATATGGCTCCATACGAATTAAAATTGTTGTTTGAGAAATAAACTTAGGGCAGGGCAGAACAGAGCATCTATATTTCTAATAAATTATTAGAGTTTTTAGTCTAGTTTCTAAACTAATTTTAGAGATGTAGATGGATTTCTTATTTAATAATTTTGCTCAATAATTTCTTAATAATAAATCATTTATAAACTCTAACGTGGCGAAATAATCGGTCCGTATTCGCTCAATTTTTTCAATCTATTTTAATTAAATGCTGATGTGGCAATTAAGAAACTCTAATTTTAATTTCAAAGATGTGGAGGTTTAGAAATTCAAAGAGACTAAAATTTCTAAAAAGTAGTTAACAGTTATTTAGAAACTCTAAGAGTTTTAGGAATGTAGATGCTCTAAGGTGCAAATTCTTAAGCTCATCAAGTCTCTCTGTGACCTTAACTCGTGAAGTAGATCGTTTCAATGTTTCGAATGTGTTATTTAAAGTAAATTCAATAGATTTTTTTAGTGAAGTTCAGAAAGAGAGTTGCTTCTATTCATAAAATTAATTAAGTAGCAGTCGATCTGAAATGAGAGCATCGTTTTGACTTTTTGGCAATTGTGTATGGCAGTAATATATATGATAGTGATTGCTTCAGATCAGGGCTTTGCTAAGCATACATAATTTATTTTGATGTATTATTATATAAAGGAGGAGTCTAAATCTGTTGCTTGTGCCTCTTGCTTTTACTTAATAAATATATGGTATCAATTTCTCAAGAAGCAACATAAATATTTAACATAATTCTTCTTATTTCTATAAATATCAAGGGAACAAAAAGTCAGAAATTATTTGTGTGTGTGTATATATATATTCTTTTACTATCCTCCAGAAGTCCATAATTAATCTGATCTGAAATGTTTTAATGATAATAAATATATTCTTGTCCGTGTTGCTAGCTAGGCTTGATTCTGTACACACCCAAATTCGAACAAATTGGAAAATGAAGAAGCTTGATCGCAATAATATTTATCTAATTTTCAGTATGGTACTGCAGGTGGGACCCAATATGATAAGAGCTCTCTTTAAACTTATATCTTTGAAACTATTAAAGTTTCTAATCTGATGTGGCAGTTTCTAATTCAGTTTTAAAATTTCTAATCTGACGTGGCAGTTTTTAATTTAGTTTTAGAGATGTGAAAGAATTTTTAATCTGATGTGACAGTTTCTAATTCACTTTCAGAGATAGTGCTGCAGGTGGGACCCAATATGATAAGAGCTCACTTTAAACCTAATAATTAAGTGGAGCAGCTTGGGTCTGATGCCCATCAGACTCAAACTGAGTTCGATGGGTTCCATAACTGTCTTATCCGCTTTAAGATTTGTACATACAGATATTAAAGCGAATACGCACGGATATTGAAGCAACACGCAAGGATCTTAAAGCGGATCGGATGGTGATGGAACTCATCGCATTCAGTTTGAGTCTGATGGACATCGGATCCAAGATGACCTCATAATTAATTAAAGAAGGCAAAATCCTAGTGTGAACCTCTAATCACTAACGACAGGAATTATATTATGCTATGCTAGCTAGATGCTATCAGCACTCACACATCCTTTTTTGAAGATGAAGAAATCAAAGGTGGATTACACACAATTATGGTATAAATTAATATAACAGCTCAAGGCATCTAAAAAATTAAACGCGCAATTGAATGTGCAGAGACTATGACCGAAAGCAAAGGAAACACAGAAAAAAAAATTAAGCATATAAAGATGGAAAAGGAATTAATGTGGGTCCTGGTAACCAACACGTGCACGACGCTCAAAGTTTATGAAAATTAATTAAGATGCTAACTATGCATGCATGGTGTTTGATTACTCATGAATTTAAGAAAGAACTAGAATGTATGTCATGTACTTGTCAATGTACACAAAAGTGAAATATTCCGTTCCCATGAACACGGAATAAATCATTCTACTATAGCAAAAATTATTGTTTGTTAAAAACAAAAATAAACAGTATATGAGGTGATTCAATGTTAAATGATTAGATAATCATAATTAGTGCTCAATCTTGTGTCAAAAATGGTGATGGAAAATTATAGAATTGTAATACACTTAAGTAATAAAAAAAAATTACGTCATATTGTTGTATATCTTCATATGTGGTCAAGAATATATACTAAGGTCTAACAGACATTAGATTTTTTTCGGATATAGAGTAATATTTTTTTCAACATGTTTGTAGCATATATATTGAAATATTGGAGTTATTCAAGTATCCATTCCTAAATTACCTCCATCTGGTTTTGGCCTATATTAACTGTCAAACAGAAAAAAAAAAAAAAAAAAAAAAAAAAATGATTATATACGAGTATTCATATAGAGATAGTCAAATATGCTATGCAATAACAGAGTATGTAATACGTAATATATATAGTCAAGTGTGTATTTTAAGACGATTTAGAAAGAAAAAAAAAAAAGTGTTCAAGTTCAAAACAATATGTGTTTATTTTTGTTTAAATAAGTTTCATGTAATAGTTAAGAATGTATATTAATAGTTTTAAATAATGACAACTATCAAAATTTACATAGCTTTTGACATAATGTGATAGCTACAATTGCATTTAAAACTGAATAAGTTAAATTTGGATTATATAAAATACATGCGCGTTTAAGATGCGTTAGAATGGTATGAAATGCAATAATTTAAAATTTGAAGGGGAATCATGGAAAGAGAAAGGGAGTCAAGTGGAACAGGAATTATATAATTTAGATACTTAATTGAGATTGTATCATGACTTATCACTCAAAAGGCCGTACCAGGGGTGGCCCCAATTAAAAGCAGATTACATCAAAGCTGGTACAGTGCGAGCAATGAATCCGATGCAAAAATCAGCAATTGTCATTATGCAATTCATAGTGTGGAGGGAAAGGTGCAACAGATGCTTCTCGGGCACTAGCAAGACAACGGAGGAATTACTCGAGGAAGTGTTGCCTACATTAAAATTTTATGTTAAACCGGTACGATCTGTACAACTGGTACAAGAGGAATCGAAGGGACAGAATGCCCAAGGAATTGGATAACTGGTAGGACAGGCTTCTACATACAGCGGAGACAGCAATTGGTTTGGCAGATCACGTACTGTGGCAGGCCGGGACAAGAGAAAATGGGTAGTAGGAGGGTTACTGGTACGAGCCTGACATCACTGGTACAGGCCATAAACTGTACCGACTTATGTCAGGATGGATATATAAAAAAAACTACCTATGCCATATCAACAGAGGCAAAGAAAGGGCTCCGGACTGATACAAACACTTGCTGGTGCGATGAAATGAAGAACTGAGCGACTTTTTTGTAAAATTTACAGTCTTTTTTTTTTTCTTTCCCGTTTCTTTAGTGTCTTTTCTATATGATTTTCTTATTTCTTTTAGTAGTCTGTTTCTTTGCTGGCTCAGCTGTTTGAGCTTTTACTTCTATTGTGTTTTAATTTTATTACAAAACTCTTGTAATCTTTATCTTTATTAATGAAATTAAATATGGGCATGACCCATATTTTTTTTCTCAAAAAAAGATACTTAATTGAGAAGGCATCCACTTACATCTTTTTTTAAGACAACACATTACATTCAATATTTTTAAAATTTTCAAAGTTAAAACAGTCGATCCAAACCATTTAACATGATAGATATATTAAAATGTACTTGCAGATCAAATTTTACATATTTTTTTTTTTTACTATTTATTAAGTATTTTACAAAATCGTTGTTTTTAGACCATTGAATTTTTGTACACATCTTAATAAATATTAAAAAAATTAAAAAATATATAAAATTAGATCTGCAAGCACATTTTAATATATCCATCATGTTAAACGGTTTGAATGGACTGTTTTAACTTTGAAAATGTAGAATATAATCTAGTATCACAAAAAAGAGTGTAAATGATCCCTCCTCTACTTAATTAGAACTGTAAGAAACACTATCTAACTTTAAGGACCATGCATGCAGCAAATTATGTAAGGACCCTAATTAACAATTTAAAAATTGATAGAGATGAAGAGAAAGTTTCATTCCTTCTAAATTTGTTCAACTGGGGAAGGTTGGACTTGACAATTCTAAGGGCAGCCGTAATTAATTAAATATCGAATTCTCAAATCCTATTTGATTTCTTCGGGGACTGAAAAACCTTGTTCAACATAATTGTTTATTGGAAATGCATTTTCTTTGACGATATTATATTATTTTTTTTGCAATATCAACTCCAAGCCAATGGTGGGAGTGTGGCCGCCACACGAAATAACAAGGTATTGACTTTAGAAACCGGCCGGTATTCAAAGAATCGTGCTTAATTTGTTAGAAACACGCCACAATCTATATGAATAGTCTTCTTGATGAAAAGTTAAGAAAAGTTGTGATTTTTAAAAATTCTTAAAAAATAGTAAGTAATTTAGAAAAATGTAAATTTTGATTTTCAAGTACATTTCAATATGAAGAACATGTTGAAAGGCTCGAATCAATTATTTTAATTTTAAAACTGAAGATACGAGCACGAAGTAAAACAACATCTTTAATTCCCAAAACAAGTTAGCTCATCTCTTAATATTATGCTGGTTATATAATCAAACAATATTGCTAAAAAATCTCACCTGTCATTAGGAATGTGCAGCATATCATAGACCTGCTAAACGAGTCGAGCCAACTCATGGACTTTGAGTTGAGCTCTTCAATGAGTCAAATTGAGTTGAGTTTAATTCAAGTTGAGCCCAAACTCGGTCCGAACTCGAAATAATTCATCACATTTGAGTTGAGTTCGAATTGAACTTGTTTTGTTAATTATATGATCGAGCTGAGCCGAGTTTTGAGCTGAGTTCGGCTCATTAGCAGGCTTAAGCATATGTTAACTAATTAACTCCACAGACATTTAAAGACAGCAACTGATCATCATCGATCGGTTACTAGCAAAAAAATTGGGACATTTTGAACAAATAACTCATCAGATTATAGTTTAATACACTTTAATTTATCAGAACACCATTAGGTTAACATTTGAGATCATTGCCAAATTATGGGATTAATTGAGCACATGATGATTAATCTCAGCTTTCTATCATTTCTTCAAAGTAGTGCCTATTTGCTTCTACTATAAAAATTATAAGATTAATTGGTTCAATTAAAAAAATATATAATTAATGTCTATAGTATTTAAAATGAACAGTTTCAACAAATTTGTCTCCCAGCATATACCCAAGATTTGGGATCCGAATCTGCTGTGATTCTTTACCTATGAATATTATCCTACAATTTCTGCTTTTCCAAATCCAACTGTTGAATTGTTTTGAGATTCGTGCACAGAAAAATCTGTTGTTTTGAGATACGTCCACAGCAATTACTGAACGGATGAAAGGTGGGCGCGTGTTTAAAGAGAGCTCTTATCATATTGGGTCCCAATTTGTTCGAATTTGCGATCAAGCTTCTTCATTTTCCAATTTGTTCGAATTTGGGTGTGTACAGAATCAAGCCTAGCAACACGGACAAGAATATATTTATTATCATTAAAACATTTCAGATCAGATTAATTATGGAGTTCTGGAGGATAGTAAAAGAATATATATATATACACACACAAATAATTTCTGACTTTTTGTTTCCCTTGATATTTATAGAAATAAGAAGAATTATGTTAAATATTTATGTTGCTTCTTGAGAAACTGATACCATATATTTATTAAGTAAAAGCAAGAGGCACAAGCAACAGATTTAGACTCCTCCTTTATATAATAATACATCAAAATAAATTATGTATGCTTAGCAAAACCCTGATCTGAAGCAATCACTATCATATATATTACTGCCATACACAATTGCCAAAAAGTCAAAACGATGCTCTCATTTCAGACGACTGCTACTTAATTAATTTTATGAATAGAAGCAACTCTCTTTCTGAACTTCACCGAAAAAAAAAATCTATCCAATTTACTTTAAATAACACATTCAAAATATTGAAACGATCTACTTCACGAGTTAAGTTCACAGAGAGACTTGATGAGCTTTAGAATTTGCACCTTAGAGCATCTACATTCCTAAAACTCTTAGAGTTTCTAAATAACTGTTAATTACTTTTTAGAAATTTTAGTCTCTTTGAATTTCTAAACCTCCACATCTTTGAAATTAAAATTAGAGTTTTTTAATTTCCACATCAGCATTTAATTAAAATAGATTGAAAAAATTGAGCGAATACGGACCAATTATTTCGCCACGTCAGAGTTTATAAATGATTTCTTATTAAGAAATTATTGAGCAAAGTTGTTAAATAAGAAATTCATCTATATCTCTAAAATTAGTTTAGAAACTACCATATCATACTAAAAACTATAATAATTTCAGAGATGTAGATGCTCTGTTCTGCCCTGTCCTAAGTTTATTTCACAAACAACAATTTTAATTCGTATGGAGCCATATTCACAGCCACGTACGTCAGGGATGTTTCATAACTAATTCAACTAAAAAAACGAATTGTTTTATAACGAATTGATGGAACCGGAGACGTGCTTTACATACTCTCTAGTCTCTAGTGACGCATTTAATTTGTTTGCTATTATTCGATTTCGTTCGTTTAGATGAGTACCGTTTCCTCGTTGGTAGATAGATACTTCGCGTGGTGGCCACGCTCCCACCTTTTAAGGAATTTTAAAACTACTGTTCATACTATTCGGATCGCAGCAGATCCAGTTCCCAAGATTTGGGATGTTTTCTTACGAACCTTGCATCTTTAAACAGTTAAACAATGAAAGCTAAGAGCATAAAAAGGAAATCATTTTTAGTGTGGTACTTGAAAGGAGTGGGCGAGAGATGGGCCTGCATATGCGGTAGTTAAGTTTAGCCCAAAATGGACTTCCATACATTGTAAGAAGTAAAACTTAATCTGAGGCCCAATGTACTTGAAATACATCTACAGAAAGCAAAAGCATATTAGTATAATTAAATCCAGGCCCACCGGCCCCATTCATAGATTACTACATAGAGAAAATATATATATATAATATTTCAGGCTCTTTTGGATGCATAGTCCAAGATGAGGTCCTTTAAAGACACGGACAATATGCAGAGTCCAAGACGACGGTCCGGATCCCATGATGTAACTCAAGTTTTGAGTTTTGCATCGAGACAGAATCTGACATTCCATCTCGTACAATCTATCTCTAAATGTGTGTACCATCTCACGCGCTCATTTCGAATTGAACAGTCCTAATTTAAAACTCAAAAATTGAGTTAACAACACTGCATGTCTTTATTTCTTTCAATAACACTGCTAGCTAGTAACTCAGAAATAGTAAAATTATTTTCATTTCACCGTGAAAAATTAATATCAGAAAATTGCAACTCACTTGGACGGAAATAAATCTGCTGTGATTCCAAGAAATAACAGGGACCTACAATTTCAAATCTATTCATTTATTTCTTTTCATGCACAAATTTCAAAATCAAATAGTTTTTATGTACGAATCTCAAAACAGATGAATGGGTGGATTTGGAATTGCAGGGTCTGTTATTCCTTGGAATTGCGGCAGATTCATTTAAAAATAATTCCAATATTCTCTGCAATTATCTGACACATTTTCTGACACTATTGATTTTTTTTTTCAAAAATAGAAAAATTCAATTATTTTCTATATTTACCTAAAATTGACTTTTCATCAGGGATTAATACCTTAGATTCAAAGCATTTTATTTTTTTCAACAACACACAAAGAAATATTTCAATTTTCTTACAACCGCGAAATGTCCAATCTAAAAAATATTGATTCAAGTTATTTCTAATAAATTAAATTATATATTATTCTATCCAATTTTAAATAAACATATCAAAAATTCTAATATTTTAATATAAAAATTATCTCAATTTCCAAAAAAAATGAGATAACATTGTTTTCAATTGACTAACGCACTTCCGGAATTATTTTTTATTTTTTTAAAATAGAAGAATCCAAATATTTTTGGTATTTACAAAGAAGCGACTTTTGAATCGGTATCAATAACTCAGATTAAAATTATTTTTATTTTTTTCCAATAACATACAAAAAAATATTTTAATTTTTCTTACAACAGCGAAAAATCTACATTGAAAAATATTGATCCGGATTATTTGTTGTAGTATTTCTAATAAATCAAATTACATAGTATTCTATGTTATTTCCAAGAAATAAAAATGAATATTTTTAATATTTTAATAAAAAAAATTACATCATTTTCCAAAAACAAAAAAATGAAAACAAATTTAAAATGAGAACCAGCCAATTATTGGCCGGTTTCTATTAAAAATTAAGAACTTGACCGGTTTGAATATTTTTATAAATGTCTAGCTTCTGTGAGCATATTTGACAATTTGTATTTAATTTTGGATAAAAATAAAAATTACGGTATCAACTGCCCACTACATACCAAGAAATTGTATAGGAAATTACAGATTTGTTTTTTGTATGCACCATTGAAAACAATTAAAGTTTCAAATTGAACCATGTTAGCATCCCCGTTCCTAGCAATGCGATAAATAAGTATAATTTGAAAATTACATGGTAATTGTGATCCGACATGTTATGGCACTGTAGGCGTGCTGATCACGTATTTTATAAGTAAATTCTAAAAAAAAATAATAATAATTTGTAAGTAAATTCCGTGTTATTTTTTTTTTTAATTTATTTATAAATTATTTTCTAGTTGAATTATTGCGGAATTTGAAAAACGAAAATGTAAAATGTAAAACACAGTAAACATAAACATGTGCAAGTCAAAGAGAATAAAAGAGATCTGGCACAATAATAATCAATTGTTCCATTTTATTGTAAGCCAGGTCTCCTTCTGAAATCTGGGACCCGCTTTAGCCTTTAGATCAGACCGCAGGCCGACAGAACATTTGCAAGTCAAAGAGAATAAAACAAAGTCCCCAAGAAATTGCGTTGTACGTAGACCGCGCGCAGACGAAGATCAATGGGACTTGCTTCGAAGTTGGAACTCTTCATCCCGTCATTTTTATCCACGTTCAAAAACAAATTTTTAGAACCGGCATAAAAAAAATTTTAGAAATTTTTAGAACTCTTCATCCCGTCATTTTTAGAACCGCCAACTCTGCACATCAAATTTAAATTCGGTTAAAACTGTTCAAACCGGCTATTTAATAACTGGTTCCTAATTTTTATTAGAACCGGCAGTTTAATAGCCGGTTCCTACTAAAAATTAGTAACCGGTTATTAAGTAGCCAGTCCCTAATTTGTATTAGGAACCGACATTTAAATAGTCGGTCCCTATATTTTTTTTTTTGGAAAAAGCTATAATTTTTTTATTAAAGTTTTAAACAAATTTGATATGTTTATTTGAAATTGGATAGAAAAATATATAATTTAGTTTATTAGAAGAACTGAAACAAATAATCTGGATTAATATTTTTCAAGTCGGGTTTTTCGCAGCTGTAAGAAAAATTAAAATATTTCATTGTGTGTTATTAGAAAAAATAAAACGGACATAACTTTAGAAAAAAATGAAATGGACCAAGGGCTGAAAGCATCGTTTTTTTTTAACTTTAAACGGCCATAAGTTTTGCTAGAAAAGTCAGATTGACGCATGTAACCCCGGGTATCCGACGAATCAGAATCGCCAAAAAACGTCGTTTAATGCCTCAAAAATTAAGTTTAAGATTTTTAGTGTCTCAACTAAATTTTCTTATGTTGAAAAATATTTTTCAGCACCGAGAAATGCACCAGCAGCAAGTGCAATTGTCACAGGAGAAGTCTCATACAAGCATTTTGTCTTCCGGTTCGATTTCAAGAACTGGAAGGTACATGCTCTAACAAACCAAATTTATGAACTTAATTTCCTGTAATTATTATATAGTTTACTAGTTCCGTTAATCCTAAGAAGCGTAGGCGTCTTTTTTGCAAATTAATAGTAGTCTAGATAGGAACATTATATGGAATATATCACCTGATTTTATCTTGAAAATGTAAAGCAAGTTTAGATAATTAGGTTCGTGTATTGATTTAAGTATCAAAGATATACTTGTTTTGTGTATTTACCTAAAAGTGACTTTTAAACGGAGATCAATTTATTTTTTTCCAATAACACACAATGAAATATTTTAATTTTTCTTACAGCTGCGAAAAACCCGTTCAGAAAAATATTGATCCGGGTTATTTGTTTCAGTCCTTCTAATAAACTAAATTATATATTTTTCTATCCAATTTCAAATAAACATATCAATTTTTTTTTAAACTTTAATAAAAAAAATAAAAAATTATAACTTTTTCCAAAAAAAGATAGGGACCGGCTATTAATAGCCGGTTTGGGCAGTTTTAACGGAATTTGGATTTGATGGGTAGAGTTGGCAAAATATTAATGTTTTTGGGCATGGATAAAAATGACGGGTCTCCGTTATTCAAATGACAGCTCTTCATCATGCAGTTGGTGGTACACAGAATCTGTCATGAAGCTGATATGTGGATTAAGAGTTCTGGTATACTGGTACATGCACCAGTGGGCAACTCGGACTAACAGATAATTGTTTGTGGGTGTAAATTGTCTGATACAAGAGTGATAAGTTTGTCTGTACCGGTTTTATTGAAGGAAACAGGGTATAGGAGAGATATGGTGGGTTTGTGATTTAGTTATTTGGTACCGATTGATAGCTACTATCAATCTTTCAAAAAAAAAAAAAAAAAAAACATCAAAATGCGCTAATTGAGCTACGGCTGCTATAGCGGTTTTAGCGGTCCACTACAGCACTTAGCGTATAGCGCAAATAGCGCACTATGAAATATGGACTTTTTTTTTGCATTTTTATATGGGATTTAATAAAAAATACTCAATTAGACTTTAACTGTGAGGTTTTTTTTTGCAATTAACTTAAATTAAAAAGTAAAATAAAAGCTCAATTCAAAATCAATTGAAAGATTGGTTGCTGCTGTTGAGAAGAAACCCTTGTCGCTCAAATTGTGAAAATTCTAAATTGGTGACCTTCCCAAATTAGGATATTTTGAACCGTAATTTGGACTTTGTATTGGTCCAATACGAATATTGTAGTTTTTAATCAATTTGGTGTTATTTATTGTTATGTGAAACTTTAAATTATGTTGATACTGACTACAAATATATAATATAATTTTTGTAAATATAAAAAACGCTATGTGGCATAGCTTCCGTTATAGCTATGCTATTCGCTATAGTTTTTTTTGTAGCCTTCCCGCGATGACGCGATAAACGCTATTTAGAACCTTGATTATATGTAATCACTTGTACTTTATAAATAAATAAAAATAGCAAACACCGCTTTGCATTGTGATGTAATATATTGTATTGTACTAGTCAGTATGGTACTGTATTGTAGGATCTGTAATATAGAAAATAGCGGTGTTGTATAATGTAGACCGGGTACGTTTGTTATGTACCAGTCCGTACTGGTAAGCAAATGTTGGTCATACGTAAATGTTTGCTGTGTACCAGTTTTTGTTTTATCATGCGCGTATATGTCACTAGTGGAAAAAGGACTTTCAGTATCGCCTTATTTGTGTCGGTTATTTGTGTAAGGCGATACAATAAATCATCTGTATCGGTTAATATTAAAACCAGACACTAATAATATATCTGTATCGGGTACAAAAAAAGCCGACACAGATCTATATCGGTTCTTAGCTAAATAGCCGACATAAAAGATTTTGTATCGGTTTTATACTAAAAGCCGATACAGATTAGTGTCGGCTATTAATGATGAACCGATACATAAATTTTTGTATCATTTTTTTTTATTAAACCGATACAGATTAGTGTCGGCTGTTAATAATGAACCGATACAAAAATATTGGTATTGTTTTTTTTATTAAACCGATACAGATTAGTATCGGCTAATAAAAGAACCGTTACAGAGTGTTTTTTAGTGTCGTTTTTTTTAATTAACCGATACAGATAATTCTTCTCTTCCTTATAATCCCAACAACGCGAATTAAAGCTAAGTTTTGGAGGTCTCAACTAAATCAGCTGTTCTTTCTCTCTGTGTTCTCTGATTTTTTATCTGAGCTGCATATGCGATTAGATTTTCTTTTTTATTATCAAGAGGAGGTGGCATTCCTAGTTGATCAAAGAGGAGACTCTTATATACCCGAAATTAGGTAAGTATACATTAATTGCCCGAATTTAATGCTATTCTCTAAAATTAGGTAGCCTTTAAGCTTGATTGGATTATTATTTGTCTTTCTCTTTTGATGGTTTTATTTGAAACCAACAATTTCAACTCTAGCTACCAAAAATTTGCAAAATGGAAATTTTAATGCATATATGCATGTAAACCCTAAAAAATTTATGTATGGTATTGTGAAGATTTTTCATGAATTTATGATCATTAATGTAACCCGTAAATGATAATTTTACACAATTTCATGCATGTAACCCCAAAAAAAAATAATAAATTATGCATGCATGTAAATAATTGAGTTTTGTAAAAAATTAGAGGATTAGGATAATTTTGCAATTTGTGTTTTAAACTTGTATGTAGGTTATACTTTTTGTGATTAATATATAAGTTTAAATCTTATATATCTAATCGCTTGTGATTAAATTAGTGGAGATTGTAGATCCAGCCTAATTATTGTGATTTATATAGGGTAGTGGATTTGTAGATTTTGCGCGCTATTATCTTCTCGATCATCTTGTGCAACGATCTCTTCATCTCACTCGATCCGGTATCCAAACAAATTGTAAGTACTACCCTAAATCTTATATTTAATTAGTAGTTTGTGAATGGATGTGTATTTTGATATATACGAGTACGGATATAGTTAATTAGGTGTATCTATACTATGTAGAGTATTGTCCTACGAGCCACAACCGAATTAATTAAAGCCTTTAGGTCCTGATACCCGTTCAAAATTAATCCATTAGGGTTTAATTTTGAATAGTCCCCATTTTGGGACTGCTCTTTGAATACTCTGCCTCAATTAGGATCTTGACCACATATGAGTCGTGTTTTAGTATCTAGGAAAATTTCGGCAGCATTTCCCTAACTAGTTCCCCGAATACTCGGGGAACTAAGGGGAAATGCTGCCGAAATTTTCCTAGATACTAAAACACTACTCATATGTGGTCACTGCTAAGACAGAGTATTCAAAGAGTGGGATAAGATGGTAACCGGCCCATATAAGCCCTACTGTGAACACTCAAGCCCAACCGTGTGTTTAATTGATTGCAGATGGACCGCAATTGGATGTACGATGCATCACGTCTGTCGGATGAATATATGGAAGGTGTTGATGAATTTATGAAAGTTGCTGAAGAATATATGGCAGGTGATGGGAATGGTGTGATGCTGTGTCCTTGCCGTGATTGTAACAACCTGAAGAAATTTACCAACCCTATCCAAGTGAGGAACCATTTGATTCGTCGTGGATTCAAGCACAATTACAAGCGTTGGATATGGCACGGTGAGAGTAATTTGGAAGCAAACAGAGGTACCAATAATTCTGAGCATCAGGAATACCATATCGATGTAAATGACAGCAATGATGATGTGCCAGTCGATGAAAATGTAATAGCGGATAATTTTGATCAAATGCTACGTGATTTAGAAGAAGATTTCGGTAATGAAAAGCAGTACTGTGTATTTGAGAATTTGTACGAAGATTGTAATAAGGAATTGTATCCTGGTTGTGCTAAATTTTCAAAATTGAAAGGTGTATTAAAACTGTATAATCTGAAAGCATCTAATGGTTGGACTGATAAGAGTTTTACTGCTTTATTGGAAACTTTGAAAGAAATTCTTCCGGATGGAAACGAGATCCCTCGTAATGCTTATGAAGCGAAAAAAATGCTGTGTCCAGTGGATTTAGAAGTTCAAAGAATACATGCATGTCCAAATGACTGTATATTATATCGGAATGAGTACGAAGATCATCACGAGTGTCCGAAATGTGGTGCATCTCGTTACAGTAGAAAGCAGTCAACCGTCAACGAAAGTGATACAGAAAGACCGAGTAAAGGACCTCCAGCAAAAGTAATATGGTACCTCCCCGTGATACCGAGATTGAAACGTTTGTTTTCCAATGCTAAAGATGCAAAATTATTGCGTTGGCATGCCGATAGCCGGAAAAAGACGGGAAATTACGGCACCCGCCGATTCTCCTCGGTGGAGAAATATTGACACAAAGTTTCCTGGACTTTGGTGGTGACCCAAGAAACCCGAAGCTCGGGCTCGCATGCGATGGAATTAATCCGCACAATAGCACAAGCAGTAAACATAGCAGTTGGCCGGTTCTATTGTGCATTTATAATCTTCCGCCTTGGTTGTGTATGAAATGCAAGTACATCATGATGACCTTGCTAATATCAGGACCCAAACAGCCCGAAAACGATATAGATGTGTACTTAGCGTCATTGATCGAGGATCTACAAAAGTTATGGGCTCCCGGAGTAGAGATATTTGATGCATATAGCAAGGAGAATTTCACTCTACATTCTATGATTTTCTGCACCATCTTATGGTAATTTGTCGGGTTACAGTGTCAAGGGAGAGAAAGCGTGCCCTATTTGCATGGACGATGCAGTTGATCTGTATCTGCCTAACTCATCTAAAAATGTGTACATGGGTCATCGTAGATTTCTTCCTGGCAATCACGAACACAGAAAGAGAAAGAGAGAATTCAATGGAAAGACCGAGAAAGGGACAGCGAAATACCCGTTGACCGGTCGAGAAGTTTATTCACGATTGAGGGATATCAAGGTAGAATTTGGAAAATTTAAGAAAAAGGCTGCAAGAAAGAAAGGGGATCCGAAAATTATGTGGAAGAAGAGGTCAGTATTTTGGGATTTATCGTACTGGGATTATTTAGACATTCGACACTGTCTCGATGTGATGCATGTTGTTAAAAATTTGTGCGACAGTATAGTCGGCACATTGTTGAATATTCCAGGTAAGACTAAGGACGGCATCAATGCTCGGAAAGACATGCAGTTGTTGAACATACGTGAGGATCTACAACCCACTGAGAAGAAGACCGACAAGGGTAAGATCTGGTGGTATATATCTCCAGCTCAGCATACGTTGTCGAAAGACGAAAAAAAGAGCCTATACGAATGCCTTCACGGTGTCAAAGTTCCATCCGGATACTCATCAAACTTTAAAAGCCTAGTTTCATTGGACCATTTGAAATTGACAGGCATGAAGTCTCACGACTGTCATATTTTAATGACACAGCTTCTTCCTGTTGCAATTCGGGGCATACTGCCACCGTGTGTTAAGCAGACAATCACGAAGTTATGTTTTTTCTTTAATGTCATTTGTTGCAAAGTTAATGATCTTGAGACGTTAGATGATTTGCAGAAGGAGGTTGTTGTCACTCTTTGTAATCTCGAAATGTATTTCCCACCGTCTTTTTTTGATATCATGGTTCATCTGATTGTCCACCTGGTTAACGAAGTTAATATGTGTGGACCCGTTTTCTTGCGGTACATGTATCCGTTCGAGAGGTACATGGGAATTTTAAAGGGATACGTCAGGAATCGGTATCATCTTGAAGGCAGCATTGTAAGAGCCTATGCCGCAGAAGAGGTTATTGAGTACTGTACTAATTATCTGGAGGATTTAAAACTGTCGGCATTCCTAAACCTCGGCATGAGGGAAGACTTCACGGTGTAGGCACAATCGGTTTGAAATTATTCGTGCCGGAAAAAGAGATTATGAAACTAGCACATTTCCATGTTCTGCAACACCTCACAGATGTTTATCCATATTTTGAAGAGCATATGACCACCTTGCGGCGAATCCGAAGAGATCTGATAAGTGGTTGATGAAAGAACACAAAGAAAAGTTCGAAGATTGGCTTACTCAGCGAGTCTTGATGGCCCCTAAAGAAGAAAACATTACAGAAACCATCAAAATGTTGTCTCTTGGTCCAAAACCTGTCGTGAGGACTTTCGAAGGATATGACATCAACGGGTATACATTTTAGACGAGATTGCAAGATTTAAAAAGCACTGTGCAGAACAGTGGAGTGACATTAGTAGCCATCTCGAATGATTTTTCAAGAGCCAAAGTTGCCGGACCATCGCATGCATCTTCATCATCTTACGGGTTTGTTGAAGAAATTTGGGAAATGGATTACAGGAAATTTAATATCCCGTTATTTCGCTGTAAATGGGTCGATAACCGTCGAGGGGTTAAAGTTGACAATGATGGCTTTATTTTGGTAGATTTCAGCAATGATGGGTATAAGGACGATCCATTCATACTTGCAAGACAAGCAACACAAGTGTTCTACATAATTGACCCCGCGGATCGTTCAAAGCATGTTGTCCTACCCGGAAAAAGACGGATCATTGGGGTTGATAACGTGGATGACGAATAAGCGTTCGATCATTTTGACAAGATACCTCCATTTTCCACAAGCATAGCATCTTCACCAACCATTCCGGATAGCGAAACAAGTCACAAGCGCCGCGATCATAATGAAGGAGAATGAGTCCAAGAATAAGATTGACATGCATTTAACTTTTAATTTAATAATGGTATGTCTTGCATACCAATTTTTTTTATCATTTTGAAATATCAAAATATTTATACTTCAAAAAAATAGAAATGCATTTAAGAAATTTTTTTTTTTTTTCCTTCAGATGCATGGGACAATCATGAAGATGGGACGCAAAGAAGCTATATATCCACAAATATTTGTGTTGTAGCGCAATATGTAATTCAATATATATGTAATTGCAAGCTCTTCTAAACTTAAAAATTGCAAGTATTTTTCTAACATATAAAAAAAAAGTTGCAAATATTTTATATTTTACGACCATTTACTAAAATATAAATCTTTGAAGTATTTTTCTAACATATATCTTTGAAGAATTAAAATACTAAAAAATAAATTTACTTTATAAAAATAACCCCAATATTAACAAAGAAAGCACGAAAATATAAAATCAGTCATATTTGTATCGGTTATAATATAAAACTGATACAAATACTAATCAGTAGCGGTTAATTATAGTGAACCGACACAGAATCATATTTGTATCGGCTAATTATGGTGAACCGATACAGAAAGTAGATTTGTATCGGTTAATTATAAATAACCGATACAAAGTTTGCTATTTCCCTCCTCCCAGTACTTGTAACTTAGAAAAAATTTCAAATCAAACCGCTTCCTCTCTCTCTCAGTCCGCCTCTCTCTCGCCTCACTCCTCCTCACTCCGTCTCTGCTGCTTGCCTCTCTCTTGCCTACGCAACGGCAAAGGGCTCGATCCGCTCACCTCTCTCTCGTCTAGGGTTTCCACTCACCCCCTCCTCGCGATAGAAGAAGGCACCGGCCGAGGGTGGTCGCCTCTCTCTTCCTGCTGACAGGTGCGACAGTCGGCTTTTGTAGGCGTGCGACAGAAGGCCGGTTGAAGTCTCCCTCTTCTTCTCTGCTGCTCTTCTCCATTAGTTGGTTAGTTTTCAAATTTTTCGATTTTAAGGGTTAGTCTGAAATTCTCTACTGTGCTTGCTTGTGTGCTTGATGAAAATGCATGATTAAAATTGAGTTAGAGATTGAGTTAGAGGTTGAGTTAGAGGTTGTACAAATATTTTTAGAAATATTTGTAGAAATTGAGAAATATTTTAATGGAAGGAGAAAATTGAGTTAGAGTTTGTGCTTGTTTGTAGAAGTATTTGTAGAAATATTTAAATAGAAAGATAAAATTGAGAAGTATTTGCTTGCTTGTGCTATTTATTTATTATGCTTCAAATGTGCATGCTTGTAAATGATCAATATAATCAATATAATTTAGGGTTTAGGGTTCAAATATTATTGACATGAATAATTATCAAACCAAATAATTTAGGGTTTAGGGTTTATTTGGAAATGTGCATGCTTCATATATGCATATATACATGCATATCAATGTTCTTTCAAGATAGGGTTTAGGATTTAGAAAATTCGATCATTGTGATTGCTTGCTTGTGCTCTTTAGAAATTATGGAACTCAAGTTATTTCATGTGCTCTTTAGAAAATTATAAAAGTTTGGTACTTGTAGCATATATGTTTAGAAAATTTCTAACTCAAGTTATTTCTAATTTTGCAGTTCCTACCATGTCTTCTGGTAGTGATGGTGAGCGATCCTCTCACTCGAGTGATGGTGAGCAGGACTCGGGTAAGAAACGAGGGAGGGGGCCCACACAGCTGACTGAGATGATTAGTAAAGATGGAAAGCAGGTGAAGTTTGATAAATTCGGGAGGGCTATCTTGAATCGCACGACTAAAAGTTTTGCCTCTCAGATGGGTGTGGTGGTGAAAAGGCAGGTCCCGATCACCATAAATGATTGGTCTGAGGTGGATAACCTAATGAAGGAAAAGATATGGACTACTCTATCGGTAAGCTCTTCTTCAAACCTTTTTATTTCTCTAACTTTTATTTGATATTAAAATAACTTCAAACTTGGGGTATATATTGATTGGCAGGAGGACTGGCAAATACCTAATGACAAGGACCAAAAAAGGAGGCTTCTCTCCCAAATGGCCACTCTACACCGACAGTTCAGAACCGAACTGACCACAAAATTTGTGCTGAAGGGTAAGACACCAAACCTCAAGAGGTACCAAATCAGTCAAGCAGATTGGGATGCTTTTGTGGAGTCCCGCCAGTCGGAAGCTTTCAGGGTATGCTTATTCCTCTATACATACATATACTTTATCTCGAATCAAGTATTCATAGGTCATCTATAAGTTCAATTGTAGGAGCTAAGTGAGAAGGGGCGGACGAATCAGAAGAAGAACATCTATCCGCATCGCTTAGGATCCAGAGGCTATGCTAGGGAGAAATTCAAGACCAAGCTCAAAGATGCTCTGTAGGGAATTGCGGACGAGCAGCAGGCATCGAGTGGCACACCGTCCTCCCAAGGGTCAACAACTGCAATGTCAGATGAGCAGTTTCTCGACATGTCAGTCGAGCATAGGCATGTGGCATGGAAATTGGCTAGACAGAGGGTCTGTCAGGGCAGCCAGAAGCCTGTCTATCCTGACCCGGCAACAGAAGAGATCGTTAAGAAAATTGTGAGCGCTTTTCTACATCTATTTGTCGAATTTAATGATGAATTTATTTTGTTGTAACATATCAACTTTGCCATTTCAGGAAGAACAAGAAGATGCATTCAAGAAAGGCCTGCTTCCCATCGAGCGTTACGACGATGTTCTAGGGAAAGCACTCCCAAATCGGGAGCATCCTGGGAGGGTGCGAGGGCTCGGATCCCACGTGCGAATGAAAAGTGCCTACGAGGGCCAACCAAGTAAGAGGAGGCCGAGAATGGCGGGGTCTGAGGCCGAGAATGGCGGGGCCTGAGGCCGAGAATGAAGAGAGGATACAGAGAGAAGTGTCTCAGAGAGTAGCGGGCTTGACTCAGGAGTTCCAGGATATGGCTGAGCAGACGCAACAATTGGTTCAGCAACAGTTGACACAGATGATGGCCCAACGGACTGAACCAATTGCACAAGATAGCCCGAGAGCGGTCCAGAGCAGCTGCCAGTCAGTCCAACCACAGCCATATTTCGATCCGATCCAGGTAATACAAAGAAATACATATTGTTCCATTTTATTCAATTGAAAAAAGAATTTCGTTACTTTTTATGTAATTCGTATTTGTTATTTCATTAACCTCAATACATAATATATTTCTACAGCAGTCAGAACGAACCTGCAAACTCCAGGTGGTTCGCGACGGGGCCGCTTACGAAGTGGCCATCGGGAAAATCAATCTTCCGGTCCAGAAAGGCTTAGTGATTCACGGTCTACCTGTACCGGATGATCATGCGAGGGTAACGGTGGATGTGTGTCATCCGGGCGAAGAGGACACTCCGTTACCTGTTCCAAATGGTGAACTCGTGACACTTCGCTCCGTCGTTGGCAGTTACACGCGTGGCCGATGGCCCTCATATCTTTCGATGATCAAGTAACAAAATTACATTATTATTACAACATATTCTACTTGTAAATTTGCATCTATACATCCTATAGAGTTACAAGTATTTGTGCATGATTTTTTGGTCCTAACAAAGGGAACAACCCAAAGAACCTGTAGGATTTCGGCCTTCTCCGATTTCAACCTACACGGATTTCGACACCATCGATTTCAACCGACTGGGAGGCATGTACAAGACTGTGCGCGATCGGTTCCTGCGCCAAGGTTAACCCTTCATTAGTGTCCCGGCGCCGCTTGAGCTTTTCAATGAACCGTATGTCATAACAGTCAATCGAGATGACTACAGAGACTTGTGCAGGCGCACAGAGTGGCTCACCGTACCACTTATGCAGATCTTCATGCTGTGAGTTCATATTCGTAATAATGACATAATTTAGGGTTTTAATTCATAATTTAAAAAATTTATACCACATCTACGTTTTTTTGCAGGTACGTGTTCAAATACCAAAGGAACAACTTCCCAGAGATCCCTATAGGATTCATGAATCCTGAGAAGACGTTCGGCTATCTTTTCAAAGGTGGTGATCATGAGAAGCAATATGCCGATACGTACCTGAGGAAAGCTCTGAGAAAACCGGGACAAGAAATTTATCTTCATACCATACTTTCAAGAGTCTGTGCTATTATATATATATAGTCTAATTTTATTGAATTGTTTTAATTTCATAGAAATATATTATAGAATATAACATGCTACAAACCTAACATGCAGCTCTCATTGGGTATTGTTCGTGCTCCGGCCGTATGAAAGTGAGTTATACTTGTTCGATTCATCCGGCACAAAGTATGAAAAGTTAAAACTTGTAAGAGATCTTGCGATCATCGATGCGCTCAGGGAGTAAGTGTTTCAAATTAAATCTGCTAAATCATTTCAATATCTCTTGTAACTACTAATTTCTCTGATATTTCAACAGTCCCTGGGTCGTCGAGAAAGCAACCGGAGGAATCGGAAGAAGCGATAAGTTGAAACTTATAAAGAACAAGGTAATGTGGTTCTCACGACCTGAAGAAATTTACTATTTTTACAAAATTATTTCGGTTTATTATGAATTGTTGAATTTCATCTTCTAAAAATTGCTAACTTTTTTACTTGGGCACAATTTGATATAGTGCCCGCAACAAAAGGAAAGCTGGGAATGTGCATATTTTGTCATGATGTTCATGAATGACATAATCAATCACTTTCTCGATAATTTTTCGTCAATACAGGTATATATGCATTTATATTTTTCAAATATAACCTTAGTTGTTGATTCAGTTTTTATTCAATAAATAATTAATTGCGCTCTTATTTTATATTAAAAAATGCAGGATTGGAAAGCAACCCCATATTCTGTGGCAGAGATCAATTCAATTCGTTTCGAGTGGGTTAGGTTTTTCAAACAAGAAATATCACAACCAAGTAGAACAGTTTAATTAGGATCGATTGATGCGATAAGTTGTAGGAACAATTAATTGAGGTGTAATCTAATTGTAATAACAATTTATTTGTTTAGCTCAATTTAGGTGTTGTAGACAATAATTTAGGATGTATGGATGAATGCATATTTTTTATATAGGCCAGCCAAATATATGGGAGCTGGCCAGAAATGAAAAAAATCATTTAAAATTAAATAAAATTTGTATCGGTTCTATATTAAAAAACAATACAAAAAGTATTTTCACAATTTCAAATTAGCATATCAGTATCGGTTTTTTATAAATTAACCGATACAAAAACATTAATTGTATCAGTTTCCTATAATTAGCCGATACAACAATAGTATTAGTATCGGTTTTTATTTATGAACCGATACAGTTAAATTTTTTGTATCGGGTTTTACTATTCACCCGATACAAATGGGATGCTAAATTTTATTTTACAAAACCCGAATTTTAAAATCTGTATCGGTTCTACTTATTAACCGACACTAAAAGTTCGTTTCTGTGTCGGTTAAACACCCGATACAGATAACCTCGGGTATTTGTATCGCCTGGATCAGTGTCGCCCTGATACCCGATACTGATGGGATTAAATACCCGATACTAAATGTAGAATTTCCACTAGTGTGTATACCAACTATGTGCTGAATCCTTTTTTATTTGTATCCTTTTCTTTTATAAAATTAAGTTGAATTGAATAATTGAGTTTTTGGTGATTTAAGCATGCATTCCCCCTTAGCAGTACCAGTATGCATGGAATAGCAATGGTTCCACGTAAAAGGTCCATTTGTAATATTGTATGCAGTTATGTTTTCATATATACTGTAATTGTCAATTATTAAGAATATTGAAGCGCTAAGAGTGTTGACGTAAAATAAAATGGAAATACATATATCCAAATTTGAGTTGAAGATGAGAAATCTCTTAAGAAAACTCAAAAAATTAACCAAGAGCTGTCTTACCTCGACTTAAATTCTTCCCTCTCTTTTCTTCAAAAAATAAATTCTTCCCTCTCTTATCATTCCTGGAAGTTCCCTTCCGTCCCTGTCCCTCCCCTCCCCTCCCTCCCTTTGTCCCTCCCCTCCCCTCCCGTCCCCTCCCTCCCTTTCCAAAGTTCTGGAGCACAGCCAGGGGTAATTTCCGAGGATTTACCCCAGCTCTTGTCTATATATACATAGTACGTACCCAGCTCATGCTAAAGCTACAAACTAAATTGTCTTTTTTTTAATCCTCCCACAAATTCTAAGAATTTTAATGGCAAGTTGTTCAAAACAAGTAATGGTATTTGCAATTATAATATTAGTTCTGACATCAATTACCATGCAATATGCTAATGGCGCAAGAGTACTGCTTGGTGCAGCTTCTGATGTGGTCATTGATGGTCACGCCGTAGATAAGTTGCTGGAATCTAAAACGAAAAATTTTCCACCTTCAGGACCTTCGGACTGTTCGGCCAGTCGCCCCGGTTCCAATTGTCCGCCTAAAAATGGCAATTAACAGGTCAGAATCTCACACATTGATAAAATTAAGTTAATGGTTTTTTGAAAATCTTCGCAGAAGTTGCGAAATCGTGAGGAATCAAACTCTCGCTATCCAACAATTCTAGAACTTTTCTCCTAGCCAATTATGCTACCTCTCCTTTTTCAAAAATTAAGTTAATGTTATTCTTACACTTGTTGAACAATTTCTATGAGAGTTTTTTTTATTCATAACTCATTGCAAATGGCATTGCTCCAACAAATATGATATATATATTGAACTTTTTTTTTTTTGGAGATTAGCTAAATTTGTTTCACTTCCTCTTTTTGGTTTTATATTGTGTTATAAAAAAATATTGGGTGCCATTACCTCAAAACAAGGTATTTTATGTAATTCAAATAAACTCTTTATTTTAAGTAGCTAATTTGATATGAGCTCATGGCATCACTGTAATAAGTTGAAAGACAAGTACCTCTGATGTATGGTCAAGAGAGCTTAAGTCAATAAATAAAGCCTTGTATATGAATTTGATAATGTCTTAATCCAGTTTTTTTTTTTTTTTTTTTTCTTGTCTTTTCTCTTTAGATGGAAGATGGCAGTGTGCATGCATGCATGAGGCAAGAAAATACAAAAGCAGTTGTTGGATACAATATTACGAGAAACAAAAGGCGAGCATATATATACGATGGGTCAATATTAAATTAGTTCGTAGAATTATAACAATAATGGCCAGAGAGGCTTAATTAGGCTAAAATCGCATGTACTTTACACAAATTAATGGAACATATATGCATGGACAGTATGGTGACTTTTCTTTCATTAATGATCACAAATTATAATGACAAAATATTATTAATATTTATGAAACCCTTCGTTTAAATTATAAGTACATATCTTTATTTTATATAATAGTTTCTATCATTAATCAGAGAATAATTATAACAAAGGACACCTTGTATCATGAAGACCGCAAAAGTTGTTCAATTGACTGAGATATGGACAAAAATTCTGTATTTCTAATTATCAAATTTCCATATAATTAAGTTGGTGCAGTGTGTATCAATTATTAAATGACACATTAACATTATACAAATGGTACCAAACTAAAACTAGTACAAACAACACAAAATGCATATATATATTCACATGTACTAAATGTAAAATGCTACATAAATGACACTAAACAAAAAAGGGGAAAACTAGTAAATACATGCAGAACCATGCACATAAATAATTAAGCAGGTAATACTAGTCATTTCCCAAAATAAAATATTAGTTTGCGGAATTTAAAACCCTCCAACGACACGACTTCTTGTCTTATTGTAACATTTGATGCATCAATTAATGAACCATACCAGTCATTGCATCCATATATATAAAATGTTCTAAACTTATAATTCTTACATCATACCAGTCAGCATCAGATTATTATCCCCTGAGCAGCTGACAGTTCTCTTCGCTGTTAAGTGAATCCACTCGGAGATAATTCTGTGTCTCATTCTAATGCCCATTGAACACATTTAATTGTGATCCTAACATACCACACTCCGTTAGGGCTGATGAAATTCTGGTAAAAAAGCCGTTGCATGGCATGTAGTAGTGTCAGTCAATCCATATATAGTTTAATTAACAGATTTCATAATCTGTCCATATGGTTCGGTTCACCCAGAAGAAGAGCCACTTATCTTCAAAGCACCGCCACGCTATTTGATTTCTATATGAAATTCTGAATGATCAATGAGTAGACCCTACCTAGCTAGTGAGTAGCGAGTAGTGACCCCAGTGGCCTGTGGCAGCGAGGCGGCATCCACCGGGAATCATGGACGATGCACCGATACAGCAATACTGGTCTTGTTCATGAATCTCACAGTCACGGCTTCCAGTGGGAACGAGCTTGAGTCCGATGCCCATCGGACTCAAACTGGGTCCGATGGATTCCATAACCGTCCGATCTGCTTTAAGATCCGTGTGCACGTATATTAAAACGAATTCGCACGGATATTAAAGCATATCAAACGGTGATGGAACTCATCGGACCCAGCGAGGAAGTGTAATTCCAGGAATTACGCACCCAGATTCAAGAAAACAAGCAAGGAGTAGGAGAAGAGGATGGGAGAGAGGAGGAGGAGAGCAGGGCGGAGAGGGAGCATCACAGGGGAGGGAGGGGAGGGGGCCGGGATGACCGGAGGATGAGACAATAAGGCACAATGGATGGTTACTTTTTTAACTTCTTTTTTTAAAAAGAAAAGAAAAAAAACTGCAGCTGCCTTAATGAACGGGCTCTCTCGTTCTCTCTCTCTCAATGTATCTTCAATGGAAAAGGCACAATGGATGGTTACTTTATGTGATCACATAGTAGATATTGCATTCTAAATTTCAAGAGGACGATCGATAAACAATAATTTTTTTTTCCTTAAATTTAATAAGTGAATTCAAAATATTTCCAAGACAATTATAATTTTCCATTCAAATATTTTTCTTGCTATGGTGGCACGCTGTTTTGAATGACATTGAATAAGTTTAATGTGGTCGGCTGATATTTCATCTGTTGTTCCCATTTTTTGAAAATTTTACCATCATTTTTTTTTTCAGATTTAGAAGAGTCCTCAATATTGTCTTGGATGCCATTTGAAAATCATAAATTAACTAAAACTTCTGAGAATACTTTAATATAATTATTGGAAAATATATTTAATTAAAAAATTCAAGAAAAATAAACTTAATCGCACGAATTAAAAGGATTAGGGTTTAGAGGGGTTAATTACCAACCCATTATTCTTACCGATTCCTCGGCCAGTTAACAAAAACATGTACCCAAATTAAAGGCCTTCATTCGACAATTTGATATTTTAAAATCTTGCTTAATGATGCATTAATTAAAGTTCTCAATAAGATTTGGATTTTCCATTAACCCTGAGAAGCCCCACCTCAATTTAGTGGCATGGAATTTCTTACAAGTCAGAGATTGTAGTCATCACTAACAAGGCAATACTCACTAGAATTACGTAGCAATTGATGTCTTAAAGATCGTGATGGTGGTTTCAAATTTTGACGGCCTCGTCAACATGGCCGATCTGAGAATCAAGGCGTATCCTCTGCATTAACTCAAAAGAGAATTTTTTGAGTTAATGCATCTCAACCATCTAATATACTTTAAGATCCGTACGGACTAGATTTGCACTATTATTAAAAACTCTTGTGTTAAAATTAGACGACTGGATTAACTCCGTTTAAAATTAGACATCTGAGATACATTAATTCAAAAAATTCTCTTTTGAGTTAAATGCAGAGGATACGTGTTCCGTGGGAATGACTTAGAAGTAGAACAAATTGAATAACTTTTTCAATACAATTGTCGTGTACCACCTTGGAAATTGAGAGCAGTCAATTCCTGGTACGAGAGTTAGCTTCAGGTAACAATCATACCTACGCGATTCTGTTCACATTTGTTACAAAGAGATCCTGATCAATGGGTGGGGCGCTGTTGGAAACTTTTTATCAATGGAAATTATAAAATTATAAAATTAAGATGTATGAAAACAAAAAGATTACTTCGTTTTTAACAAATATATTTATAATATTTAAAACGAACAGTTTCAATAAATTTGTCTCCCAGCATATACCCAAGATTTGGGATGTTTTTTTTTTTGAGTCAAGTACGATTGTACGAACCTTGCGTCTTGAAACAGTTAATTAGGATATCATCTTTAATTAGTGTGGTACTTGAAAGAAATGGGCGAGAGATGGGCCTGCATATGCGGTAGTTAAGCTTAGCCCAAAATGGACATCCATACATTGTAAGAACTTAATCTGAGGCCCAATGTACTTGAAATACACCGACAGAAAGCAAAAGCATATCAGTATAATTAAATCCAAGGCCCACCCATGGCCCCATTCATAGATTACTACGTTCAGAAAAAAAAAATATATATATATATAATATTTCAGGCTCTTTTGTATGCACAGTCCAAGACAAGCCCATTGGGTTTCTAGCAGAGAGGTAACAAAATAGAGAGGAAACCATAGTTTTTTAATTACAAAAATCATTCCTGCAAAGCAATAAATATAAGCCAACTTTTGTACAAACAGAGACACAATTAATGGCCTAGTTGATGCACAATTGCATGCTCTTAGATGGACAAGAAAAGAACGGAACAGACATAAAGTTGAAGACTTGAAGAATAATGCTTCAATACCTGAAATTGAACAATAAAAAAGGAAACAATTCACTAATCAATCTGCCAGCATTACATCAACAAACAATACTTGGTTAAGTAACTTTAGTTCCCTTCAATGATCCACTAGAACGTATCTGTGTCCCCTAAATAATCGACCTCCGTTTACAAATGTTTGTAGAAATATAAACAAACAAATTCTTCCATTATCCGAACAAATCTATATACAAACAAAGAGGCTAGCTAATTATTCCTTTTAAGAGATTCATGCAGCTTGGTTCTGCTATGAGATAGAAGCACCTCTTTGATATTTTTATAGCTCTGCAGCTCATCTAGTGCGTCAGATGCCATGCGGGACATGAAAAAGCTCGAGGTGCTACCTAAGCCTTCTTCTTGTAGTTCAGATTTCGATGACTGAGATGAGTAGGTGGAGTCGCGAAGCGGGGCTGCTGTTTTCAGCATGTGCACAAGGGCACCAACAGCTGCATCTTGGGATTTGTGGGACGAAGAAGCATGCCCAAAATCCAAAGCTTCTTTCCCTTCATTACTCCTATCAAGAAGTCATGCAGCAATTTAGAAGCACAGTAATCCTAAATTCTCTACACTATTGCTGTACAAGAGCAGACCAAACCATGGGAACAGGGTATGAGCTAATATAACTTGAAAAATAATTGGGTCCAAATAAAAAATGAAGCAGGTCATGACAAGAATTTTCCATGTCAAAGTGGCAGGATTGACCACCAAATAATAAATGATAATTAAAAGCAACATTATTCATTTTGGATGTGAGCTTTGTACGAGTCAAAAAGGAAAGGTAAATTAAGCTAATTAACCTAAAACGTTACAATTACAAATACTAAGCAGAAGGACAGTGCCAAAAGGAATTAAAATGAATAAACAAGACAAGTTAAAGTAATAACAGTAATGAGTATTATTAAAATGGCAATAACAATAATGATGACAACCATGATAATAAACCTTCTTAGCTCATCTGATTGGGGTGATTATCTCATAATACGGTAGTGGGCTCAAATATCAGATAGAAAAAAAAAAAAAAAAAAAAAAAAGGTATACTGAGCAAGTGAAAAAAGAGGGCATTTTTTACAGGGACGTGACCAACCTTTAGAAAACAAGAAAGTAATTAGTCTCAAGTCTCAACAAATAGAACTTGTTGCTAGATATAATTAGTTACCTAGCTTGAGAATCAGAGGAATCAACGTCATCAACAGCAAATGGATAAGAGAAATCAGGGTCATCAAGATCGTCAGGTACAGATATTCTGCTTGAACTCCTAGAAAACGTAAACCTGGGAGATCCAGTCAATGAGAACCTTCCAGAGTCATCCTTTCCATCCTTTAGCACCTATAACCGTTTTAAGTTATTCCAATCAAAAGTTGTGATTAGATAGATTGTCAGTGAATACTTAAAAAAACATGGGTGAAACATCAGATATATCATTTCTTTAAGAATCAAAGGCCTGATATCACTTTTCCATGCTGGAATTTTGAATCAGCAGTAACAACTAGAACTATACCATCTTTCTAATATAATTGTTGAAATTGTACTACAATACACAGATTATTGGTACTGTGTAATCATGCATTTGGAATCGAGTCCAATTGAACAAGCAATCTAGCCAAATAACACTAGGAAATCATAGTATATATCTCGGTGACTTACATATTAAGTTGGACCAAACCTAAAATCTAATTTGTCACGTGGTGCATATCAGATATATCAGACCCAATAGTGGTGCATTATCTAATTTTTCAAATGTTTTAACTTATCCAACCACATTATTTTTCTTTAACTTAACATAATAAAAACAACTCCTGCCTCTGAAACTTTCCAGATGCTCTTTCAGCATATGAACATGGTTCTTGGGCCTACGGAAGCATTGAGCTACCTCAATCATGTATTATGCTGTCACATACAAAAGATGAAGTCATAACATAACAATTACCTTAGGGGTTCCATACATATTGGAATAAGCATCAGAGATCCTGAATCCCTCAGGCTTTCGAAAAGATCTACTCTCTGAATCCTGACTGGAGGGTTCTGTTGTTCTTACACTTCTTGGAGAAGGCGGTGGCAAGAAGTTGCGTGTCGGGTCAGACAGGTTTGGGCTACGGAGACCTTTAACCTTACTCGTTCCAGATTGTGGTATGCTGACAGGTGCACTCTCGGCCCGTAGAGGAGACTGCATATAACTGCCACTAAACTTAGGAGGTGATGGTGTCGGGGACATGTAAAATGGTGGAGAGAATTTAAACTCATCAAAACTGAATGTGGGCTTTCTCTGGGAACCAGTAGGAGGTTGGTGTGCCGGCTGGGATCGATAGGAGGGCCCCTCATTCGGGGCACCGGTCCAACTCTGGGGCCGGTTGAAAAGGGGAGCAGAAGCAGGGGCAGAAGTAGAAGGACGGCCATCGCGGGACCCTCTAAATGAATATGATGTGGAAGAGCGTGTGGCATTTCTTTCAGAAGGAGAGGCAGGAAATGTTCTCATTGGATCAGCAGCCGGGCTGCCTACATAATCAGTAATTAGCATTGGGGGTAAAAGAGAAGAGATCTCAAGGTTGAACTGTGACAAGCTCGGCCGGTACTGCACCGACACTGCCAGCTGTCCGTATTGGGTCTCTACCAGTGAAAAGTGGTGGGATCGAAAATCAAGCTCTTCCTTCCTCGAAAATGGCTCGGCAAAGGAAGAAACCCGGTAAGTCAAGTCATAATTGTAGGATTGATTTGACGCACAAAGCATTTTGAACACCCGTTGTGCTGGCAACAAACGCAAAATGGAGTATATAGAACGCAGTAGAATGATAGATTTCTTGTAGGTTCGCTTTACCAGGAAGGAATTGGAAGAGTTCTCAGCGGGAGAATGTAGTGGGGACCAGGGAGCAGGGACCTCGCACTGGGCCACCCACCGCTCGACGATCGCCTCTGGCATGGTAGGATCGTCGCGAGGGGATAGGAGAATATCAACTACAAGGGGTTCCATGACACCATTAGGAAGGAGACCAGAAGGATGCTCCAGTGCCGGAGGCGGATCACCAAGGGCTAGGTGGAACCAGCGGTCCCGCTTGCGAGGGGGTCTGGATGTTGGAAGGTTGGGGCCATGGATGGACGGGATCCGAGCAGCGAGGATAGCGTGGAGTGTCTTGGAGAGGAACTGCGATACGATCTGCTCGGTGCTCCGGCCCGGGTCAGGCTGTGAGGCCATCGTCTTGGGATCGGATTGATTTTAAATGGAGCAGGTGGTTTGAATTTGGATGGGACCCACATAGCCGCGCCACCGAGCGGAGAGTGGGGAGTGAGATTTGGGAAGCATGAATTGGAAATTGAGAGAAGAAGTAGAGAGAAAGAGAGAGAGAGAGAGAGGATAGAGGGGTTGAATTAGGAGAGGAAGAAAGGGAATGAGGGATTAGGGGTGAAAGGTCGTTGTTATCGTGGCGTCATAGGAAGGAGGAGTGTTTTACCATGATTGGGTTTCGTTTCTGAATTCAGGCATGATTGATTGGGGATAATCACAACCAAATTTACTAATGGAGACTTGGGAGAGCGGGACGGACCAATATCCTCCCAGGTACCGTAGAGGATGAGCCTCCCTTAACGGTTTGAGATTCGGGGAGAAATGGGGGACAGTATTATTGTGCTTTTAGATTCGTGCTAATCTAAAAATAATGGTCCCGATCCACTAATTGTAAAAGATTCCTTTTTCTGGTAATGCACTAGATGTGAATTCGAGCGGGACGTCTAGCTAATCAATCTAGTTACGACTTAGAAGGTATAATCAATCTAGTTTTTTCTAGTTTTATCACATTTTTATTAATATCATAATTCCTTACATATACTTTAGAATCTAATTTTTTTTTTAACAGACTTGCTGTACACTTGTCCTGCCATTGTTGTAAACTTGTAATGCCAAAAAAATTGTATTCAGTATTTTATATAAAACATTATTATTTGAGAATTAATGTTAGAGAAATAATAATATTACATTTAGTGTCTGTATTGTCATGTTAATATGTCGTCACCTTTTATGTTTTGTTGGATTTCCAAAATATATATATTGCTTGGAAGCCAAGTAATTTGTATATATTGTAAACTTGAAGCTATCATGTACTGAAATAATTTCGGCGATACATGTATTTTTGTTCTTTAGTAAAAGAAACTTTTTGACGATATTATGCAAACTTTAACTCATAATAAAAACTTTTTTTAATTAAAAAAAAAAAACAGAAAACGCATTAGCCTGTTTGCAGAGAATCTCAAGAAGGTGACTGACATGTTTGGTAATCTACTGGTGGTACAGTGGTATGGATAATGGGTCCGGATCTCCTAAAGTAACCCAATTTTTTTGTTTTGGATTGAGACCGTCCGATTTGAATCTGTTGTTCAAAATCGTCTCACAATTCGAATTCGTTCTTAAAATGTGTGCACTTAGATCGGGATAGATTGTCTCGGATTCGAATCGGAGGGTCCCAATTTGAAACTCAAAGATTGAATTACTTCACTGGATTTGAATTCATGGATAATGGTATGCTTTCATTGACTTGGCTTTTTTCTTTTCTTCTTTTGGGTTGGAAAGTTTAAGATAAGTTTTTGAGTTAAGATAGCCGGTGAACATTTCCTTTTGACAAAATTTTCTTTTTCCATTATCCTGACCTGATCTTTGTATTCTTTACTGATTACCAGTTCCAACTATTTTACCGTTCGTCTAATATTATATAAAAGGAGATCCATTTTTCTTTTTTGTTCCAACTTATGAAGCTAATAATTTATGACAAGGACAGAAGTGGTGCAGACGTGCGTTTGAACAGGGCAATAAAAAAAAAGGGGGAATTTCATGTATCCCCTCAAAAACCTTGAAATTACTTATTCCCCCTCTAAATATCATAATATCATATTTACCCTTCTAAAGTTAAAAAAAACTCACAAATTTACTCAATTAATTGATTTTTCTAATAAAACTCATTTTAATTTTATAAACTACCCATTTTACACTTTGTCCATCTTTTTTTTTTCTCCTCTCTGTTCGTTCCCAGAGTTTACATTTTAATTTTATAGACCACTCTGGTCAGGTGCGTGCTGCGACAGTCAAGCCAGTTGTTAAGACTACATTGGATATCTCCAATACAAATCTAACTGGAGGGCTTGATTGATTACTCTCCAACAGCTCCTCAGTGTACTCAGAAGATTAGTCCTTAGTCTCATCTGAGTCATGTATTTCAACATATCTGGTTTAGCGGTAAATTACTTAACAATGGTAAAATGTAATAATAGTTGGGGTCTGTTTAGTGTGTGCGTGTGTGTGTATATAAGCACTGATGTAATCGATGGTACACAAGATGAATGAATGAAAATTATTTCAAAATCTATTTTTCTTCAAAGTTCTCACCATGCAGTCAATTCCATTCTGGTAGGCGGTAATCCTTCTAGTTTCTTTGTTAGAATAGTTAGCTTCTAATTCTAGATAATTTGTGCATTTCAGTTATAGACCATTGATTAGTTTTAATTAGATATGAAGTTCTAGAGTTCAATATATCACAAACCAGTAAAGCTGCAAATTCTCTTATTTCCTCTATAGGAATCTCCAGTTCAAACTTTAAACCTCAATCCTGTAAAAATTTCTGAATATTTTAGAATTAGAATTTAATTCCATCTAAAACAGCACAGTACCGGCAAGAAATTCCTAAATTCAGAATATTTTGTCCATTTCGGCAGGATTTGACTTAAATCAGACCCGTTACATAGTAGGTGGCTTTTTGTTCTGTTTCTCTAACTAGAATAAAACAAAATCAAACCCTGGCCAGATAGGAATGTATTTGACAACCCTAGCTATAGTACTAGTGTTATGGAAGATCATTTATCCAGTAAAAGCCAGCCTAACAGATGTCAGGATTAGGGGGTTAACAAATAAAAAAACTGACCAAATTTTCATTTTATATTTGGTCTCAAGTAAGAAATTGTTCTGTCTGCAAGATTTAATAATCTCAACTCTAGTAGTAGTTTTCATGATTAATGAACAAGAAAAATATAATATGAAGCATTGGTTACTGAGATTCTGAGAATGCTGCAGTAATATTGGTAAAATTGCGATTGAGGTCATTAACATAATTGGGCATCTATATTTGGATTTGCCATTGAGAAAATACTCTTTATATTTTATCTTGACAGCATGGAGTGAATTTTCAAGAAAAATATGATGTTACCCTTGGGAGTAATTGTTCAGACAACATGAAAATCAGTAAGTCCTTACTGTTGCTTTGCTAAGCATTAAACTAGGATAAAGCTTAAAATTGACTCTACCAGAGCACTGATAATATCACATAGTACTACCTTCATGAGTTTTACTAGAGAAATTCCAATGAGCGAAGAGAGGAGAAAGAATAGATGAACAAAGGGTAAAATGGGTAATTTATAAAATTAAAATGAGTTTTATTAGAAAAATCAATAAATTGGATAAATTTGTGAGTTTTTGAACTTTAGAAGGGTAATTATGATATTATGAATTTTAGAAGAGGAAATATGTAATATTAAGGTTTTTGAGGGGATACATGAAATTCTCCCTAAAAAAATGTGTAAAATGAAGAAGGAAGATTTTGTTTTGGGCCACTGGGCTGGCGGGTCGACTTTGGATCCGCGAATATAGGGAAGGAAACGCTGAAAGTCAAAAGTGAATCTCAATTGGTTCCTCTTTTTTTACTTCTTTATTTCAGGAAACCAATTGGATCAAATACTGGGGTCTTTATTTTTAATTATTCATTTTTCCGTGCAAAAACAAAAATATTGTGCTGTTGCCTGTTGGCCTTTACGCCTAAAAATAAATATTTGTTATTTCAACGTTTGGTGGAAAGTCTTAATCTGAATTGATAAGTTATCATAGTTTACTTTCTATAACTGGAGGGGGGCGGGGGTAATATTATTACAATTAGATTGTATTTAAGACATAATTTAAGATAAACAGATATATCTTTGGAACTTTTATATCAAAATATATATATTTTTAGAAATAGCTTGTGCCGTATTATTGTTATTTTTTAGTAAAGTTAGAGGTTAAGCCACCCAACTATTTTATTATTATTATTATTATTATTATTATTATTATTATTATTATTATTATTATTATTATTATTATTATTATTATTATTATTATTATTTATTTGTAATTAGTCATAATTAATTAATGAGTCATTTAAATCTACAATCAATAAGAAATTGAGAACTCCTTGGAAATTAACAGTACTATATTTTATTTAATTAAATTAAAATTAAACGAGAATGAGAAACACGGACAAGACTTGGTATATACACAAATTAAGAGTGTAAAAGTAAAAGTGTTATTTTTAGGGTAAGTTGGTAAAAAAATATTTACACAGTAAAAGTAAAAGTGATTTCTTAAATAAGCCAACCCTGCAAATAAGGAAATTAATTAATACATGAAAAGTTGATAGAAAGCGTTTAACATGCATGCCTTTTTACCTTATGGCATCTCAAATAATTAGACATGCACGTCATTTAGAAGGCAAACTCTAATCGAACTATGCTAGCTAGGATATTTATGCGTGGACGTAACAAGGAAAGAGGAAATAAAATATTGCCTTACGTACGTACGTCAGCTACGAATTAGTACTATACTTATTTGTGCGAGTCTTCCCAATTACAATGCGTACGCGTCGCAAATGTTTGACAGTTTCTTCTTCACGTTACAACTTTAAAATTGTTCAAATATTTCTTCTATATCTCAAATTATCAAAGTTTCGCCAAGTGTATAAAATTTTAGCCCCGTAGAATCGTATTAAAAATTTTAGCAATAGCTCTACGCGCAATTCTAAGATGCAGGAGATAAAAATACGGGCCATAATTGAGGCACTAAACGGGGCATTTGAGTTCTTAATTTCTTTCATTATATCAAATCAAATGAGCAAATTTAGAACGTGTTCGGCGAGATTACTATGCGTGTGGAACTGAATATTTTTTTTCACGCAAACAATAAAAATCAGTTCAAATTTTATTTCCGTTTCCGTTTCGAACTATTGGCCAAACACGCTCTTATGCAGTAATCTAATTTTCGAGAGAGGAGGTAACAATATGAAATTAAAATAAGAAATATAACGTTATGGACGCGATCTATGTGGTCCATGCATTATATTGCTTATAAAAATATTGGCATGTGGTGCATATTCATTGTTCATTAAGCAATTCGAGTTATTTTCAATGGCCCTCGATCGATAAATTATTTAATTATAGTCCAATTGTACCCATATTTACCAATATATATACTACCTATATTTGCAATGACAACAAAAAAAAGGCACCAACAAACTTTTTTCATTATGTATGTTTAACATTATTAGGATCGTCTCTTGAGCTATGATAAGAGAAAAAAAATAGATATTTATTTGAAAGGAACTTTTTCTATAAAATACTTTTATATGTAGACACATCACTTTTAAAATATATCAGTTTTAACAGTTTAAATTCGTTATTTGAATTCAATTTAATAAATTTTAAAGTTAAGTTCAGAAAAAAAAAAAAAAAAGGAGTGAACTTATTAGAAACGCTCTGGTTCTACTCTTTTAAAATATGCATGTTTATTTTTAATTGCGTTAAGACATTTACTTGTACTACAAGTCTACAACTCATAAAAACGGTCAAAGCAATTAAAATTATCGCTATTCAGTTGAGACTTAAAAAAATTTGGGCCGATCCATATAATTTAGTTTGGGCCATTAGTTCCCTACAAATATTTTACAAAATTTTAAAAAATAATAAAAGGATGGAGGCAGGCAGGCAGCCCCGGATAAATAGAGGAATTCACATCCTCTCTCTTACTGCACAGAATCTTTTACAATTACTAAATCCGGACCATTCATTTTAATTTGGCACGAATCTCAAAGTCTAATAATACTGCCCCTATTTCTCCCGAATCTCAAACCAGATGAGATTTAATCTCAAACCGTAAAGTGAGGCCCATCCTCTGTAGTAATACCGAGGATACGGATCCTTAGAGTGGGGTATGAATTGATTTTGTCGGGTTGGATAAAAAAATGATCATTCCTTATCTTGTGCCACCGAGCTTTGTAAGTCAAAAATGGAGTGGCAACGAGCTGGCTCGTCATGAGTTGGGTTCACTTGAACTCGTCACAAGCTGACTCGTTCGATTCATGAGTGAGTTGATTTAGAGATCCAAGTTAAAATCTCGATTTGAAATTATCACAAGATTGGTGAGTTGGCTCGTTGGATCTGGCTAAATATTGTTTTAAAAATAAAATAAATTCTACAATTTTTTTAGACTGAGGTGAATCGAGCTAAACAATATAAAATACACACAAATTCGTACAAATTAACAAATTGATATCTAACCTAGATAGCTAGGTTTCAGCTTGAACTCATTAATTCTGACGAACAAGCTAGGCTTCGGGCTTTTTTTCTTTTATCCCTCGACTCAAAATATATTAAAAAACTGATCATTCGTTGGAAAGCTTTTCTCCAGCCCACTAATTATATAAACTAGGCAGATGCCTTTCATTGCTTCGGCAATTATTTTCAAAACATGAAGTTATGTAGTACAGCTGACATTAGTGAAATGCATAGACATTCTAAAAACTTCATTAGTAGACAGTTCCAATTTGACATAACAAAAAGTTTACAATTGAAAACAGTTAAGATTGTTTTGTGATAAATTAATCATGATATATCTGGATACATAATTGAATTTGGGTAATTGACTGACATGCAAATTCTCGTTATTACACAAGATTTCTTTCATTTGATTTTCAAATTCATTATCTTCTGTATCAGATCACATGTGTATTTGCAACTAAACTAAAAATTGTTTCTTAAATTTATAATATACTTACAAATTTATTTTGCTTTTAATCTTATTTAATCTAACACTAAAAATTATCATAAATATTATTAAAATATTATTGTCAAAAGATTTGTTCTAGTAAATAAACAAAAGTCGTGCCACCAACATAATGTTGTACCGTAGCACAAATGTTGACAGAAATCTTTTTCGGTAGAAATTAATAAAAAAAAAAAAAAAAAGAAAGAGTACAAGAGTTTTTCGATGAAAACCAATCTGCTGCGATTCTAACAGGGATCGCAGGACCCTGCTTTTCCATATCCAACCTTTACTTTTTTGGAATACACGAATCTCTAAGGAAACTGATTTTCATGCGCGAATCTCAAAGAACATTAAAAGTTGGATATGGAAAAGCAGAATCCTACAATCTCTTAAGAATCGCAGCAAATTTAATTTCTTTTTCGATCGGTAATAAGATCGGTACGAATTATATCTATCTAAAAAAAATTCAAAGTTTAGATCAGTAAAATAATCACCTATCCTAAGTTCCTAACTAAAATTTTTTATTTTTTATTTTTTCCGCGAGTTATTAAGACAATTGAGGTCCCAACATTATACCGGTATAACTCACACCGATACCAACATGGTTTTTTTTTTTTTGGAGTCCTGTCCATTTCCCTGCCTCTCTCTTTGCTCTCATTTTCCAAAGCTAAGAATCAGAATATTTTAAATCGGTATAATTCGTACCGATTTTACTACTGATCGAACAATTTTTATGTATTTTTCTCTTCTTTTTCATTAATTTCTAAAAAAAAAATTCCAATGTTGACAACTGTCCCTCGTGACCTTACCGAAGGAAACAAATTCTGGCAAATAAAAACATAAAACTGTGAGTCGTGACGCATTCTTTCTTGTCAAATAGACCAAATGATATTCAGAAGTTACCAACTTTCACATAAAAAAAGAAGTTACCAACTTACCATGATCAGGATTTTTTTTATAGAAACTAATATAAATTAATATAAAATATTATATTTAAAATCCAAATTTTGCAATGAGAGACTAATTATAACTGCGTTGTAACTTTTTTAGATTTAAAAGTTATAGTGTTATTGGTCATTTTTTTTTAATCAGAATTTTAAATAACTAGTTATAGCTGCTTTATAGGTTTTTCAGACTTTAAAAATGAGGATGCAATAATCATTATTTATAACCTTAATTTTAATAGAGTCAAAATTATTTTAGAGTTCTGTCTATCACATTTAAATTCACATATACTCTTTCAAATATTATATATTATTTTATATTAATTTATGTAGATAAAAAAATCTCTAACATAGATAGAGCAAAACCTGAGAGGGAAGACATTTGTTACTTTGAGACGTGAGCCAAACCCTGAACAGTACCGCACCTGATAGAGTGGTAAAAAGGGATGATACATAATGATTTTGATCTCGTGTAGTGTCGTGTCGTGTTGTGATCAAGTGAACAGTCACACATGTTATGTCGTGATTAAAATATGAAAGATGGTCATGACACGCAAATCACGCCGTGTTCAAACGTACCGTGCTCAAATATGATTGGTCACGTTTGTCGTCTTTGGTCATGATTAACTATTTTTTTTTATAATATATGTTAGTTTATTTAAGATTCCCCAATTGATCAAGATCTAACGGTACTAATTACACATTACTCACGTGACCACATACTGTACCGTAATCACATCTTTTGTGTAACGTACCGTACCATATCAAATTTTTAAAAAATAATCACGGCATACAAATAGTTACAGCATACGCCACGCGAATCACAATACATAAGAGTAACACGTTTCGTATTGTTTTGTAATAAAAGTGGCTCTGCCATGCTATTTTTTTTTCACTCTAGCACCGGATGCTGTGAAAAGAGAGAAGGGCAACAAAGGCTGAGCAGACTTGATGGCGTGGTCGCAATAAACTAAGTGTACGTGATTGCTTAGCCTTAAATTACGGCCCGCACAGGAGTCTACACTCCGCCAAGGCGCCAAGCTCAGAGCTGTCTAGCTAGCAGCGAGCATTTATACAGTTGATACTTGATACCATCACAAGTCAGCCCCACCAAGGCACCAATTTCAATGTTTATGCTCTTTCTGACACTCCTATCTCATATCACCTATTACTATTAGTTACTCTTTCTTTATTTTTTATTTACTACGGTCTTTACTTTACCTAAATATCTAAAATGTTTTTAGGTTTTCTACAAAAAAAAATGTTTTAGTTTAGGTGACAAACATTTTAAAAAAACATTTGTACGAGATTTATACAAAAAATACACTTGAATGAATAATCGTATATGAGTGGCAAAGACAGCTGTAATGAAATCTAACCATACTCTTGTTTGAACTTGAGATCGATGTAATTATTTTTTCTATAGAAAGATCCAACAGTCCCAAAAAGAGTTCTGATTCCCATTGATATTAACAACATTTTTTTGGAAAATATGTTTTTTTTTTTTTTTATGGCAATAGTGTGTTAAAACTTAAAAGCACCATTTCTACATTTATAAAAACTTGCATATATCTCACACCTAATGACTGCATTTAATGCTCTCTCTTCTTTGGAAAACTAGGTCCAAAATGCAAAAGAGATAATAAGAAAAAAAAGTAGAGCAAAGAATATTAATTGAAAGCAAAAATTGAAACAAATGTAGAAGAAAGAATATTAATTAAAAACAAATTCAGTGATCGACTAACTAGCTAGTGACTACTGACTAGTACTTCTAAGGTTGGTTCTTCTGATGCGAGAGCATGAGCATCCAAACAGCAAGTAGCCCGACATGTGGGGCAGGAGGAGCGCGCAACAATCCATTCCTCAACACAATTAGCATGAAATCCATGGCCACAATTGGGGAGCACACGCACTCTCTCTCCGTCAATGAACTCCGACAGACAGATTGCGCATTCAGCCTCGGCACGTGCTAGTTTCGTCTCTGCTGAGAACACTATCGGAGAAGACAATGATGCCGGTTCATCAGACGCAGCCCCATTTTGGTGTTTGTTGGTGGAAAGAGATTGGCGGCGGAGAGCGAGGAAGCGGAGGATGAGGCGACCGGCAGCGTGAAGAGAAAAGGCGAGAACGGCAGCGCATGCGAGGATGATTAGAATGATAGCCATGTTTGCATCCAGGGTTTTAGCGTTAGAGTAGGAACCCCACTTGCTGTTGCTGATGATCGGAGGTGGTTTTGAAGGTGGGGTCCAGGAGGAGGTGGTGGCGTAGTTTGGCTGAGGTATCATAGATAGAGAGGGTAAAATATATTATTGAGAACACGAGAGAGAAGAGAGAGAGAGAGAGAGAATGTTCTGGACCTGATTTCATATTTTCATCAATTCAAACAGTATTATTTATGGGGTGCTAAGTTTTGGAGATTATGAAAATTTCTATTCTTTTCATGCTGCTAAGTTAAAACTTAAACCTCTGTTGATAGTCAATTCAATTCTACACTAAATTCAATTCAGTTGAAAGTCTTAATTTACTTGAGATTCGGAAGCTTTTTGTGACAAGTCACGGTCCAATCAGAATTAAACTGACTCGTAAATAATAAAAACAATCAAAACCTCTCAAGTCAGATGCAATTTCTTTAGACTGTTAACTTTTTTTTTTAAGAAAAAATTAGTTATTTATCACTTCAAAATTTTACTCTAAATTTAATTAATTTTTAAATTTGTTACAAATACATAATTTTTATATTTTTTTATTAAAAATTAACTAAAAAATACAGTTTTGAGATACATATTTCTGTATTTCCCTATATACCTTACAAACTCCTTATTATACATATCTCAAAACTGTATTTTTCAGTTATTTTTTAATAAAAAAATATAAAAATTATGTATTTGTAGACAAATTTAAGAATTAACTAAGTTTAAAATGATATTTTTCAGATTTATAGTCTCGTAATGGTATTTTTCATATTTGAAAGTTTTAGATTGATAAATAACCAATTTTCTCTTTTAAGTAATATTATTTGATGATTTCTGAAGTAAATTTTTTTTTTTTTGCCGCTCGTTTTCTGGTTAATGGTTGTATATGTGTGGTTTTCATAAAGGATCTTATTATCATTGAATTATTCACAGAAGTACTTTCAAAATGAAGCAAAAAAAAACAAGAAATTTCGAGTAATGAAATGAATTATACAGAATTCATACCATAAAACTCTGGCGACAAAAAGCTGGCAGCTTTAATCCTCGATTGAAGATTGTGATTTAATAGGCATTATGGAAACTATATACTGCATAATACATTAAAGTTACCAACTTGTCAGGAACTTTGTCAGAATAAAAAAATTATACAGAAAGCATTGCTAGTGCTGGACCTAGACATGCTCCTTCTGGCACAGGCGAAGCAGACACAGACATAGCCAAACAAAGACTAATTGCTTTTTTTTTTTTAAGTCAGAAAAGCAAGTCTAAAGCAGAGAGCCTGTTGCTTTTTTAAATCACAATTCCTTAGGATAGAATGACAAAAGTTTGTCTTATTAGAAGCAAGAGAGACCAAAATCAACATTCAAGTATTCAACAAGGCCAAGTTTCAGAAATTAAATTAAATTATCCGTTGTCTTCAGTCTCTACTCTCTAGATTTTGTGGGCAACAAGAAATCTAGAAAGAAAACTAGATTTTCTGGCATTTATAATTTGTAAAAAAAAAAAAAGTCCCCTATACTGAATCTTGCTTTCGGTACAGGGGTAAATTTTGGAAAAAAAAATTTAATATATAGGAATGAAAAGAGAAAGAAAGAGAAAAATAAAAAGAGCACATCATGTTTTTTATTGATAGAAAGATCGGTAATATTTTTACTGATCCAAATTTAATTTTTTTAAAATAAAAAGTTTGAATCGGTAGGAATTATATTATATTACATATAGGGAATTCTTAGTTTAGATATCTAGTAAAATATAGTAAATAAAATAAAAAAACAGATGGAATGTTTCTATTATATCAAAATTTTAAGATATACTATCTATTTTTGTAAATTATTTTTTATATTTTACGAGAAAAAAGACAACCTGGTTTGGATCGGTAAAAATCCTACCAATTCAAACCATTTTTATTTTTAGAAAACTAATTTGGTTAGGTAGAAATCTTATATCTTTCTACTAATTAAAAATAGAGAAAATTGTGAAAATGCCACTTCAAACTTCATTAATTTGTAAAAATGCCACTCCAAATCATTAATGACTAAAATACCCTCGCTCGTCCATCTCCACCTCTTGCGACGGGCGAAGGGAATCATGTCCGGAAACTGCTTCTTGCGCCTCTTGCGACAGGCGAGGTCAGGTTGGCGGAGGGTGCGGGAGGGTGCGGGAGGGGGCGGCGAAGGGGCGGAGGCGAAGATGGACGAGCGAGGGTATTTTAGTCATTAATGATTTGGAGTGGCATTTTTACAAATTAATGAAGTTTGGAGTGGCATTTTGACAATTTCAAAGTTTGGAGTAGCATTTTCACAATTTTAAAATTTTGGAATGGCATTTTCACAATTTTTCCTTAAAAATATGATGTACTCTTTATGTTTCTCTCTCTTTCTTTTCTTTAATTTATACAAATAAAAAATTACCTAAATTTTTTGTGGTTATGTGATGAGTTGTGTGGCCGGGGTGTACTAATTGTACCTCTTGAGATGTACCGATTCCTTAATTCGGTACTTTCTAAGGTAAGAGTTCGGTCTTAGTTCTGTACTTATTATTTTTACAAATTTTGAAGTAATCAAGTTGGTTTCGTATAATTATTTTTTTAATTATGGTTCATAAAAAGAAAAAATAATTCTCAAAACACAGTTGGACTTAGACAAGTGGGAGAGCATTAGGTAAAAATTGTTTTCTTTGTGCTTATATTGCTTTTATTCTTTGGGTTAATTTTTGGTATACCCTTGAAAACTTCTTTAATTTCCTATGTACCCCTCAACACTTAAATATATCTAATTTGCCTCTAAACTCTTAAAACTCTTTCCTTTTTACCCATTACATAATAATTATGAAATTAACTATAGTTAATCTCTAGTTAAACTAACAAAAGACAAAAATATCCTTCAGAAGAAGTTGATCCATCTCTTATTTTCCTGCGCTTTCAATTTTTTTTGACCTCTTATTTTTTTTCTCCCGCTGATTTGTTCTCTCATTTCTTCATACACCTTGCGTTTTTCTCTTCACCTCTTACTTTTCTTTGCTGGTCCATTCTCTACGCCTTCTGAATTTAATTTACGGTAAGTATTTTTATTGTTTTTTTTTTGTTCCCACAAATATTGAGTCTCTTTTTCGCTGATGATGTTTGCACCGCTTAATTTTGTGTCATTTTCTTTGCTGGGTTGCAATGAATTCATTTTGTCGGGATTCTTTCCATCATCAATTTCAGGTTTGTCTTTTGTGAAAAATTGATGGCCGAACTATCTAGTTAATATATATTGGATGAGGGGTAAACTGTAAATTATGCCTTTCTGTTTCTTCTTTTACAATGAGTGATGTGGGTGTTTTTTTTATCTCAATCTTTATATAAAGATGGGTGTGTAGACTACCATGTACCAGGATTGGTACAAGATGTAGCGGGTTGGCAAGGTATCTAGACTGGTACAGTGCATACTGGGAATGGGGCGGTACATAGATGGTTTGTGTTCTATTGAACAAGCACCGGTGGATAGAGTGAAATGTTCCAAAGGAAGCTGCTATTGGGATTTAAAAAAAAAATTATATATGTCAAACTTGACTAAATCTGATAATTTTAAATTTTACTTTTATAAAGTTATTTTCACGAGTTAAACCAAAAGTAGTTGTTAATCCAGTACAGGTGTTCAAAGGTACATGATTGAAATATCTAATAAATCCCGCTTGTAAATAAGCATAAAGTTCCTAGATGAATTTAAACCTCGTCATATTATTTTCGTAGAAGCGAAGGGTGAAACATGAGACATACAATGCATATTTTTTCAATTAAATTATAGCAGTTCAGTTTTTGTTTTCTCTTTCTCTGTCCTTATAAAAAAGTTCAAGATAGAAGAACAAGGGTAAAATGGAAAAATAGAAATTATAACAATACTTAACTATAGATAATTAACTCTAGGGGTAAATAAAAAAAAATATAAATAAGAGTTGAGAGACATATTAGATATAATAAAGAGTGTAGGAGTAAATAGCAAATTAAAGAACTTTTCAAGGGTACATAGAAAATTAACCCTTATTCTTTCAGTTATAAAATCAGAACTTTTTTGTTGCGAGAATGAACTCTCTAATGAGAGTTCCTAGATTTAATGGCTTTAGGATGAACTACTCTTTTAAAAAAAAAAAAAAAATCAATTACTTAGTTTCCTTCGATTGTTGAATTTCAATAATATATATATAGAGAGAGAGAGAGAGAGAGAGAGAACTAGGGTGCTTCTAAGTTCACCAAACCTTTTGTGAACTTGATTCTAAAATATATCAAATCAACTTTAAACGATGGATCCAAACTGTTGAAACCTTTCTACCTAATGAGTGATGCGTCTACATGTGAAAATTTTAAAGTTTCGAATTAATTTAATATAGAGTCAAGTGGTCAAAAATTTAAGGTTTATAAATAAATTTTAATGCATTAATTTTTTGGACTCCTTTGACCACTTGACTCTATATCAAATTAATTCGAAACTTTAAAATTTTCACATGTAGACGCATCAATCATTAGGTAGAAGGATTTCAACGGTTTGGATTCATCGTTTAAAGTCGATTCGATATATTTTAGAGTCAAGTTCACAAGAGACTTGGTGAACTTAGGAGCACCCTAGTTCTACTCTATATATATATATATATATAAATAAAATTCTAACATATATTCAACTTTGTGTTACATCATGTTTATGTATATTTGAATAATATTGGTCAAATCAAAAGATTCAATTGTAAATGTGTTCTTAATTATAATTATATAGGTAAGATATATATCAGATTTTAGTCAATATGAAATTTGATTGGTCTTACATCATAAAAATAGTTAAAACTTCAGCGTTCGCAATTTTAAAATTTTTCGATGGAAGACTAAAAGTTTTTCAATTGGAGTCCTATTCAAATAATTGAGAACACATCTATAATTTTAATTCTTTTATGGATAATATTTTTATATCATAAGAATTGGATGTACCATAAAAATTGATATATATATATATAAGAAATTTCCTTAAGAAAATTTGTGTGATTATGAAATGTTCGATATTTTAATTATTAATTTTAAAAAGAAACTTGTTAATTTGAAATTTTAATGGCCTAAACAAGAAATAAAACTTAATTTCTATTTGTATTGCCCCATAATTACATCGGACAATAGGCAATACATATAGAAATTTTAATAAATTTTTGTTGCCCTTAAAATTTTAAACAAAACAGATCGAACAATTGGGATAGAATAATGATACAATGATACAAGTTACAACTGTGTCATCGTTATAATTTATTAAATTTTCTATCCTACTTGTCCGATCTGTTTTGTTTAATTTGGAATTTTGATTTTATCTAAATAATTTTTACCATTCATAAAGAATAATAGCACAATCGTACCAAAGGCCCTCACAGACCAGTCAGATTGGGACTCGGACTCGGACTCCTACCCGGGGCCAATCCGAGATCAAGTAAGATAGAGCCCATGATCTGACAACAACTCGGCCCAATAAGACCCAACCGGGTCTTGTCCGACAAAAGTTCAGTCTGGACTCGACTTACAGTCACTGCCCTTGTGACCATACATGACGGCTGCGATATAGTGATCACCCTATGAAAACTTCCCTAACCGCTCTAACAACCAGTGTTGTAAAATGCGATTCATGCGTCCGCATATGCGTATGCAGTCCGATTTCGCATAAAAATTTACATACAATATCAAATATGCGGTTCCGAATATGCGGCTGCATATTGAACCGCATATGTTCACATATTGGTCTACATATGTGCAAATTTATTGTTTGAATGATTTTAATAATAATATATTGCATGTTTTGAGTGAAAATAAATTAATACATAGTTTAAAATCCGTATATATAAGTCCGCATGAAATTCCGCATATGCAGTATGCAGTGGTCTTCCGCATGCATTAAAAAAAACCGTATTTTACAACATTGCTAACAACATGAAATGATAATTAGAAGACGGCCCTATTTAAGACACAAGCCCCATTATTTAAGGGCATAACTTTTCCGACAAACGAGATATCATACATACTAGACTCCGAATACCTCTTTACCTTCCCACTTCAGAAACCAACAACTCATATCCTCTCGGCATGTCTCCTCGAGATGAAATGAGCCCAAAGCTTATATATTTTCACATACGGAACCAGGTATATGTAAACAAACAGCGTACGAAATATATATATATATTTTGTATGCATAGTGATATTTCAATATCAATACTCAAATCTTACAAAATCATGGCTTCAAATTTAATAGTTCTACTTTAATTGTGGGGCGATCTGCAATGTTTAAGTTTAACATTTCCTCTTGTTGTGCAGGCCTAACTTACCAGAAAATGAGAAAATGGTCACCCACCAAAAAACACGTTGCTGTCTTCAAACTTACATTATATTAATTACTGGTTTTGACTTCTGAACGTGTTAAACATAAGACCAGTTGGTCGGCCCCCCCCTCCTGCCAAATGGCCACCATTGTCTCTACTGCTTCATCTCCGCCGACTTCAAATCACTCTGCCTCTGAGGAAGCCACCACCAGCAACTGGGACGATCTACGGAGATCAGCTCGCAAGCTTGAAGGTGACCTCGATGTCCGGCTTTCGTCCTATGCAAAGCTTAGCGGTATGCTGTTGTGATGCATCACATCTTTATGTCGACCCTCCTTTGTAAAATGCTTATAAGTTGCTTCCTGGATTCATATTTGGCTTTTTTTTCTCTGATCTCTGAAACAGGATTTTCTGATAAGAAAGGTTCAACCAATGACATGCAATGGAAGACACTGGAGATGGAGATCGAAATTCTTCTCGGTAAGTTGACCAAAGTCAATGAGAACATGAGCCAATGGGCCTCAGCTACAGTGGTGGGGGCCACCACTGCTGTTATGCAGAGACTCACCAGGCACAGAGAAATCCTCCATGAATTAACACAGGTTAATTAATCTCTCTCTAGTCTCCTCTCACTTCCTGGTACTGTTATTTTATAATACAGAGTTTCTACACAGTTTTCTAGAATATCTAAATGACAATTTCTTTTATGTTTCATATTTTAAATTTCTTACGCTGTATGTTTTAGGAGTTCAAGCGCACAAAAAAGAACCTGCTATCCGTAAAGGAGCATGCTGAGCTTTTAACATCAGTGCGTAATGATATACATGAACACAACTTACACAAGGTGTCTTTCTGCTTGATGAAAAATAAAATTTTCATATGCTTTCTAATTCTTATTTCAATGTTCCAAAATTAATTTAAACGACTAGACAGGAGCACAGTCGCTGAGCAAAATCAAATCGGAACAGAATTTATTACGAGAGCGTGCCGCTATCCATGGAGGTCTTACACAGGTAGTCAGTATGACAAACTTATAATATGTAACAGAAATTCAGGGGAAATTTAATAATTAAGCTTCCTAACAATTAATGATGTATTAATTTATTTTGTAGATTGATGAGGTCATTGACCAAGCTGAAGCAACAAGATCAGCATTGACTGCTCAAAGAAGTTTTTTAGGTGAAATCCAGGGAAAATTGAAGCTCCTAAAGGACAAATTTCCTTTACTCCATGTAACACTAGGTACTGATAACTGATATATATATAGTAATTCAATCCATTAAATAATACCACATATGTTATCCAGTTGTATATTAATGTCGTTTTCTAAATTCTAATGCAGGAGCTATCAAGCGTAAGAAATCAAAGGATGATATCATTGTCTCTGCTGTTGTCGCTCTTTGTACATTGTTTCTAGTAGCTTACTGGTTTGCCAAGTGACAACAGCAGAGATCTCTACTATTTTGATATTCCATATTCATTTTCTGAATCACTTAAAATGCACACTTAATTGTTACTCAATATACACATGCTTATTTAGTTTTGTTTTTTTTCTTCTAAATTTGACCAAAAACAATTGGTTTTTAGGGAGTGAAGACTTAAAAGCTACATATAATATTCCATCATTTTATCATGAGAAGTCTTAATATAACTTGCTACTACATTTTTTCCTCCAACCATAACAACCAAACTATAGTAAGCAGCATTCTGGTATTTCCCAATAACAGTTTTCCCCCCTGCAGTAATAAGCTAATGCAGAAATATTACACTGAAAAGAGAGCAACACAACCAGTTAAAAACACTGTATATAACTCAAATTTCTCTGTTGCTCCCACAAGCTTCCGGCCACAGACAAAAAAATAAGCAGCAACTAGGAAAGCACTTAAAAACAACAATTAAAATAGAGGATTGTTATATCTCCAGCCATTGTAAGACCGTCTAATTGACTGTTGAGGCGTGAAGCTGAGCCCAAACATCTCTCTCAAGGCCTGGCCTGGCTCAAGAAGCCCGATTAACCTTGCGACAAGAGATGCACTCTCTCTGACATGCTCTAGGTCTTTAGTCTCGGTCCATAGTAGTTGCGCCAGCTGAGCTCTTCTTCTCTTTGAAGTCAATGAAATGCCCCATTTGGTGTAGATGCTTTCCCTCTCTGCGGCTGTCAGTCTTTTTTGCATCTGTTTGCACAGCATCTCTCTCTCACGCTGAAGCTTTCTTGAGCTGTACAATATAAAAGTACTGAAAAATTAATCCAGGAGCTATCATGCTTGCATCAGTAATTAGTTGTTCTAGGCAAACCTCCAGAAAAGCCCTTCTTTTTTTTGCAATAAGAGAAAAATATGAGTTGAATCTCACAATGAAATTATCAAAAAATGAAAATTGAAGTCTGAGGTGACTAATTATTTTCCTGCAAGTTTGCTGATTATCTTGTATTTGAATTTGTAAATGTTCAATTCTTTGGGATTGAGGTCATTTTCCTCATTTGACGCCATTGATAATAGTAGTTTGGTTTGTGGGCACCGCGTGGGCCATTTGGAAGGAGGAGAATGAGCAAATATTTAGAGGAAGTGCAGTGCCGCCATGGATACTGGTAGACAGGATCATGACTCAGTGTGAACTGTGGTTAAAATTTTGTTGAATTTTCAAGATTTTATTTCAATCTGTATAGGATGAGAATGTAATGTACTTTGTGATAGTGCTGTGTTGCACTGGTGGTTTTTGTAGTAAATTACCTGGCAGCTTCTGCCATGGAATTTAAAAAAAAGAATCCAAAGAACTGATCTTCTTGTTCTTCACAAGTGATACATCCATATGAACATTATAAATTTTGTAATCCCTTTTTACAAGATCAAGAGATTAAAAAATGAACATGCTAAAAGTTTAACAGCCACAGTCAACTTAATCCATACAGTTGTGTATTCTCGATCTCTTCCGAAATAAACTTCAGAAAATTATCAATTTCACGCAAAAAGCATAACTTGAGAAGATGATTAAGATCAATAGTTTGAATTTGTCGTTTAGAGTTTGAATTAGAACATTAAAGCAAAAGAGAGGTGGCTGGCACCTAGTGGGCACCAGAACCCTTTTTGTTTCTCTTCTCCAATCTTTCCTACTCTTACCTTTTGTTGCTTTTCTCTAAAGGGAGGAATAAAGCAGAGAGAAAACAGTACCTTAACCCAAGGGATGTCTTGGGCACACCAGGAAGAACAGCCTTTCCATCAAGACTCCCACGGAAGTAGGTGCCTTTAACAAAAGATAACCGACGCAACTCCACTTCCATGTAGATGGAGTCAGCAGGGTCACCTTTGAACAAGAGGAAGAAGTAGGTGCGGTGCACCAGCGCCACCTGGCATGCTTGCCACAGCTGAATAATTTCCTGTTGTTTCTTCTCAAACTCCAGTGGCCACCGCGTAGGCGACTGCATAACACTCGAGGTCTTCATTGCTCCGTCAGGCCCTAGTTCCTCTTTCACATTCTGGTGTGAGATCAAAACTTACAATTAGGGTTTTAGAAAAAACTAAAATATTTATGAACGGTGGGTGGTATCACTATATAACTAAAAAGTATAAAAAGAAAAAAGCCAGAATCCAGTGGGTGCTATCTCTTATTTGGATTAGGGCATTGCACATATTATTTTGGAAGACCAGCTTTAAGCCTTCAACTCCTCTCAATATTTTAGGAATCGCAGGTTAAAGTTTGTATACAAGCTTTCCTCAGAAAAATAATCAATTATAAGTGTTTATGGTAATGGCTATAAAATATTAGAATTATAATTACGACTATAATTTGAATGATGCTGCTCTACCAAAAGTAATAAACTAGTAACAATATTTGCTTATTTATTGACAATAAAATTTGATTGTGATGATGGCAACATCAAAATATACATTCTTTCTGACCTGAGCCATCTCCTTGAGTTCAGCGACAAAATCATTAATCCTAGTAAACTCCCCTTCACCCATGGTGGTGCCACTTTCAGTCTTGGCCAGGCTCCGGGACGTGACTGCAGACTCTGAGACCATCGATTCATCGCGAGACAACACGTCAGTTTCTGTGTCACAGTTTACCCCTGACCCACCCCTTCTCTGACCAAACCCCTCAGGTCTCCCCGGGAATTCTATCAAACACCTGCTGGGTGGTGTGGACTCACTGACCTGCTCTAACCACTCATTGGAGGAACCCCTCTGAGTGTACCTACAACTCTGGCTTCTACTCAGTTGAAATCCCTTAAAACCTCCTACTTCCCGTGTGTTGCTAACAGGGTTTCTTCTGACATTCTCCAAGTGTTGTTCTAAGGTGATAGCAGATGAACCAGGAGTAACAACCAGTGGTTCTGTATTGTTAGACCCTGATCTGGTATTTGATTCAACATGAATTGTGTCATCAGTCTCAATGCACCTTACTTCTTTACAATCTTCCGAATCATCTTTGTTGTGGTATGACCCCACTAGACCAAATGTTGGGCTGCCCATAGAGTTAAAGGGAGAGATGGAAGTGTCTCTTTTGTTTCTTGAAGTAACAGTGTTTGTAAAACGGGTGTTTGAATGTTGGTCAATAACTTCTGACGACTCAGCAGTTGATTGCTCATCCTCACACGAGTATGGTGCGAAGGAGTTACCAGTTTGTTCGGAGCTTCCCTGAAAAGACGACAAAAAGGAAAGCAATAGAACTGAAGTTAAACCCATTTCTCCATCAAAATAAAACAATACATAGATAACTAAGGGGGGTTAATGGACAAGTACAACAGCAATAATAACTTTGTAAAAAAATATATATATTCCCTAACCAATTGCTTTGACGAACGTTCCTCGCCTATGGCGCGCAATAGATCCTCAAGTCGAGACTGAGCCAGATTCCTTTGCTGTTTCAACTCCTTCATTTCTTTATCCATCTATATATCATAAAATTCTATATCATTTACCTAATATAAAAATGATTGCTACCAGCCTACCAGCTATAATGGTAATAATGCTACTTGCCAAATTGCCCACAACCTATCAGCACAAAGGAAAAAAAAAAAAAAAAAAAAAAAAGAAGGAAAAAATACTAGCTAAAATCAAGTCAACCAAAGCAACCTTCTGGATTTGGGCTTCCTTCTCACGCAGCAGACTCTCGAGCTTGGAGTATGAATGTGGGACCCGCAACTCGCTCTCCAGCCTAGCGACTTCCCTCTGCAGATGCTTGACCAATGCCTTGTCAGACATAACCACATTGACCTGTGCATTGGTCACAACCTCCTTTGCACAGCTGGCGAACAGGAGTGTGTTCCTGGACTGCTCAATATGAGACCGTGCAGGGCTCATTGTACATATTATTGCTGTGCGTGCATTGCCACCAAGTGAAGGTTGAAGGATGCGAGTTAGCTTTGATTCTCTGTAGGGTATATGTGCATTTCTTCCTTTGCTGTAGGTCAAATGACATGGTCAACAATTTCAAAAGCCAAAAAAGAAAGAAAACAAAAAGTAAAAATAGTATAATAAAGGATTGCTAACCTAAGCTTTCTGATCACAGTGCCTAGTGTGAGTAAACTTCTATTAATATGGCAACCTTCTTTTAGCCTAGTCCCACCAGATAACGCCTGAGATGCGCGCTCGCTACCTGCCAGATCAACAAAATTCTGCATGCAAAGAGCATATATTCAATGACAAAATTTTCATATATAGGGATTTGCAAAGATTGAGATTAATTTTTTCAACAATTATAGTAGTATCATTTCACATTTTTACTTGCATTGTAAAATAAAGAAGCACAATAATGAAAATTACAAGAAAATATCATTACCACACTGGCCATCAGTGTACTTCTGTTGTCCTTGCCCAAGAACTCACGGGCAGAGCTCTCGATTGTCTACTAACACAACAAATGAGCAAGTTACATACAGTCAATAATTTATTTTCATTTAAAAATACATATTTCTTGGAAACGAAAAAGTTCGAAAAGAGAGGAAACAAACCAATCTGAGAATCTGATGAGATCTGGAACTAAATTCGTTAAGATAGGTCTCACCAGTCTTCCTTTGAGCTGTAGAAAGAGAATTGAATAAAATAACTGGTACACTAATTTAAATAATCAACCACAAAGTTCAACTTTTCATTACCCAGAGAAAAGTATTTTTCCAAATAAAAAACGCATCCCTTTTTTTGTGCCTTTTTACATAGTTCTACAAGTAATGAAGAAGCAGATGACATAAGATCAAGATTCCGATCAATTGTTCTGATTAGCATTCATGAAGAAATACAACAACAACAACCAAGCCTTTAGTCCCATACAAGTTGGGGTAGGCTAGAAATGAAACATAACCAGAGTCACCAAACCAGGGTAGATAGTAAAAACCATTCATGAAGAAATGCAATTAATTGTTTTTGGTGGATATATGTGCAAAGTAATTACAAAGAAAAGAAAAAACTCATCGCATTATTATTAGTATTCTTTCTTTTCCTTTTGGAAGGAATATCTGATCTTCACCTTCACAAATTGAAATCAGATCCTTGAGATGCTTCCAGTCCCTCAAAACCTCCTCGGTAAGCTTCTCAACAACGGTTCCTTTCTGACAAACAATCGTGTTCACAACGTAAGATAACAAAAATGATATTATATTCCTAATTGATTCCTAAAAAGAAATCAAATGAGGAAACTTCCCCTCACCTCGGGATCATCCAAAAGCCTAAGAGGAGTATTCTCAGGGTTGAGCAAATCCTTGACAACTTCATTGTAAATCTCAATCGCTGAGAATTTCAACACAAATGCTCTCTCTTCATGCTGTAGGACAGATTAAAAAGGAGCCAAATGCTTAATATACCAAATATTACCTACAGAACAGTAGACTGAGAAGTGTATGTATTACCTTGCTGATATACTCGTATATATCCGCAATAGTATACTCGGTGATCCCCATCATGGTGTATGTCTTTCCACTGCTGGTTTGCCCATAAGCAAATATACTGGCTGTACAAAGTGATCCATTAAGCTTTATCATATTAGATTGATTGTTTTTACATAATAAAGCAAAAGGAAGTAAATTTTAATCATCTTACAATTGACACCACTAAGTACTTTCAACGCAACCTCCTTTGCGGCCTCCTCATATACCTCCCTTGTGGTAGAATCAGCATGGAACACTCTGTCTGTTAACAACAGCATGCATATAATTAAAGAATAAAAATAAAAAAGTGCAAGTAACTAAAATTTGAAATTTTCAAGGTTTAACAGAATTACACTTTCGTATTTATCTGTGAAAAGAAAAGGTACTCACCGAAGGTGTAGGCACTGGGAGCCATTGGGCGGTCTTGTAGGCTGTTGCGAAATATGATTGTGGTCTCGTTTATACATTCAAAATCTGATGGGTCACCTTTTGTGATTTCCTTCTCCGACAACGGTCTTAGCCTCACTGATACCAGAATCTTCTCCTGATTCCCTCCCCCCTCCCATTGCACCATCTCATCCCCACCTATTGATCCCATCACTCGATGTATTTACCCTCTCTCTCTCTCTCTCTCTCTCTCTCTCTCTCTCTCTATCTATCTCTCTAAGACATCTGTTCAGGAAACAACAAAAAAGCTCTGAATGTAAGGAAAGTACTAAAATAACTAATTATAAGTGCAAAAAAAGGAAAATGCATGTTACATGACCTGAGTCCCTTGAAAACGCATTAAATGAAGAAGACCCTCCTAAATTTAATTAAACTACCAGTCACACCACTAATGTCCCAAAAAAGGAAAGTAACATTAGCATTAGCTGCCTGTAAATCAAAGTTATGCTTTACGGTAGATAATCGCAACCCAAAATGCAACTTGATGTGGGTCCAGCAAATTGGAAAAAATAACAGTTGGGGCGTAGCTATTGCTATTGTAGGTGGAGGTGATAGGGAGACAAATTTTGAAAATAGGTAGTTGAGTTGTCAATCCCACTTGAAATTGCAAAGGTGGCCTGAATTGATTCAACTGTTTTAAATGCAAACTAAAGTTTTTATTCTCAAATTTCAATGAGAATGTATATCTGGGTTGTGGGTAGTTCCTATTCTCCACGGATCTGACTGGGTTTTTGTGAAAGCGATATAAGAATAATTAATAGATCAGTTGTTCAGTCGGTGGAGAGAAAACAAAAATAGCGAGCTACTTTTATTTACTTCTAATTAAAGCATCCATTCCATATATAACTCTTCAAGAAATATTTACTTATTTAAATTACCTGTAAGGAAGCTCTAATGCGAGCTTGACACTTCTCTTTCCAATGGCGCAACGTACTCCATAGCAACAAGATCTCGGAGAGAAAGAGGAGGTAACGAAACCAGCACACTAGAAGGCACTACTAAGTACGTGCCCGTTTTTGGAAGAGGCGGTGGGGGTGAGGTGATCGTGTGTTGTTTATTTTCTTTCTTCTCTTCTATTCATGACCGAGGGAACCGTTCTCTTGCCTTCTCTCAACTCTCTCCTATTTTTTTGGTATTATTTATTTGGATACTGGTATGATATATGCTACGCGTACACGCTATTCTGTCCCCCACGAAGTTGACTCAAAAAGCCTCCAACCGAAGTTTCTCATCTTTATTGAAATAAAATTGTAATGGTTGAATTCAATTTAAATCATCTAGAGAGAATTTATTTTCTTTTTGAAACAGAGAAAAAGACAAATTAAATTAATTTTAAATAATTTTATAGTACTAAAATAACAGTAAAAATGTAATTACACAACCAAATTATATAGGTTATTATTTGCAAGTGGATGTTAAAGTAAAAAAATGTTGACAATATTAGCTTAAGTTATTTGTCAATAATAATATATCAAGATCTTTGATTTCTTTTCTTGTTTTGTGTACTCTTTTATCAAATTATCATTTTAACAAAAAGTCTCTACCATCTTTTACAAATAAAAGCCTCTACCAAAAAAGCAATTAACAAAATTAGATTTTAGGTGAATTTCTAAATATGTCTTATCTTGATTTGAAATTTGAACTTTATATTGCTCATTAATACATTTGTCGTTTGTTACAAATTAAAAAGATTGACGAGTTTATATTAAGTAGCAACTAAAATTAAGGATTAATAGGCACTTTACACGTAAGAAGCATTTATTGTTAACAACGACATATCATGTTGTTAAAAAAACTAATTACAACTAACAAACAAGTAATAGTAATGTCATGCCTTTATTATAATGCTTTTGTTTTATTGAAATTTTATAATGAGTTTATATCTAGCTAAAAATATATGTAAACTCTCTTGTGGGAAACAGCCCATGTCCCCTAACAAATTATCTTCCGTGAAAGTATTAAATACGTCGGGTCCAATTAAATGCAGCTCGTTGACAAGTAAAATAATTATATGCAATTTATGAATCAAAATAATAAAGACACTCCTGGGAGGCTGGGACGGTTCAACTATCCATCCGTTTAAGTATCTTTTGTTTCCTTCAACAAGCCTGTGATCAACTTCATTCCGGCGGTCCATTCCGTTTTGCAACTCAAAACTCTTTCATTTTGGATTTCAGAGAATATTAATTTCTCTCTCTGTGCCATTAGTATGGATCCGAATCTGCTGCAATTATTTAGCAATGAACAGTTAGGGGTGTCAACGAGCTGGCTCGGTCCGAGCTAGGTCTTGACTCAGCTCGTTAATTTTGGACCGAGCTACAGTCGAGCAAGCTGGACCGAGAGCTTTCGAGTTAAAACCTTAGTTCAAAATCATGACGAGCCAGTCCGAGATAGCTCGCGAGCTAACGAACTGACTCGTTGAATTTGGTTGGACCTTATTTTAAGAAGAAAATAAATTCTACAATTTTTTTGGATGGATTTGGACCGAGCTGAACTGAGCTAGATCAAGCTTGATAGTATAAAATGCACACAAATTCACAAATTAATGCCTAGCTGAGCTAACTCGTGAACTGGTGAGCAAGCTAGGCCCTATCTTGAACTCATTAATTTGGGACCGAGCTAGTAGTGAGCTGGCTCGTTAACAGCTCAATCTAATAACGAGCGAGCTAGATGTGAGTCACGATCTAACCACGAGCTACGAGCTTTTTTGCCACCCCTATGAACAGTATTCTAAAATTCCTGCTTTTTCAAATCCAAATATTGAATTGTTTCGAAATTTGTGTATAGAAAAATCATCTGTTTTGAGATACATACACAGAAGATATTAAACGGCTGAATTTGAAGAAGTAGAAATTTAGAATTAATGTTTCTAAATTCGGAACGCACAAGATGTATTTCCCATTAGTATAATCTATCTTGTGAAGCCATTTAATGTATATTCTTTTTTGAATAGATCTAAAGTTCACCAATTTGTATGGGAAATAAAATTTGGTTGAAATGGGAAATGTCGAGTAAACACTAATGTATGTAGTAATTAATTTCTTCTCAATATTTCAACTTTATTGGAAAAAATCACGTAATTGTACGTCATGGAATGTAAACCACTAGAAACCGATTTTCAAATAGAAAAGTAAAATTATGTTATTCTAAATCTGTGTTGAGATTCATACATAAAAATTAAAAATAAAATCATATTTTTCTATTTAAAGAGCAACGGAGTCGGATCCAACAAACCACCGAAGATCTTTCTATTTGTTTATTTATTTAACATTCTTCTCGAGAAACTTAACTTGTTCTATTTGTTGCTTCATTTTGTTTGATTTTGAATTTCCGAATTATGCTGCTGTCACAGTCACGAGTGCTTTGGGTGGGTAATTGAACCTTTCTAGAGTCTTATTTCTGACTTTTATAGATCGATCTAAGGGAAAAAAGAAACTTGATATAATGTGGTTTACATTATTCAATTAAAATTGAATAATTAATTACTAATCAGTAATCGATGGATCAAACCGTTGCTTATTTATATCTTCAGGTCTCATAAAAAATGAACGTTTTAATTACCAGAACGTTCGATGCCCATCGGACTCAAATTTCGATCCGATGGGCACCATAACCGTCCGATCTGTTTTAAGATATGTGCACACGGACATTAAAGCAAATGCGCATGCATATTAAAACAATGTTCACGGATCTTAAAACAGATCAGACGGTTATTGAGCTCATCGAACTAAGTTTGAGTCTCATGGACATCGGACCCAAACTGCTCTCATATTATATACATATTTATATGCTTGGAATTATATACTTGAGCATTTTATAACGGTGTATTTAGGTCTCAAAATCTGAGAGATACAGTGGGATACCCGAATTCTTGTCTTTCCATTTGTTTTTTCTTTTCTCTTTTTAAAAATAAAAAAAGAAATTTGTCGGTTGTTGTGGTTTGTTTCCGGCTGTGGACCAAAAGATCCGTTAGCCCTATAAATAAATATAAATGCACCATGACGGCCACGTCAAGCGAAAACCGCAAGTATCTCCATGACTCCATCCTACTGGACCCCACTACATAGTGTAAATAAAGCTTTTTGAAGAATGTGATCCAGGAGCAAAATTAAATATAGGGAATTGAAAAGTGAGACCATCTCTGGAAACGTGGCAGTTGGCCAGTTGGGTTGCAGTTCTAGAGGAATTCGTATCCTATGCATCAACTTAAAAAGAAATATTTTGAGTTAATATATCTGAATCATCTGATCTGTTTTAAGATTCGTGCCGATTAGATATGCATTAATATTAAAGAGCTCATGTGTTAAAATTAAACGGTCATATTTACTCCGTTTAAAATCAGACGGCCAATTTTGAGTTAATGCAGAGAATACGTGTTCACTCTAGAACGAGCTTGTCACTGAAAACATATTTTCTGTATTAATTCAAAAAGATTTTTTTTTGAGTTAATTCATCTCAGCCATCTAATTTTTGAAAGGAATAATCCAGTCGTATAATTTTAACACAGGGGATCTTTATCTTTATTGCGGATCTAGTTCGCATGAATCTTAAAGCAGATCAAATAGTTCCAATTCATTAAATCAAAAGATTCCCTTTTAAGTTAACGGAGAGGATACGAATCCGCTCGTCAGCCGTCACTGCGTTAGTGTTCCTAATAAATTGTAATTCTGAGATTGTGTAGGATTGGAGAGCAATTTTAACGAATCAAATTCTTACCCTTTCCTCGGATGGATAAATTAATAAATTGAGAATTTTCCTATATGCAACGCCTATTCGTAACATTTATTTTATTTTATATGTACAGGGTCCTTTGTTACCTTTTCCAAGAATTCGTATCCTCTGTGTTAACTCAAAAAGAAATCTTTTGAGTAAATGCATCTAGAGTCTAGACTATCCGATTCACTTTAAGATCCATGTAAATTATATTTACACTAAAATAAAAAAACCGTGTTAAAATCAAACAGTCGAATTGATTCTATTTAAAATCAGACGGCCAAAATATATTAACTCAAAAAATTCCCTTTCCAGTGGATACGTGTTCCTTTTCCAATGGATAACATCATGCATATGGATTTTATTTTAATTTTTTTTTATTAAGGTAAAAGTAAAAGGGTAAATTGAAAAGAAACCCAAAGGAAGAGTAAAAGAAAAAGGCACAGAGGCATCAGAGGCATCAGGCAAAGAAAAGATGCCAGTTGGTTCTTCTCAGATCTTTTACACATGATACAACATGATTGAATTATTGCAAACGGTACAATAAAAAATAAAGTGTGGTTCTCCGGTGCTTTTCTTCCACTCCAATCAAACAGCACTCCATAGCATCAGCAGCACATTTTCCTCTCCAGTTCTATGTCTGGGATCAGAATCTGCTCTTTTCTTGAGAAGAGGAGCATTCTATTTTTTTCAAATCTGAATCATTCAAAATCTATCGTACGGTCTCAATTAAATCTGAATCATTTTAATAGATTAAATTGATATGAAAAATAAAAAATAATTGAGGCTGTAAGATGGATTTTGAACGATTCAGATTTAGAGAAAAAGAGGGTGCTCCTTTTCTCAAGGAAAGGAGCATATTCTGATCCATCTGTCTAGCTCTGGTAGCTGATGCGCAGTGTTTGACAACTGACAAAAAATAGAGATAATTTGGTTCATCCGAAAATTTCGTTCCAATTTTTTTTTAAGTTCATATTTTATCATAATAATTTGTACATAGTTTAATTTTTTTTTTTTTTTTTATAATGTGTGATTGTTAGATTCAGCTCCAGAACGAAGCCATTAAAGAAAAGGAAAGGGACGGGAGGTGAAACGCGTTCAGACCGGAGCTGCCCACGACCTTCACCTGCTCCAGAAACGAGAAAACCAGTTAGGAGAGGAAGAGAAACGGTACTATGCCAAGGAAAATTCCATGTATAAAGTTCCAAAATCTGTTTCGTCCGATTCAGAATGTAGAGGGAGTGAATCAAATCCTTCACCTTCTGTTTCCTTTTCTACTCACACGGTTTCTGAAACACAGCCTTAGAGAGCTGACTGCAAAGTTTCCACCAAATAATTAGAAAAAAAATTTCATGTAAAATTCAAAAGAGATTGATATTTATTTAGACACCTAGATGAACTAATTAGCATTTATATATGAGAAGAGGTCAACTCATGATACCTTTTTAACATATTATTGCAATATTTTTCTGTTGAACTAATTATATAAATTTGAAATTTTGAAAAAGATTCCGGATTGTTGTTCTTGTTTTATACTAAGGAAGTGTTTGGTAGCTGAAATAGTAAATTTTGGAATACAAATATCGTACGAAATTAGGAGATAAAGATCAACATACAATAATTATTAATCATAACCGGCCATTGATTTTTCATTGTGTGAATCTTGTACTGTAAACTTTGAAGTTTTATACTTTTCTATATCATATATATGAAATTCGGGGACTTGATTATTATTATCTTATTTTACAAAATTATAAATATGTTCACATTGTGTAGATTTGTATTAAATTTCGTCAGAAATTACTAAATTTTTTTTTTTATCATGAATTGGCCACTCAAGTTTATTTTGTCCTAATATAGTCATGAAACTTTTTATTTGTCCAAATTAAATCACTCTACTATTTTTTTTTGTCTAAAATACTAACAAAATATACTCATCCATCCCCGTGCCACTTTATATTTTGTTAATATTTTTGATGAAAAAAAAAATATAACACAGTGACTTGATTGAGACAAATGAAAAATTTAATAACTACAGAAACACCAATTAAATTTGATTAGTCAATTCACAAAAATAAAATTTAGTAATCTCCAATGAAATTTATCCTAAACTTTGTAATTGATGGGATTATTTGGTTTTCAATTAAGTGTTGATAAAAGTAAATGGACGATTGTTTAAATTGCTCATAAATAGCTAATCGGTTTGAAAGTGTGCTAAGTTAAATATACATATTACTAAACTATAAATATCATATCATATAGTAATTTTCTTGTTTATAAATATTTTATATTTTATTAGAGGAATGCCTCCTCTTGTTATGCCTATATTTTAAAATTTTAATAACTTAAAATAAAAAACTCAAATTTTAAATAAAACTATTATATATGATCTATGTCATTCTCTATGAATATGTAAAAAAATATAATATTTGAGTTTTGTTTTCATTGGTATTAAGAATTTGTAAAAATATATCCGATGTGGATACTGTTTGAATATTGTCTTTTCAATTTTTTAATTCATATTAAAACAAACAAAAAAAAATTATGTGTATGCAGAGAAAAATGATAGATCATATCTAACTAATTTAGTTTGATAATTTAATTTTAAATATTTATTATTAAAAAAGTTAAAAAGTAAATACATCACCAGGTGATCAGATAAATTTATCAAATATAACATACCCAATAGGGGTGAAAACAGAGCGGATAGTGGTAAAACCATATTCATATTTTTTATTTATTTTCCGGATACGGATATACATGAATACAGAGTGGATATCAGACGGATACGGATATGGGTCCGGATTAGATCAAATATTTATTAACATATTAAAATTTATGATATTTATCTAATTATAATTGTGAATAACATAAATTTTCATAATATATATTAAAATATATGGTATAAATCTACTATTCAAATACGGATATATAATTAAAACATAAAACCATATTAATATTCTTATCCACACAAAATATCAAATATCCGCATCTAAATTTTTAAATACGGATTAAATACGGATCGAATATTATCCATACGGTTTTCACCCCTATACCTAATTAAGGCCTTCATTAATATAACAGCTATGCTTTCTGAAAGCGAAACTTGGTGACATCTCACAATCTCGCTATCTCAGTGGAGTGGAGTGACTTAGTGAGGAATCAGTATTGCAAATTTGCAATATAAAAATGGATGTTACGGTGTTGGAAGGAACTGGAGAAGAGAAGAATATAAACAATCTCTGCTTTTCTGTGGACAATCACGTCTGGAAATAGAACCTTTTCCTCGAGTTTACGGGCAATTCAGTAACAAAAAGCATCTCTCTGCACTGCACACAACTTCCTTCCTTCAATAAGCTACAAGTCTCCAATGATTTTCACCCCTTAAAGCAACACTAGCAATATAATATTTCTTAAGCAACAATCTAAAATAAATCATCAGTTGTTTAGTAGATGGTCATCTGTCTAAACCAAGGTTCTAAATAGCGGTCATCTGTGTAAAGTCTAAACCCAAATTACGCTCTCCGCGTTCTTTTTACAAGTTACAAAAATTGAATTGCAATAAATAATAATAATAATAATAAAAAGGGTGTTATCTTGGGAGAATTTCATGTGTATCGCTCAAAAACTTCAACATTACGTATTTTTTTTTTAAAACTCATAATATCATATTTACTGTTCTAAATTTCAAAAAGTCACTAATTTACTCATTTTATTGCCTCTTCTATTAATACTCATTTTAAATTTATAAAGTAACCATTTATCATTTATTATAAAATAAAAATATATAGCTTTTTTTAAGAAAATGCGGTTTACGAGGACAAACATTTCTCTACTTCTTATGCATACACAAGCATATATCTAAATATTGAACCATTTGCATCAGAAACCGACTAATTAGAAGAAGGATATTTTTCTTAAAGAGGCTACATATATATATATATTTTTTTAATAAAGAGTAAAAGGAGTATTTTATACATTTATAATGAATTTTAATAGAAAAAATAATAAAATAGATAAATTTGTGAGTTTTTAAAATTTAGAAGGGTAAATATAATTTATGAACTTCTCTAAAATACATAATTTCAAAATATTTGAGCCCAAAGAATTTTCACCTTATTGAGTTTTCAAGAAGTTTTGGGCTTTGTTGAGTTTTCTACCAATTTGGGCCGAAATAATTTTCTTCTTTCATTTTAGGCCTTAAAGCGTGTAGGAGAAAACACAAAACGAAATTTCCTTAATATTGGGCGGTGCAAAGTGCAAACCAATCCAAAAAATTTAGAGGTGACTCAGATCCAACAAATACAAGATAAGGATTAAGGAGTTGACCCTTCATGTCAAAGGTTTCCTTAACTAAATGCATGTTGTGTACTTACTAAGAAATAATTACCTCAATTTGCATCCCATTCCTTCATGTATAAATTAAATGATGTAAATACACTTTGAATAATTCATTTGGTTGCTTCTTTGTTTTGGTTTTTATCATGGGTTTAGAAGAACAAGAGATTCCAAGTCTCTTTTTGCCTCTCTTATCTCTCAACCATGTCTCCTTCTTGTGCACCTCAGTTGATAACTCGGTTAAATTTTATCAAGAGCTACTTGGTTTTGAGCTCATCAAAAGGCCATCTTCATTAAATTTTGAAGGAGCATGGTAAGAATATTTATTTAATTCTATGCCAAATTAATTTTAATATTGTTATCTTCCTGTCTCAAATTACAATGTTTAAATTTTTAAATTTTCAGGCTGCATAAGTATGGCATTAGCATTCACTTGTTGCAGAAGGATTCTGGAGATCATTTCGATACACCAAATAAACAATCAGAAATTAATCCGAAGAGTAATCACATTTCCTTTCAGGTTAAACAGCATTTCATAATTCATAGTGGCCAATTAATGAAGATTACTTATACTTGGTCTAACTAAACTTGGTATTATATATTTAATTACAGTGTGAAAATATTGAGGTGGTGAGGAAGAAGCTAGGAGATGTTGGGAAGGAATATGTAAGTGCAGTAGTGAAAGATGGGGATATTTTGGTTGATCAAATATTTTTCCACGACCCTGATGGAAATACAATCGAGATATGCAACTGTCAGAAACTTCCGGTAGTACCGCTTTCTCCGGGTTTTCATGTAAATACGAGCCATATATGACCTCGCCTAAATGAAACTGCACAATGTAATTTGCTATGAACCGTTGTTGGAATTATTTGTATGTCAAGATGACTTGTAATTAATTTGTACATGTACTAATTCAATTAATGTTTGTAAATTCTTTGAAAAGGTTAGGACAAAATGATTCTTTGTATTGCAACGCTTGTACATGAAACAATGAAATAAAGAGGTTAATATAAATACTTAATGCTTGGGTTGAGTCAAGTAGGTTAATTCATTTGGACCCAATAGTTACCAATCCAAAATCAAAGAAGAGGCTGAGAGTACCAAAGGCTATTTATTTATAGGCAAAACCTTATCCACACAAAATTCTAGTGCCACACTACCATGTGTGGTGCTCAGAGACTTCACCAGGAACCAGAGAAAAGAAACCAGAACTTAAATTAGCCTAGCAGGAACCCAATCAAAACTCGGGAATCCATTAACAAAGGATAGACACCGGTAAATCACCATGGCCACGGCTTCATTTCTTGCTCCACCCCATTTATCAATCCAATCCCGCACATTCTGTAGAAAAACACAACTCAGACTCATAAAAAAATCAGTCTGTACCCGAGCCCAATCAGAGCAACAGGAGGTGGTTCAAGAGGAAACCGAGCAAACTCAGCAAGAGAAACCTGAGGCAAGCGCACCACAACCGAATCAACGCCGGCCAAGAGTCGAGTCCCAACCATTGCAACCACAAGCAAAGAACAAGAATATGGAGAGAGAGTATGGTGGGCAGTGGCTGAGTTGTACTACCCGTCACATCAGAATCTACGCAGCGTACATAGACCCTATAACACATGTAATGGACCAGACCCAAATGGATAAATTGACTCTAATACTCGACCCGACCAATGAGTTCGTCTGGAATGAAGACACTTGTCAGATGGTTTACTCCTATTTCCAAGAGCTCGTGGACCATTACGAGGTAAACTAAAGAATCAAAAGGAAATCAAAGCTATAATTGATGCTGGTATCTTGAAAGTTATCTTTTGTTAATTGTAGGGTGCCCCACTAACAGAGTATACACTACGTTTAATCGGATCAGATTTAGAGCATTACATACGCAAAATGCTTTATGATGGGGATATCAAGTACAACCTGAATGCACAGGTGCTGAACTTTAGCATGGGAAAGCCACGTGTCCAGTTCAATAGCAGCCAAATACCAGATGTACAGTAGAAATTAATAGTTTCAAGCAAAAAGAAAAATCACCATTGTACCAAAGATGATCCTAATTATTGTCAGTCTCAGAGTGTATATCCATATCATATTTTGAAATTCAAAGCAACCAGAGATTAATAGACTAGGAACTAACCCTCACAAAAGCCACTATTTACTACACTAACATACTAAACATGTCGATATGTAATAAATCATCTACTTATTATTCTGGAGCTTTTTTTTTTTTTTTTTTGAGGGTCCGTACACTGCAGTTTCGGTCTGTTATTATTATTATAGAGCTATACCTTGCACTTTGAGTCTCACACTTCTCATTGGCTCTCCTCCCGTAGCCATCATTCTTTCGGCCTTCTGTCGAGTTTGTGTTCTTCTTCTTCTTCTTCTTCTCTAGAGCTGCTGCCAATTGCCTCTCCCTTTGTGCAGCTACACTGCTCTTCCCTCTAGTCCCTTTCCCTCGACTCCTAGTTGATGGCACACACACTGCTGGTGTCACTGGAACTAGTCCTATATGCCCCCCTTGCATCTCAGAGTGTGTCTCAGTCATTACTGGCAACTTCAGATTTGTTGTAGGTGACAGTACTTCATCTTGCTCCTCCATTGCTTGTTTGTGTCTGTCTTCTTCAATCTCACAAAAAATGGTATCTACAGAAACTGTAGAGCCTTCATACCCTTTTAGCCATGGCATAAAGGATTCTTCATGACAGCAGTTCTACAAAAACAAACTCATATAAATCTATCTGGTGTATATGGTTTGGTGAAAGGACCAAAATTTACATGTACAACTTCCTAAGGGTTGGTAGTCCTTTCAGTAGAATTTGGATTAAATCCTTGTGGTAAGTGTAACCCTATTGAGAGCTAAATCAGCATACAATTACTCCGTGAAGGTGCCTGCCAATACCAGTAATATATGCTAAAATGGACCTGACAAGGTACAGTATTGAGATACGAGAATACCATAGCAGTAGACCTTAATTATAATTAAGTAAACTACAATAATCCAGGTACCATTCATCATAGTCACAGTACAAGAAAATGAAAGATGAAAAATGAACAAAGTACTTTTTAAAAGTAAATTAGTACCGTTAGCCAAAAGAAAAGGCCTCTCAAGAGAGTCAAACGACGGCCACGTCTCGCCCTTTCCACTTGACTTTGGACCTCTGCAATAGAGAAAAAGCATCATGCCAGATGGTCTGTAAATTACATTGAGTTCCTTTACACAGCAGTTAACCTGTTGTGGATCCAAAATTTTCTAATGAAATTATCATGGAATAAAGTATCATGTCGGCATTATCATATTTATCTGGCCCATTATTCTTTTCTTAAAAGCATATTTCTTTAGGTCGTCTTTTGCTTGGGATTTTAGAGTCAATAATAATTTTAGTGGAGGTTTCACATAATTTTAGTGTTCTACCCAACCTTTAACCTTGCATCATAGTATAGATAAAAAATAAAGAGAAATTTATATTATACCCATCAAAACTTCATAATTTAGATATTTACCCATCAAAAATTTCAAATTAGTTATTTCACCATCAAAAATTTCAAATTAGTTATTTCCCCATTTAAACTCACTTAATTTATAAATATCCCCATTTCTTCGAGTTATTCAATGAAAAATACATATCAATATTGATAAAAAAAATGACAATTATACCCTTTCCCTTCCCTTCTCCTCTTCCCCTGCACCTCTCACCTTCATTAGAATTTATAAATTAGTTCAAGCATAAACAACTGAAAAAGAAGAAAAGAAAAGCATCAAATGCATTGTTACCAGTCACACTCCTCAACTCCAGATTAGTATCAAAACCAGACCTCCATTCATGTAGTTAATTCCAATCCCCCAAACCTGATAACCTGGTACATCCAAATTCCAAAATGATGGAAGATTATACAAGAGGTCTCCGACAACAAGCAAAATATACTTATCAGCGACCAAGTATTCTGACCAAAACTCTAGGTCTGGAATGCTCCTTTTTCTTGTTCACCTCAATTAATGACTTATTCAAGCTACCATGATGCTTAGAATGCAGCTTAAAGTAATAAAACCAGTCCTCATAAATTTCTTGATCACCTAGATTCTACCACTTACGTCTACAAAGCTCCCATGCTGCTCAACGATCCTGATGCCCATTACAGAAATCTAAACCCAACATTTTTTCTAAACTAAGATTACAAACTTATATATAGTAGTTCTTTTGTTTAATTTCTTATAAATGGAACCTGCACATTAAAAAATAATCATATCTTCTTATTGAACTCTCCTTGCTAACCCATTAGACTTCGTTTTTGGAGAAGAATCAGTATATACACTTTTTAGTTAGTTTAAATTTCCAGTTTGTAAAGAAGAATCAAAATATTTTTGGAGTGCATTAAGCCCTAACTTGTAAGATTTATAGAGCTATATTGCAAATGGGTATGTTCTGCTCATGGCATGACTAGTTTACTAACATAGTAAGCTCAACTTTCATGACATCCTCTGCAACAGTTTTGTATGTGGCCTGTGTACCGTGAACAAAATCAAAGAACAAGTACTGTGAGGGATTTAATTTTAAGCACATCAACTCTAGATTGTTGCAGAATGGCCACAGATCCTTCATATCAACACTATACATATATCAGTAATAAGCGAAAGGAAAGAAAACGGACACGGCGCAGATATTTGAGAGGAAGGGTATAATTGTCATTTTATTTTGTATTAATATCAATCTGTATTTTAATTGATTAAAATGAGGATATTAATAAAATAAGTGAGTTCAGATGAGGGAATAACTAATTAGAAAAATTTGATGAGTAAATACCTAAATATTAAAGTAGTGATGGGTATATATATAAATTTCTCAAAAAAAAATTCAAAACTATAAAGTAAAACTTTACCAGGGTGCTGATCAAAAATAGATTTGCTCTTTTCATCTGTCTCCACGGCTCTCTTCCGGCCAAAACGCATCTCCTTATACACAATTTTTCTTTTCTTAAGAGTTGCCTCGTTCATCAATTCTCTGTACTCGGACTTATCGAATGGCCTTTTGAGCACTTTAATTAACTTATCTCTGTACTCTGAAGGTGGTCTGCGTAAAACCCTTACCGGGATCGTATCCATTTTTGGCTCCCCCTATCAAGAGAAATGATAATTTTCTTGAGCTGAGAGTCGAGAATATTTGGAATGAAATGAAAAAATAATAGGATGAAGAAGAACATGATACAACTCTTACTGTCAAAGTATCAATTGTTACTCTTCTTTGGTCCCATATGTTTGGAGGTTTCAAATTGTTGAACAAATTTGAACTTTGAAAAATTTATCACTATTGATACATAAATAGAGAAATAGAAGTAGCAGCATCATGTCTTCTAACATCTCTAGTTCTCTGCTTCTCATTGAATATCTTATTTTACTACGAAGTTATGATGGAGGAGCAAACGCTACAATTCAAATGCTTACAAGCCAAAATAAATAATTCCTTCATCAAACAGAAGAGAACCATTAAAACATTAATCATTTATAGGAACATTACTAAAGTTTGTAAACATTAAGAAAAAGAAATTCTCACATCAGAATCTGATAGCTCAGGAAAAGCCGCAAGACCTTCTATTTCCATACGACCCCTCTTATTATCCTTGTACATTGGCTTCATTTCTTTTCCTGGTAGTTTTTCTTCTCTTATCTCTTCAATCGAGTCAAAATTAAAGGAACAACTTGGACTGGAACTACTTGCGTCTCTTTTCTCTTCTTGATTGGGTTTCTTTTTCATGTTATTGCTCGTACTTGGATCACCCATTGGTCCGATTACAACTCCATTGCCATTGAAACCGGGGTAAATCGTTGTCTCAACAGGGCAAAGCATCTTCATTAGCAACATGAATCCTTGCACCTACAATTTCAAAAATACCATTGTTAGAATTTCAAAATGATGCTAGAAAATTTTCATCATATTTGCAATGTTTTGATACACACTCCTATTTTATGCACTCAACAGAGTAATTATGACTTAATCACACATAGACCCAAAACTAAACTAGAAAATACCTTTGACACTAATCCTCCAGAAAACGGATTCAGCTCCACCCAGGTACCGTAGACGATTTCCCTCACTTTACAGTTTGAGATTAAATCTCAGCCAGTTTGGAATTTGGGCTAGCGCAGGAGGCAGTATTATTGTGCTTTGAGATTCGTGCCAAGTTAAAAAGAACGGTCCGGATCCACTAATTGTAAAAGATTCCCTTTTCAAGTAATGGAAAAGATATGAATTCCCAGAAAACAGCATACTCATTCACTCTCAAATTTTGTACTGTTAGACCCAACAATTAAGTTTAATATCCAACATTTATGACATATATTACATAAGGCTAAAAAATGGATTGTAAATTAACAATACAAATTGGTTGCTAAACAAAAGAAGAAAAATAATCTTACATCAATTTTCATTGGTAATTCAGTAGCCCCTGCTACTTGTGCAATAACACTTTCATTTTCAGATTGAACGCCCGAATTCTTGAAACTCGATGAAGTTATCCCCCTCTGACCGATCTCTCTGTCTCCTCCTCCTCCTCCTCCTAAGGCTGCATCTTTCTCCACAGCTGTTTCCCTCGCTTCAGCCTCCAAAAACCCGTCCTTCTCCATTCTTTCTTGTACAGGCACATCTAGATTTTCCCTTTGTTCTTCAAAGCTACTATTTTGTCTCTCCAAATCAGGGACCAAGTCAACTTCCTGATCAAGTTTCACAATCACCTCACCACCAATTTTTGCAACAGTGCCCATTTTTGAAACCCTCCTGTCACTTAAATAATCGAAACAATCTGAAGCATAAGTCCTACCGTCAGAGCCGCGAAAAACAAGATTCATCCTGCTGATACCCTCGCTGTTCTTTTTCCTCCGTTTCCTCGAATCATGTCTGATTCTCTCCCTCTTAGGTTTGTTCCCGCTGGTAGTATTGGTTTTGTCATATTTGACGTCAATCAAGGAGGAGACGTCATCAGGCTGGTTCTCAATTGCAAACATGTGTGAATTGCTGTCGCATAGGCGAAGACACCGCAAGAAGGAATCAAGGTTCGGAGGAGGAGAAGAAGAAGAAGAAGGGGTGGAGGCGTTGCAAACTCTGTTAGTGGAGGAGTAAATGTCATAGTTACCTGAAATGGCACGAAATAAAGAAGCTTTATCAGGCGGGAAAAAATACCTGATATGGCACGAAATAAATAGGAAAAATTTGCAGTGTACCCATCTAAAATTTTAAAATAATCAATTTATCCTTGAAAATTGAAATTATCGTAATAGCCAATATTCCCATTAAAATTTAATTTCCTTTCCGCCCTTTTATTTATTTTATTTTTTGTTTAATTTTTAAAAATTAATATTGACCATTATGCTCTTTTATTTTTAAAGAGAGATGTTCATTACTTTTAAAAAAAAAAAATTCTTTTACCTTCTTCGTACACCAGTAAGACAGCAATCTCAGACTCAGTTTCACTCCCTATCGCAAATCACCAAAAGCAATGCCTTAACACATCTATATCCTCTCGTGCAGACAGATGCAATCCTCAGACTCAACGCCTCCTTACCAGCGAACTTCTCGCACTTAAGACCACTTTGCACGAGAGCATTACTTGTACCAACAACAGAGCAGAATGAATTAGCTTTCATTGATATTATATAATTTGCTCTAATTTGTGGTCTTTTGTAGGATTATTAGTAAAGGTAATACAAGATCGAAGAAGAGAGTGTGTCTACCTAGCATATGAAGTAGAAAATATTTAGCCTTTTTACTTTATCAAATTCTCTTTTGTGTTTTTGTGTTTTGAATTGAAAGTATTTTTTTTACTTATTTTATTATACAATTCTTCTGTACGAATCTTTCTTTTTTTATTAGAAAATAAAACAAAGTGAATTATATTATACAATATAAGATGATTTATTATCAGAACTCAGACGGTATAAAATCTCATATTATCGGTGAGGTTTAGCTAATCCATCTAAAGTATCAAAGTCATAATCAATACAATCATTCTGAATGAAAGAAATGACAAAAATCGTTCGATTATGAGTTTCAATTTATTCATTTTGAACCCTTTCTATTTTCTACTTATTATTATTATCTTTTTATTCTTGATTTCATTTCAGACTTTTCTTCTTCTATCCCTTCGGATAGAATCAATAGAGATATAAAACATTTATAACAAACTCGACAGATAAAAAATTACAATTTATGTATTCTGAAATTACATTTGCAAATAGTAGTTCTTTGCAACATTGGTAGTTGCAAACTGACCAAAAAGATTAAACTTCGATAATCGGATAAATCCTGAACTTTGAAATATGCAGCCCATTATAGCCCATTGAAGCCTATTTCTCAGTTCAGAGATAATATATCAAAGCGGATTCACATCTGCTGCGATCCTAAAAGAGTGAATAGTAACTCTAAAATCTCTACTTTTCCAAATCTGACCGTCCAATAATTTCGTGCACATATCTCAAAGCAGTTGATTTTTTCTTGCACGAATCTCGAAACAATTGAACGGTTGGATTTGGAAAAGCAGAGATCGTAGGACACTGTTGATTAGCGAAGAATCGCAGCAGATGCGGATCCTATCAAAGCCCATTAGTGGTTGTTTGCAGGGGCATTTATTGGATCTATAAATCTCACTTATGTCCAATTACAAAACAATTACTTGACAAATTTTACCAACATTTTTGAAATAATAAAACAAAAAACACTCAAATTTGTAATAGACATCAAATTTAACCATCCCATGCATTAGACCACCGGGCACTTAAGACGCAGTGATGGCACGGCTACGAGCCGTACGGCCCTCGGTGCAGTGAGCCCGAACACGTCACCCATATCGAGCTCACTCGGTTTCATCCCATCAGGAAGGTTCCAATCAAAAGAATGCATCAAATTTGCAACAGCCAGTTCCAGTGCATACAATCCCAACTGCATGCCGGGACATGACCTCCTTCCCGACCCGAAAGGCAAGAGCTCAAAAAAATTCCCTTTAAAATCAATGTTTGCGCCATTACCGTCAAGTGCGAACCTACCTGGTTTAAATGCTTCAGCATCCGTCCAAGCAGACTTGTCACGGCCAATGGCCCACACGTTGATCATGACTCGTGACTGCTTCGGGATGGAGTAGCCACCAACCACGCAATTCTCGGCAGTTTCATGAAGGAGAAGAGGGATAGGAGGGTGGAGCCGGAGTGTCTCCTTTACTGCACATTTGAGGTAGGGGAGGCGGTCTAGGTCTGACTCGTGGACCATGCGTTCCATGCCAATCACATTTGCAAGTTCTTGTTGTACCCGCTTCATCTCCTCAGGGCTTTTCACTAGCTCCGCCATGGCCCATTCGATGGCTGAGGCTACTGTCTCAGTTCCTCCAAACATAACATCCTACGTACAAGGGAAAAAAAAAAACAGGGAGGAAAGAACGAGTCAGTATGTGTGAGATTATTATAAAACTGAAATTATTTCTGTACTCGGTGAATAGCAATGCCATTCTAGCCCATGGAAGGGACAATTGTATTTGTAACAGTAGTAACACTTCTATGATCAAAGCATAGCAGATAAAAGTAAACATCAACGATTAAGTTACAAAGCTCTATGTTACTTTTAGATTCCATTTGTCTAGCTAGGCTGTGACTTTAATGTTGGTGAAACATAAATCATTGACCAATAAGCTAGGTCCACTTCTAAGCTGAAATTCTAGACATCTAGAAGTAATTTGGAGTCAAGATGTTTGATTTTAAAGAAAGGAACGTTGCAAAGTTGATTCCAAACAAACTATAGTTAGCACTTTCTAGATCATGCATTCTAAAGTCATCCTTTTCTGCTGGTGTATTTTTTTATTTTTACAGGACTGATTCTGATGTTAGACCAAACAAGCAATAATACTAAATGCCTCACTAACCTCTAAAAATAGGAAATAAATATACTGCAATCCGAAATTTAGGAACAATAATTCTGAGATTTCTGTTTTTCTCAATTCAGCTGTTGAATATTTTATGTACATGTATCTCGAAAAAGATGATTTTTTTTATGCATGAATCTCGAAACAATTCAATGGTTAGATTTAAAAAAACAAGAATTTTAGAGTACTATTCACATGTGAAGTGTCGTAGCAGATTTGGATTCCTAAAAATAACACTTAGGAAAGCCACTTTAGGATGGCTTGTGAGTTGTGACTTCATAGTTCATAGTCAATTTGAAGCAGTTTCTTGTTCTTTGCAACAAAATAAAGGTCCAATAATATCCATGCCAACCATTACTATTTTATTACAAATTGAAGCAGTTGGCAGTGTTTACAAGATATCCAAAATATTAGTTATTAGATAACGAGGCAAATGAATGCTAACAAACAAAAAGGTACACAGGATGCTTTCTAATTGCGACCGGAGGAAAGCTAGCAAGTTGAAACATATAGACGAAGCATTCCATTGAATGTCTTATACTTCTATCAATTAGAAAAACACAGCATTTATCCTAAGTTCCTAACAGAATGGGAGGTATAAATATTATTTAATTAAAGCTACTGAATCGCTTTAAACTATATAAGAATTTAAAAATAAAATATCAATTAAATTTCAATATAAATAATTAATTTTTTTGAAATCTTGGAGGTAGATTATTTAAAAATAATTAGATAATTAAATTTTTAATATACATTGATCTGTCTCTGCAAATTATATCTGTATTTTATGTTATTTTTATTTTCTAATAAAAAGTAATTTATTAGATAATATGACGAGGGATCTACTTACACCCCTTTTTGGCGGCCACTGGATTAGACTCTACATTTTCAAAATTTTCAAAGACCAAACAGTCAATCCAAACCGTTCAACATGATGGATATATTAAAATGTGCTTGAATATCAAATTTTATATTTTTTGAATTTTTTTACTATTTATTAAGTATTTTACAAAATCGATGTTTTCAGACCATTGAATTTTTGTTCTCATCTTAATAAATAGTAAAAAAAATAAAAAATAAAAAATTCGATTTTCAAGTACATTTTAATATATCCACTATGTTGAACGGTTTAGATCGACTGTTTGAACTTTAAAAATGTAGAGTGTATGTCACAAAAAAAGGGTGTAAGTGGATCCCTATAATATTTCAATCTTGTCTTTGTATTTTTACTCATTTAATATCCAGTCTTGATACGAATATGATTTTGCAACTGTCCAAATATCCGTTTGCACTCGGTGTGTGAATTCGCATCCTGTGATCTATTACCCATTGAAGGCCTTTATATTATCCCATATTAACAATTAATAAATAAACTGTGATGCCAAGTAATACTGGCCTTTATATTTAGCAGAAAAACGTACCATGATAATAGCCTTTATGTTATCTCTGGTGAGCTTAAGATTAGCTTGAGGATCTCCCTTTTCGCTACCCGTCTTCCCTCCGTCAGCCTCCGCCAGAAACGCCAACAAGTCATCAACCATGTCTGCATCTTCCGCATCGGCTTCCTTCGGGTTTGCCAGATGCTCATCAATGATCCTGTCAATAAAACGGTCGAGCGCGCCTCGTGCTTTCTTCAACCGATTATTGATCCCATTCAAGTCCATCCATTTCAACCATGGTATGAAATCACCAATGTTGAATGCACCAAAGAGTTTAGAGAACTCTTGCAGGATGGATATGAACTCATCTTGGTCGTTGACGCTAATTCGTGCACCGAAAGCTGCCCGGAAGATTATATTTTGCGTAAGGTTGAAAACCAACTCCCCGATATTGATTGCTGCACCATTTTTGGCAGCCACGGTTTTGACAGTTGATACAACTTCGTCACGCGCGGATGCCCATGACTCTGTGCGCCGGCGGCTAAAAAGTTTCATGACACATAATTTGCGCATTTGGCGCCAAAATGGACCATAATGTGCGAACGCCATGTCAGCTCGGTCATAGGTTAGGTAACTTATGGCAATTGTTGCTGGTCGGTTCGAAAATGTGTTGTCCTGAACTTGTAGAACTTCTCGGGCCATTTCGGGGGTTGAAATCGTGACGGCATGTAAAAAACCTAAGCGAAGATGGAAGATCCCACCATATAATTTTGACAGACGGGCCAGGCCCCGGTGAGTGAGCTGGTCCATCATGAGCATGTTCCCGATGATTGGTAAACCGGGCGGGCCTGGTGGAAGGGGCAGCTTGCGTCGCGGATTCATGAATAGAACGAAAAACACAAAACATGAGATTATGGAGAGAATAATAGGGTCTTTAAGCCACTCCATTGAAATGAATATTTAGGGTTTGATATTATTTTCACACTTATGAAACCCTAGGAGAAACAAGGTCCAAGGAGAGCTTATATATAATTAAGAAGCAGAGAATTCAAAGAGTGCAAAAGGTGCCATTAGAAATGGGACCAAGTAGATTTGTGAAGGATGTCTTTTTTAATGTAAGGATATAATTAAGATAATTAATTGGGCTCGGTTAATTAAGAGTTAAGAGATATTTAAGTCTCAGACATAATATTATTCTAGTACCAATACCTTCCGACAGCAGATGTTGGATTTTCTGATTTGCAATGATTTTTCTGACAATTATGTTAACTGGTTTGTCAATTCTTTATTGAAGGTTGTAGTTCAAAAATTGAATATTGGAGAATTTTTTTTATAAGTATTTAAAATTAATATTTCATTTTTATTTGAAAAAAATGTTAATTGATTTGTTAATAAAGGTTCTTAAGTGGAGTGTTTCTGCTTTATAATTTACAAGGCTTTATTGGGTTTTAAGATTTATCTCCATTAACAATAAAGAGAGATGTATATTAAAAAATCTTCTAATCAAAGATTAATTTTCGTCACACTTTTATAAGTAAAACAATTAGCGTCTATAAATTTCGTCACACGTACTAACTGAAGAAAACTATTTTTGAAGTTGCACTGCAAATGATAAATAAATATTTGTATTGTTTTTATATTTCAATAAACATTTATATCAATTGTTAGAACTATTCTCTTCCACAATATATACAAAGCTGTCTATTCTATATCTGTATGTTTGTTTTTACCGTACGTAACGATTTTCTCTATTTTTCCAGTGACAGTCATTTGCTACCTTTTCTGTATCTTAATCAAGAGTCGGAATGCAATAATGATGTTGATATTTAATTATACTAGCTAGAAAATATGTCGAAGAAATGCATGCGTTTTATCTTTCTTCAAATTCATACGCGTGTGCTAGCTATATTTCTTCTCCCTCATTATTCACACATGCCATGTGCAGTATTATATATATTATCGTTTAATAAGTTGGGTCCATAGACATATATATATGAGTCTTATATATTTAAGTAACCAATTATAAAATTAAAAAGAAGAGGAGGAGGTTGATAACTTGATATATACTGGCACTGATAAAAAAATAAAATAAAAATGACTCATCGGTGATGATGGCACGAGCACGACTCCCCAAAGAGCAAAGATATATGATAGCATAACCTTGAAGACTCAGTCTCATAATTTGAGCCGCTTAAAGCCTTAAAGCCTTAAAGGACAAACATTACTATAGTGTTATCGAACATTTAAGCTAACTCAAAGTTTGATGAGTTTAAATTGGGGACCATCATATCAGTTGAGAGTTCATACTGATTAATTTGAAAATTTACCAGACATGCATGCATGTTGTTATAATATAGAGCGGAAAACTTTTCAGATTCATGTTGGACGGTGAGACGGTCCATATTTTTCACGTGAAACTCAAAATTTGAATTACCTCAGAGTTCTCTGAATGAGAGGGAGGAGGGTGTTAGTTGGGGTGGCAACAGGTTGGGCCCAGCTCATCTTGTTATAGCTACCAAGCGAGCTGAGATTAAGTACTCTGAGCTAGATTAATCTCATCTCTTGATCATCACGAGCCAGTTCAGAATTGGACTAAGCTAGCTTGTTAGTTCGCTGGACTTTATTGGACCATGCACTATCATACAAATTAAAAAAAAAAAAAACTAAAAAATAAAGCTCATCAAACAAAACATAGTTTGCATCGGATATTCATTTTCATAGCATGAGCAATAATCTTAAATCTTAATTGAAGTGCAACTAAGCAAATTAACTACCATAAATTAAGTTTGCAACTAGATTCATACATACAAAAATATCAAATTTCCAAATTCATACAAACATATATAGTTCAAAAAATAAATTCATAGATACTAAATTAACGCAAATTCATACCTGGACTGAGCTGGCTTGCCAGCTCGCGAGCAATCTAGGCCCAGTTCAACTCGTTAATTCTGGACCGATCGAGCTAATAGCGAGTTGGTTCGTTAACAGCTCGGTCCACTAACAAATAAGTTGTTAACGAGCGAATGTAGATGCGAATCACAATTGATCTGCGAGCTACAATTTTCTTTTGCCGCCCGGCCCTAAGTGTTGGGGAGGGTGAGAAGTTAGAGAGAGGGGGATGAGTCAATTTTCAATAAATATCTCTTAATTTCTAACATATTATCCAGCAAGAATTTAATATGTTTTACTAATTTTAACAGGAAAAAGGTTCTATTTTATTATTATTATTTTTAAAGGACTTGATACACTCCTAGTAATTTTTAGATGTTTTTTGCAGAATTTGAATCTGAGTTTCTTAATAAAGAAAGATAAAGCTTCCGCCACTGCAACAAATAAGAAGACAACTTATTGAAAAAGAGAGAGCTAATTATTAAATTCATGCTCTTTTGAACATCAAGAAGATAAGTTCTATAAGAAAACAATTATGTTTGTGTGTGGTGTTTTTATATTTTAAAATTAAGTAACAAAAAAAATTAATTTTTAATCTAGTGACAAAAAATAATATTACGTGTGAAAAAATTTATGTTTAAAATCCGATTAAGATAATCGTAATAAATATTAGAATGTTGGGTATGTTGAATCTCCAACCCTCTTCTAAATAAAAGAAGCTATTAAGTGAAGGGAGGAATGCGCATCCTTTGAGATATCTCAAACTTTGTGCGACCTTTTGGAATATCTCAATCGTTCAAATACATTCTGCACGAATCTCAAAGCTCAAATAATACTGCCCTCTACATTCCCCGAATAGGCACCGGACACGTCGGTCATGCAAAAATTGAGATATCTCAGAGGATGTGCACTCGTGAAGGGAGTGGGTAACGCAGCTAGTGATCGTTTGACATGTGTCGAGCTCATGAAAGTGTTGAAGGGTTTTTCTATGAACGCGCATCCTCTGCATTAACTCAAAAGGGAATCTTTTGAGTTAATTCATCTCATCCGTCTGATTTTAAATGAGCAAATCCGGCTCCTACCTATAACATAGGAAGTCTTTCAATATTAGTGAGGATCTAGTTCGCATGAATCTTAAAAACAAGGGCAATTGATATTCATTAACTCAAAAGATTCATTTTTGAGTTAATTACTGCAGAGGATACGAATTCCTTTTCTATATAAATTTTATTCTTTGGTTGAAAATCGGAATGTTTTGATTGTGACATATATATGTGACTGTGAGATGTGATCATGGCGTTCGCTTCTGATCAAGAAGATTTGGTTGGTGAAATAGCACATTAGCATGATATGATTTTTAGCTTCAAATGGAATCAATTTCCTATTCTTAATTAAGAGTCAGCAATTAACATGATGTGTGATTATGTCAAATTAATTGAGCTTGACAGGATGCTTACATTAAAATGTAATAGTACAGTAACCTGTGATTAGGAAGAGACCAAGTTAATTAATTATAGTGTACTATTTCTAGTGATCTCATTTGTTTCTTTTTAGTAAAATTGAAGGGTTAATTAGTCATCTAACTAGTTTAATATACAATAGATCTCCTATTCAGATTTCAAATTTACGACTTCTCATACAAAAAATATTATTTTTGTCATTAAATCAAAAACTAGTTCGTATGATATCATTCGTTTTACCTACAGTTTCATTTTCAGAATATAATTGGCTCTTGTATCAGTGGATCAAATTTACTCTTAATTTGCACATACTTAGAGGCGGGTGAGTGAGATTTAAACTCAAGATCTCTCAACTATAAAATAGAGTTTTAACCACTAAACTACAACTAAACATATGTCATTTATTGAGAGTTACTGGACTATATAAATAATTTAAAATATATAAAATTCAATTAAATTTCTATACGGATAATTAAAATTTTGAAATTATAGGATGGTTTAATTATTTTTGGTTAAGTCTTAAATCCACTAGAGTAAATAAAATTTAATTAAGAAAATGATAATCGGGGAAAGTACTGTAGATGAAACATCACTGCTGTAGGCCTGTAGTGCTGTTACTGTCCGGAGGGCACGGCGCCTAAAAAGTTACTATTAAAAAAGAAGCATCATGATGCATGTGCATGCTTTTTGGTTCGCTTTTCAAAAAAGACTGCTCGAAATTAGTATGGTAGGTAAAAAACTTGGTCGAAATCTTAACGCAATGTTCAACAAACAACTTTTGTTTTTTTTTCACCCAGGTCGTAGATTACTGCACAGTAAATTTTATTCAACAACCCCTGAGTTTGATATGTTCTTGGAACCAGTCTTCATTTTTTCAATAAAGGTTTGGTATTTTCAACTCCCATCCAAATAAGGTGTATTCAAAATATATATTTGACAGCTCCGTTTGCTTGCAAGTGTTTGAAAATTCTTCTATACGATATGATGATGAGTAGGAGTGTCAACGAGTTGGCTCAGTCTGAGTTAGGTCCCTACCTCAGTTTGTTAATTCTAGATCGAGTTACAGTCGAGTGAGTTGGACCTAGAGCACTCGAGCTAAAACCTATGATTGAAATCGTGACAAGTCAGCCTGAGCTAACTCGGGAGTTAACGAGCTGGCTCACTGGATCTGGCTAGATCTTGTTTTAAGAAGAAAATAAATTTTACAAACCTTTTGGATCGAGCTGAATCAAACTAAACAGAATACAATGCACACAAATTCATACAAATTCACAAATTGATGCCTAACCGAGCCAACTCGTAAGCTGGCGAGCAAGTTAAATCCCAGCTTGAATTCGTCAATTCTAATCCGAGTTGATTCGTTAACAGCTTGACTCAATAACGAGCGAGTTAGATGCTAGTCACGATCAAACCATGAGCCTTTTTGTCACCCCTGTTGATGAGTAGGCATGCCTAGCAAATTAACTTAACATCCTTTTACTTTGTTTCACTGTTATTAATGCTGGTTATTATCTAGTTATCTCACCTTTTTGGTTGGAGAGTCAATTGTGAATTTGACAGAGCAGAGCAGTTTACCTTTTTGTCTAAATTAATGCTTAGTTAACACTTACCAGTTACCAAACATAATATTCTAGGTAGCCCTGAAAGCTTAGTTAGTAGTAGGTGAAGAAAGGAGCAGGCAAACTGAAATAGAAGCAGCATTAACAGTATCTAGCAATTAAGTACAATCAGATATATACTTAGGTTGGCAGTCTATATCTGCTCTACCCCTACTCATTTAAGCTTATTAGCTAGCTTTGAAATACAGAAACAAGCACTAGAAATATCTCCATCTCTCTTTCACAATCCAAAGTATCCAGCCGTCCAATCAACAGGTTAAGTACAGATTAGCGAATCTATTAATTTCAATCAACCTTTTAAAGGGACATATAGGTTGGGGTGTCAACGGTTTGGTTTGGTCCGAGCTAGACTCTAGCTCAGCTTGTTAATTCTGGATCGAGCTAGTTATAGCCGAGCAAGTTAGACTTAGAGCATCCTAGATAAAACTTTAGCTTGAAATCCTGACAAGCCGACTGAGCTAACCGAGCTAACGAGCTGACTTGCTGGGTTTGGCAAGATCTTGTTTTAAGAATAAAATAAATTCTATAAAAAATTTAGATCGAGTTGAACCGAGCTGACAGTATAAAATGAACACAAATTCATAAATTGATGCCTAACCAAGCCAGCTGACGAGCAAGCTAGACTCATCTTGAACTCATTAATTTTGAACCGAGCTAATGATAAGCTGGCTTCTTAGCATCTCAGTCCAATAACAAATGAATTATTAATGATTAAGTTAGATACGAGTAACAATCAAGCTACGAGCTACGATGGATTTTTTTTTTGCCACCCCTACATATACATATATATGGAGGTATAGGATTAGGAGTCTGTTTATTAAATTTGGACCATGGTTCCATTTTAGGCGAATGTTCTCCATCTCTATACATGGGCTTTTCAAATGACATTGTTTCAATCAAAAACTGAAGAAATGAGCAAGAGATGGATCAAACGGCCCAAAGGCTAGTTCAAACTTTTCTCCCACCGACTATCAATACTTTCAAGTACTGAAACCAAATAGCCACTTGCCAGCAATAACCCACTAATCCAGCAAAAATGCTAAGCAAAATGAGATATACCCTAATAAATGAAAACAAAAAAACAGAGAACATTATCAAAAGAAAACATCAGACCTGAGCCCATTGATTTCTCTGTGTAGGAAATTGGAGGTATGAAATTTAAATATTTTTTAAAAAAAATAAATAATTAAATGACTTGACTATCAAATTTCTGTGTGTTAGAACTACATCATTCAATTGGAAATAATTTTGTTGTTATTCTTGGGAATAACAAAATCTGTTATTCTAATTCTAACTGTTGGTCTTCATTAATATTTGTATATGAAAAACTTATTTTATTGAGATTTGGTCTTCATTAATATTTGTATATGAAAAACTTATTTTATTGAGATATGTATATGAAAAAGTTTGAACGGTAAAAAAATAACATCATATTTATTTATTTCCCATTCAATTATATCCCTTCAAAACGTTCCATTGTCTCGCGTTTATCTTGAATTGTGTCCTGCGGACCCGAATCGCATAATTTTGTAATACTCAGTTTTGATCCGGATCCAGATACATTCTCAGAAACAGAGCGGATATCCACAACTATCCGTTAACTTAACCCGTCTCTCATCTCTACGTTGGAATTTTCTGCAGTCAGGAACTTATATACCGCTCCCTCCGCTCTCTTCATTTCCTCGTGGGACTAAGCAACCAGAGATCCAGACAATTCAATTCCGCCGACTTTGCTCCACGCTTTGGTGTTCTAAATTTTAACGGAACCTCGTATTGATACCTGGCTTGTCACCATTGGTCCATTAAGGCATAAATAAAACAAATGAATCTAGATGGTGTGGACTGTGAAGATAAAAAAAACTGAGAAAACGACACGCACTAGGGGCTCCTGTGTGGGACCCAGGCTCTCATCTCATCATTTCATCTCATAAAATAGTTTGTTGTATTTATTATTTTTGTTTGATTCTCTAAACCTGAAAGCGGATTCAGAGATATCCGTTCAAATCCGCTTTGGATTTGTTCCTGACTGAATTTAGATATACATATGCAATAATTTTGCGAATTAATTATTCATTTATTTTCATATTTAGATTTGTTAATTAATATTTATATCTGAAAGTTCATATGACTCAAAGTATCCGACAATTATTTATTTTATATCTATATTCAAATCCGTATTCTTTGAATTATCCGCTTCCGTATTCGTATCCATTTAAAATGAATTTGGTTTTATATTTTGACATCCATTTACTATCCGTATCTGTATTCGTATCTGCTAATGTAGATGTGAATATTGTATTAGCATTATCCGTTCCATTTACACCCCTAAGAGCTAGATATTATTTAGCGCATTATAGTAATTATGTCACATATATAAAGAACCAACTCTTTAGTGACTATTATCGATTCAAATAAATAAATATACATACACAAAGAGAGGCGCGTTAATATCAAATTGATCCAAACTAAGTATACCATTTACACTCCTCATTTCTTCATTGATTTTTCCTCATCTCTTCATTTTTTAATTTTTAAAGTCTAAAAAGTCGATCCAAACTATTTGATGTGATCTTTATTAAAATGTGCTTGAAGACCAAATTTTAACATTTTTTGGAAATTTTTTACTATTTATTAAACCACTTTAAAAATCGCTAATTCAACAGTCTAGTTCTGACAACAAACCAACTATACCATTTTAGTGTATTCTAAAAGTTTTTTGCTTCCAATTGAAACTTTTTTTTTTTTTATTATTTCTAATTTTCTGCACTGTTTTGCAATAATTCTGCAACATTTCAGGATCTCTTCTATAAAATACCTATTTCCTATACAACTAGGGATAGATTTTGATTAATATCAAGAGTTGGAATACAAATTTTTGGATCTGACAGGATCTGATTTCTGGTATTGTTGTGTTGTAGGCAAATGTTTGATATTTTTCTTCAATTATAATGCATGATTAGTTTATTGCATTTGGCTTCTTAGCATAAAATATATTATCTTCACAATAGCATGATTAGTTTATTACATTTGACTTCTTGGCATAAAATATATTATCTTCACAATAGCATGATTAATTTATTACATTTGGCTTCTTGGCATAAAATATATCATCTTCACAATAGCATGATTAGTTTATTTGCCACGCTCATTTATTTCACTATAAAAGACCATATTACCATATATACAATTTGTTTCACACCAAAAAAAAAAAATTATACTAACAACATTAACTCATCTATGCATCTCTGAGCAAGAACCAAAGCCCACAACAACAAGTGACATGAAACTGTAAAACAATCCATCATAGAACAATCATAGAACAACCTTCAGAGAAACCATGAACAAGATGAACAATCTGTACCTGTGAACTGCAAACATGAATTAATTAATAAATAAATAATGCATATGGGAGTTGCTAAATAAGCACACCTTATAAGTGTGAAACGTGTGTTAATTTGTATGGGAGATATCGAACTATAAATTTACAGACACAGATGTTTACACTCTAATCTCAATTCATGAGTTTGTTCATAACTTTTGAATATATTAGTTTCGTAAAAATTTCTGAATGTATGTGTTCATATTTAATTAGGCATAATCTTTGCTAATTTGAAAACAAAAATACTATCTTATTTAATGTTTTTTAAAAATGCTGTACAAACAAATAAGAAATTTTTTTCCCTCTTCCTCTACTGTCTAACAACATCTACTAACTAAGAATAACAACCCCTGAAAAGTGCACAAAATTTGTAATTCAAATTTGTGTAAAATAATGTATATACACTCAACCTTTACAACATCATTTAAATGTTAAATTGTATCATACATTTTCTCAACACTAACTAACAAACTTATTTAATTTTTGCACCACTGATACCGGCAAAGGAAAGAAAAAGGAAAAGCACGAATAAACGCTTTTTGTGTAAGGCCCTGTTCGGCTGCGTAGTGGTTAAGGAATTAGGCACAGGAAATAAAAAATTTTGAACTAATAACCACCAACAGATAACAAGCTTTTCCAAACAGGCACAAGAACGAACAGTAACTTACCCAATGTAATAGAAGACTCTAATATAACTATTCTATTAACTTCTGTGAAATTCTATATACAGCTTTTGTCCTAATACAATTAAACTATGACTTTTGTACTATAATACTAATCATATTTACTGATTCATTCAAAACCCCTGCATGATATTCAATCAGCCTTGAAAACCGTTGCCGAAGCAACGCGAGGCATGCTGTTAGTATATTATACATCCGAAAGGTTTAGTGGGGTTGTAAGGCCCATACATTGTATGTGAAGCCGGTAAAGACATCGGTAATTTCCTACACGCGATGCGGAGCCTTCCTCCTCTTGGTTTCCCGTCGGCCTTCACGGCGGCGTTTATCCTGATACTTCACTTGGGATGCATTCCGACTGGTACGCACGGAATCAAATCGACCTCCGCTTTTGTTCAGAACGTCATCGATCTACTCCCACCGTATTGTTATCTTCTCCAAAACCTACTGCCCGTACCTTCCCCGCCTCTCTCTCTCTCTCATAATTCTTAGATTTGTTATAACATTAAGATAGCGTACTGCATTAGTCTAATTTAGTCCAGGAAATGCATTGGAATTTAAACTATATGATCAACTATTATCTTCCATTTTATCAGTGGTCTGTTATCCCCGTGTCAAATTAGGACTGTTTCACTAATTCATAATTTTTTTTTAGTATTAAAAAGAAATAGATGAAATGGTTAATGTTTACCAGTTGGGGTTTTGAGAATAAGTATCAACATGTTTATTCTAATGCACATCCATTTTCTTTTACTTTTGAGCCCCAAAGAAAAGTAAATCACACCAAATACCAACACACAAACCCTGCACAAACCAAAATAAAGCAACAAAGAAGCTAATTAAACAGAACAAAGAGAAGAGGGACCCATAAATCAGGCACAAGCGCAAGGGTTGTCTCCCTTGACCAGAACCTCATCTTCTCCGCTCCTAAAAATCAGATATCCAGCCCCAAGTCCTACCACAATAGCAATAAAAACACCTCCATTAAATGACATCACAGCCAGCATCAGCATGTACCCGATTGCAGAATTGACTGTAAAGAGCACCGCCGTAGCGGCCCGCGCGAGGCTCCACCCGATCACTTTTGAATGGAGCAGGGGAGTCTCCGTGGAAGGCTCAGACAAAGCAGGCTTTGACTCGGCAAGGATGATCTTAATTCGGAATCGACGGTCCTCCATGTATTGATAGAAGACACAGGCGATGAAGAGCGCGAGGAGGGAGAGCAAGTACCCCAGCCATGAATCGGTTCTCCAGAAATCAAAGAGGATCGTGACATTTTTGCCCCAGTAGAAGGTCATGTGCATCATCTTGGATGAGTGGTAAAAGCGGATGAGTTGAGATTTGATTGGTAGAGGAGGTGAGAAAGGGGAGAAGGGGCGCGACGCGCGAGGTAGGAGATAGAGAGAAGTATACTTCTCTTTTGGAATTCTGGTTTCCAAAGTCAGAGAAATGGATTACGCCACATAAAGAAAAATGGACCTGATCGATCTAGTGCCATAAATCAAGAGCATCAAAACTTTTAAAAGCAATCAACTTTGAAAGACGTCATGCAACTAAAAACGTTAGTACAACTGTACAAGTTGTACTGCATCTGCATGTGTACAACAAATTTTAGCAACCGAGCAAATTCTCAAACTGGGCGCCTCTCCAACCTTTCGGTCCTGTCCTTTGTTACTCCAATATGGGGCCTCTGAGTTGCTCCTACCCTTTTTTGGTCTAATATGGGGCCTAGTTTTTCGTCCTTATGAAAAACTATAAAACGGCACAATTGAAGATTTTTTTTTATCTAACAAGGGGTATGTTTTGGAATCCATATTCTCTGCGATAGCAGAATATTTCTGTTTAGACTTAATCCTACTTGTACTCTTCATTATATTTGGTATACACATGGGGTGCGTTTGGGTGAATCAAAAATAGTGAAGAAGATAGTAGCTATTTCAATTTTGAGAATAGTACCTATTACTATATTTTGTTGGATTAGTAAAATAGTGAACTATCTCACAAAAGACAAACAAAGAATAGCGGCTATTCACTAATCCGAACACACCCAAATGTAGATTAGTAACTCAGAATAGTGCTAATCCGAAATAGTAGCTATTCTTCAACCATTCCCTTCCACCAGTGAATTGAAATCTACTGAAATCCCTTGAATAGTGTTCCTAAAATTTCTGAAATCTCAAATCTAACCGTCTAACTTTTTCTATGCACGCATTCCGAAGTAGCTGATTTTTCTGTGCACACATCTCGAAATAGCTGGACGGCTAGATTCGAAAAGGCAAGAATTTCAGAAACACTGTTCACTAATGAGAATTTCAGCATATTCATTTCCTCCGCGAGTGGACTTTTTTGGTAGCACTATATAGTCTTCGAATCAAACTAAAATAGCTTAATCGATCACTTTCTTTACTACCCCGCCTGATCAGAATTCAAACCAATTCGGAGGGGTTTCTTTACTATTTATGCAAATTATGTTTGGACGGTCTGGATCCAAACATAAATATTATGTTAACTTAGGTGAATTTGAATTCTAAGTTTTGATTGAGAGAAACATACCGGTACTCTGGTTATTGCGATCCCGCTAATGGTTAATTCGAGTAGAATTAGGGTGTTCTTAAGCTCATCGTGTATCTTTGTGAGTTTAACTAAAAAAATCTATCGAATTAGCTTCAAACAATACATTCAAACCGTTAAAATCAATTTAATTCATGAGTAATGCGCTTTCATGTTAAATATATAAAGAGGCAGTGAAACCCTCCTCTTTAATTCTTAAGCTCATCGTGTATCTTATGCTATTAAACTCTAAATGTTCAGTATAGAACTATAAAAAAAAAACCTTATTAATAGAAAATTATAAGTCTGTAAAGTGGATTTTGGGCCAGTTCATAGCTGGGTTTTATTCGGAAATGCTCAGTAGCTCACATGAGCGAAGGAAATTTTTTGGGCCCAATAGATTTTAAATTGCATGCTTTCCACAATGTCTTAGGTAGTTACGTTGTGATAATGCACTAACCCTAAAATATATATATTTTTAAATTTGAGTAAGTCTTTAGATGCTTCCATATTGTTGCCTCAAAAATTTATCGTATAAAGTTTAAATTTTGATCTAAGCAGCTCAGTAAATTGATTATAAAATGAACTTGTTGAATACTAATTTTTACTATTTTTGAATTTTCTTACTAATTTTTATGATTTATGAAAGATGGTAAAAAAAAAATAGTCTAAAATATTGGCAATTATATTTTATTTATAACCCACTTTTTTTGCTTTTTCTCATAAATCATAAAAAATAGTAAAATTTGATATTATATAAATTCATTATATAACTAATTTACTAAGATACTTGAATTGAAGTTTGAAAATTTGTACTATAAATGTTTGAGACAATTTGCAGTCTTTGCAAAGGTTTTTAATAATAAAAAAAAAAGAACAGAAACTCTGATCTTATATAAATTATACACGACTACACGAGGCTTTGTTTTTATCAGGCTGAATAATCTTGCTCGTCAGTTTATTTTGTTCGGCACTGGGCCTCTGGGAGAAGTTCCGAACAGAGAAGGCCGAGAAAGAAAAGATAAAACGGCCCAACAACTACTTCAAGTTACATAGCCCAAAAAAATGACTCCATGTTCTCTGAATAACATCCAAACAGTTGGTCTTAAGATATTTCGTGTCTTGTTCGACTATTTAGATACTTGAGACATGACAAAATGCTAGATAGAGATGTGTGAGTGCTGCTGCTGCTATAGCCCATTACATTTATTGATAATAAAATTATAATGTTGCCCAAGAAAGGCAACGAAACCGAAATCCCGAAATTGTAGGAGCACGCATTCGCCTATTTCATATTTTTTCTCTTCTACCATGCATGGACCACCATGTGCATGCATGCATATGCTTGTGCAGGGGTATATAGATTTTATGCGGCAATACCAAATTTACAGGTAGCTTCGGTCCCACGTTCTTTCTAATTAAATGCATGTTGCAAGTTTATCCTTACGGAAAAAGCAAATCAAATCTTCACCTCCAGTCCGATACTCCTAGGGGTGCAAACGGATTGGATACGGATCGGATAGTGGTAAAATCATATCCGTATCTATTTTTATTTTTCGGATACGGATACGGATCATATATTAGACAGATATGTGCAGATACAGATCGGATATCAGATATTATCCGTAAATATATACATAAATATTTTCATAATATATATTAAACTATATAGTATATATCTACTATTCAGATACGGATAATTAAAATTCAAAATCATATCCGTATCTGTATCTACACAAATTTCAGATATCAGATATCCGTATTAAATTTTCGGATACAGATTCAGATACAATCGGAGATCCAGATACAATCGGATATTACCCGATCCTTTTGCACCCCTAGATACTCCATTTATCCATTAACACCGTTACACCCCTAGAAAGGGTGCACCTTCGGTTTATACTCGGATAAAATATCATTGCTAATAATTTTGTACCTAAAGTCTAAAGAGGATTCAAATATTCTCACGTTTTACATACTTGTGCTTTTTTAAATCCTTAATAATGAAATTATTAAAATTTATTAAAATAATAACTTAATAGTACTATCATCCAAAAACTGTCCACGTTGATATATTTTCTAAGCTTTTGATGTCAATTAAAAAAAGGTCAAAAATACCATAAATTTGTATTAAATTTTACATTATTAAAGACCTAAAAATGTTGATGTCTGGACAAGTGTAACCCAAAACATTTATTGATGTGTGTTCATTACGTAATTAAGGCCATCCAAAAGTTCGACGCATGTTCCTCTCGCACACAGGCACATGCATTTTTTTTTTAAGTCTTTAGAATGAGTCATGAATATTTAAGTCTCTCGATCTGGAGCAAAGACACATACACGGAATATTAATCGAAGCAAAAGAAAATAAAATATCAGGAACAAAAATAATCTCAACCGTTGAGATATCTCAGCGTGTGAGTGTATTTTTTTATTGAAAAATCTCGACCGTTCAAATACGTTTTGCATGAATCTCAAAGAAAAATAATACCGGTCCCCTGTGCTGTCCCCTAATAGGCAACGTACGTGTCCGTCATGCACTGAGATTTCTCGTAGGATACACACTTCCAAGAGACAGATTTGAATTCCCGAAGTGATCTTCAACGACGGATTCGAATCAAACAGTCTCTATCCAAAATCCAAAAATTGAGTTACTTTAGGGGATCCGGATTCCAAACCCATTTCTGGCTTGAAAAGGTATCAGGTTTCAAAACTTGAGTAGAACTAGAGTGCTCCTAGGAGTACCAAGCTCCTTGTACACTTAACTCTAGTTAAAACCTATCGGATTAACTTCGAATGACAAATCCAAACAGTTGAAATATTTCTACCTTACGAGTAACGCGTCTACATGTGAAAATTTTAAAATTTCAAATTAATTTAGTATAAAATCAAGTGGTCAAAAATCTTCTAAAAAATGAATGCATTAAAATTAATTTCTAATTTTGACAACTTGACTTTATACTAAATTAATTCGAAACTTTAAAATTTTTACATATAAACGCATCAGTCGTAAGGTAGAAAGATTTCAACAGTTTAGATTCGTTGTTCGAAATTAATCCGATAAGTTTTAAAGTTAAGAGTACAAAAGAACTTTGTACTTCTGGGAGCACCCTAGTTCTACTCTCAAAACTTTATCTTACTGATGCTAAAAGCAATCTATTTGGGCCCTGTTTATGTGCTCTGCTAATTAAAATATATAAATATTCCACCTATACATATTACGGCCCAGAAACTGTCTCAGATTCAACTAATACATTCGACAGTGCATATTAATTTGTTCTTATTTTCACTTTTTTTTTTCTAACCGTTAAATTTAAAACGAATGTACAAGGTCAATCTGTTTTCATCATTTAAGGATTGATTTGATGATATTTATAATCTCAACCATCGATTGTAGATCAGACGTCTCAGATTTAAAATTGGATTAATAACAATCTGATATGTATATCTCAATGAAGAAATAAAAATAGAAACCATTGGCGCCCATAATATATTTGTGAAAAGATATATAATCTGGTAAGTTACTTCAAAAAGGGTGCATATTTTCAGGTAAGTAATAGAACCTGCTCTCGATTGTTCTTTCATTTTTTTACGAAAACAAACAAAAATTTGATTGCATCAAACCGCTGATTGAGGTAAACTGATTGCTATTTTTTTCACAGAGTGGAACCCATTCCCCCTCAATCATGCTGAAAATGAACCCCACTATACACGCCGACCTGACTATCTGAGAAAGCTAGGAAGTTGTGCCTTCCAAGCAAATCAAAGTGCTTCCAAACAAAATAAAATGTTTAAAATAGAAGAGAAAGATGTAACGGTTACCAAACATATCGGTTGGAAATATTTTTCATATCCTTATTAACTTGTTAAAACAATGTTTACTGGATCATTGCCAGGGCGCATATAGCTAGTGTATTTTATAAGTTAATGAAAAAAACTTTATATTTTTAATCTGTATTTGTATCTAATAAGTTAACTAACAAAAAAAATCTTGTCTATACTCATCTTATCAAATATGATACGAATCAGATAAATAAATAAAAAGATGTTATTGAATAAATATATATAGACTATGTATAAAACTATATTATATCATAAATCATTGTTGTAGAAACACATAAGTGTATATATTATTTTATAATCACTAGTACAGAAAAACACAACCACACATGGTCCGAAAAGCGAATGAAACATGTTTACATGACCATGCCAACGAGCTTCATGTATGAATAGTAGAGGTACGTTGTATACAATTGTCGAACCGTGCCTGTATTGAAGACTAATATACACAGTTAATTAAATCCAACCATGTCGGATCACAAAAAAAGAGCGCTGAATTTGTTGGTATCTACACAGTCGTTTTAACCATGTGCAATGACTAGCGTTATATACACAGTTACTACAAGTCATCCGTGTATTATTTTGAACACTGTACACGGATTGTTTATGATTTTTTTTACGATTTACAATTGACTAGCACCCATATTTGCCACCATTAAATTTAATTACACATCCATAATTCAATAAGAGCATACATAAAATAATCCCTAAACCCTAAACCTTCCTCGTTTGAACCATAAACCCTAAATATTCATTCAATACTCAACAAATATAAATTAATTACACATCACACCTTCATTCAACATTCAACAAACCTAAATATTCAACACAACATACATAAATCAATCATATTCATTCAACATTCGACAAACAGATACAATTCACATCCATAGTATACGTTATACATACAATTTACATCTTCAACATTTCATCAACTAAGCCTATGAGAGCTACTGATTAAAACCCTAACATATCGAGCTAAGAAGAAGATAAAACAAAAAAAATTAAAGAAAACATAACCTGACATTTTAGCCTTGTACACGATTCTCGTATCAAGTTCTGCTTTTAGCTCGACTAATCAAGGATTGCCATTAGTTTTATCATTGCATGTCATAATTTTCAAAGTAAATTCAGATAATGCAACAAACATATATATATATATATAGGCAGCAATTACATTAAGAACTTCAAACAAAAATGTTATTTTTCTTCCCTTCAACTTTACATAACAATCATCAACAACTTTGTACATTAACTCATATATATACATCATCATGGAACAAAAATGTGTATCTTCCCATTGCACACTATTAATGTACAATTTTTCGCATCCGTATTTGATATGTCGTGTATATTTGCTTTTTCTGTACAAGTGAATTTTAATTCTACTAATATAGAGTAAGTAACTGAGGCAAAATAGTCTTTATCTATCCTTTTCTATTATGTTAATAAAAAATTTTATTCATACTAAATATTTTAATAAAATCTCAACCATATCCATCTCATGATCAAATACAGATGATCAAATAAAAGGACACCATTGACACCCTAAATTTTAGGTAATTTCCCACTCCTGGTCCGGGGGCATGCATCTATATATCGATCGTCTGAAAAGTCTTTTGCTGTATTTTTGGTGGCATTTAGAAAGTCTCTTTCACCGTTGACTCGTGGGGTCCATTTGCAGTTTATCATTCAATTCAATGGTGGGTCCCACTCGCTATATATCCTTCCCTTAAACTTGACTGAATGGATGATCAACAATGAGTTCTTGAATGTCGCACTCTAAACGCACTATATATCCATCACGTGTGAATTACTTAAGAACCACAAACGTAACTGAGACGATCAGACGACTACAAAGTCTCTTCCCCAAAGTCAGAAGATATATCACAATGAAATTCTAAATATTTATGGTATATCAAAAGAAGTTTAATAAAATAAATTATAGTCTTGTTTCTTTTAGGTAATAGAGGAGGAAGCCTGCTAAATTATTTGGAGATGGAAGAAAAAATATATCTAATTAATAGAGAAAAAATATTAGCAAGACAGGATAAAAGAACAAATAAGAGAAGAAACTATGAGCAAAATGCGAGAAATGATGTATTACAGGGGACGAGCTGGGGTCCGATGCCCATCGGACTCAAACTGGATCCGATGGATTCCATCACCGTCCGATTCACTTCAAGATCCGTGCGCACAAATCTTAAATCGAATCAGTCGGTGATGGAACCCATCGAACCCAGTTTGGATCCGATGGACATCGGACCTAAGCTGCTCCCGTATTACAAAGGCTCCAAAGAAGAATGAAAGAACAAGATAAACCGATATTTGATATAGTGGCTAAACAATGTCATTTTACAAGTTTAAAATAAGATATATTTGGATTCATGTATATTTCAGTTTTTTTAGATGTTATTTTCGAGAATTAAATATGTATTTTTTTTCAAAAAGAAACGAAAGTTTGTGCTGAGTTTAGTTCATTATTTCTTTATTTTTATTGTAAAAAATAATTGAGTGGCTATGTATAAATCTTTACTATAATTACAAAGGCATAACATCTGATTTTGCAAAAAAAAAAAAAAAAAAAAAAAAAAGTGAAGAAATATGATAATCGGAATTGAATCCAAACATAATTTTTTTCCATAATTTAAGGCGAAAGAAACATGATGATGCCCACAATTATAACAGGAATTGAATCCGAACTAGGGGTGCAAACGGATCGGATACAGATTGGATAGTGGTAAAATTATATCCGTATCCGTTTTTATTTTTCGGATACGGATATGGATCGGATATTAGTTGGATACATATACGAATTGGATATTAAACGGATACGGATACAGATATCCGCTTTTTATAATAGTGAATAACATAAATATTTTAATAATATATATTATATATCTACTATTCGGATATGGATAATTAAAATTAAAAATCATATGCGTATCTGTATCCACACATATATTCAGATATTGGATATCCATATCTAATTTTCAGATATACGAAGTCAGATATGGTTGGATAATATCCGATCCGTTTGCATCCCTAATCCGAACACAGTGCTTTTTACATTTTTAACGGAAAGAATGATGTTGACATATCGAATTGGTGGTTAGAAACACAACATAATATCAAAAATAAATGACAATTATCCATTCAAAAGTTATAGAAATCCAACTTTCTTTATGGCTTCCGTTAATATTGGACAAAATTTCGTCAAAGTTTATGAAAATACTTTTTTTATGAACTTGTCAAGGATATAATATCTCTATTTTTAGCGCGAAGTTTGGTGATTTCAAAAAGTTATTTAATGGACAAATTTACTAGTAGAAGACAATTGATGTTTGCCAAAATTAATGAATATTACCATGATTAAGGAAGCGGAAGATGATGATATAATTGAGCAAATGTTTTTTTTAATTTCAATACATGAGAAAATAATAAAGTAAAATCATATAATTGTATTATACGTGCATGATTATAATTCATACAACATGTACATACATTGCAATGAATAATTTAACACCACTCCCATATTCTAACAACACATTTTAAAAAAAATAACATCTCACTATACACCTAAATGTTATATTTAATTGTAAAGTAAGAGACAGAGTAAACTTCTTATTTCACGTTTAAGGAGTCAAACGATAAATAAAATAAGAGTAAGAGATGAGTTAATTCAGAGTAAGTTATTCCACCTCTTGGCGGATTAACTTACTCTATACTTACTCCACCTGTATAGTCTACTATCGTAGACTTTGATTCATTTCTCAATATCTTACCCCTTCATATGAATTAATTTAATTCATAACATAAACCACCAAACATGATGTAAAATATGAGTAAGATAAGTAAGTAATTTAATTCTCATTAACTTACTCGACAACTAAATATGATCAAATATATGTATGAAATTCTAATATCTAATTTGGTTTAAATTTAGGGTTAAAAATAGTATAATTTTTTGAATTCGATTGTTAGTCAGGATTATAAATCAGAGCAATGGAAACTATAAGTTAGAGCTAGTGTTTTCTTTTATCTAGTATCCGATTAACTAATGAGTTTGAATCCAATTTGTTATTTTTTTGCCTCTCTCCGATGAAAATTTTGATTCCGCCTTTGATGCAATGTTAATTAGAGAGGATAGTAGATAACATTTTTTTTTTCTTTCTAGAGTTTTCAAATCATATGATTGCAATACCTATTTTAGAACCATACATTTTGTAAGAAATTATTAAAATAAATATGCAAAAAATAGTATAAACGGACTACATGGAACAAATCGAACAATAATAAACGGATAATGATAATGACTCAATAGATGACCAACTAAAATAGACTAAACGGCAGTGTAAACAGAAATATATACGATTAATTAGATAAATCAGCTGATTTGATATTCTCATTCGCAAATAACTTTTTGCACTATCTGTTCACTGTTCATGACAATTTGATCATCATCGCCGATTAGACAACCGATTAGTTGAGCGATTTGATCGTTTTTTACAGCACTGTCTTTTGGACATCAATATTTTCGAGAGATGTTTTGCAATACTCAAGAGCTGAGTATTGATAATTAATACATATTAATAAAAAACACTGCAATCTAATTTTCTAATATTAAAAACTAAGTTATTTTAATCGATATAAATCCGCAATCATAATATGATAAGTAACATGAGAATTTCTTTTTAATTGAAAGAAAGATGAAGGTTGAATGCGGGAATTTTTACAATTTTTTTGTTTTGACATTTTAAGAAGTCGTCTGATTAAAAATAAATGATGGAATGAAACAAAAAACGTAAGGATAATAATACAAATAATCTGACGTGACTAAAAATAATATATGAAAATGAAACATTATTTTCGTATGGATGATACATCAATCCATTAAAATAATACGATACAGTAAAAATCTCTCGTAACTATAAAATAATAAGAATAGGAAGTTCTGTATCTTTAATAAAATTATTATGAATAAACTCGGGGAGTCCAGTGTAATTAATTTTAATAAAATGCGGTGGAAATTTAGGAAATTTTTTATCCGTAGAAATGAAAAAAAAGATAGGGAGAGAAACAAAAAGAGTACATGATATTTTTAATTGGTAGAAAGATCGGTAGAATTTCTCCTGATTTAAACCAGTTGGAATTTTGTGTTTTTTTTTTTTTTTCTAGTAAGATATAAAAATATTTTACAAAAATATATAAAATATCTTAAAATTTAGATATAATAGAGACATTCTATCTATTTTTAGAAAAACTTTTCATATTTTACTAAAAATTAATATAGTGATTCTCTTTATCTATACATCAGATTTAAAAAATAAAAAAAATGAGTTTGGATTGATAGAATTCTTGGTCACTCAAATTTTTTTATTTTTAGAATCAGTATAAATCCTACAAATTTTTCTATCAATAAAAAATACGGTGTACTATTTGTATTTCTCTCTGTTTTTTTTTTCTTTAATTTGTACGGATAAGAACTTTCCGGAAATTTAATTGAGAAATAAGATTCCCTTCTTCATGGAAACGGTCAATCACCGTCCAAGGTTACAAAATCTAAGGCCATGCGGCGAGATGCACGACGTCATATCCACATTCAGATTCACTGTACCAAAATAGGATACACTAACACCTATCCACTAGCACTGACAGCTCAATCCTCGGAAAAAATGTTAAAAGTTTATTATGTGGGTCCCTCTCAAAGAACTCGTGAAATCCAAATCGTACAGTACTAGCCACAGAAGACCAAAATGAAACCCAAATTCCAGCATTAAATTCCTGAACGGTGATGGGTGCGTATCCTCTGAGATATCTCAATTTTTGCGTGACCAACGTGTCCGGTGCCTATTCGGGGAACCGTAGGGGGCAGTAATATTTAAAGCTATGAGATTCGTGCAGAATGTATTTGAACGATTGAGATATTCCACAAAATCACGCAAAGTTTGAGATATCTCAGACGATGTGAATTCAACGGTGATTCGGTGACCTGAACGCGGACAAACACAGGGATCTTCAATATTAGTGCAGATCTATTCCGCACGAATCTTAAAGCAAATTAGATGGTTAAGATGTATTAACTCAAAAGATTCCCTTTTTGAGTTAATGCAGAGGATACGAATTCAGACACGGACGGGCGCCAACCAAAATTTGAATCCGGTTCTGAAAACGGTCGTCTCTCGATTCGGAGTTCGGGCCGGTTCGAGAAGAAATTATAATTCAAATCCATTATTCAAACTACGGAAACCCGCTTCGCGTAGCGTAGGTATCAATCAAACGACAACCAGATGCCAGTTGGATAGCTTCTCGCGCGTTGAAACCAATAGCTATCTGCCACGATAGAGCGTTGACGTGTTATACGGCCGCCAGGATGGAGCTGGTCTCGTTTCATTGCAAGTTGAAGAGTCCTTCGCTGGAAGCAACCTATTTCCGATTTTACCCTCGGGAAAAGCAGCAGTGACACTAGAAAACGGAGCAGGTGAGGGGAACGTGATAGGGCATCGTCAGAGGTTATTTTAGGAACTGTTATTTTTCCATGTGGGGGTCAAAGTTGACGGTTTCCTTGTGCGTGTTGGGCCGTAAAACGGAAAATTCCCGGTAAGACGTCAAGGTGAAAATTTTAGAATATCCTTAAAAAAGATAAATTGAATTGGGAAATTTGAACTAATATTTTTAAATTAGATAACGAACGGCTATTGCGCTACTTGATTGATTGAGTAATGTTGACATGTGAAGGAAAGTATATTTACAATTCTACTTTGGTATAAAGGTTAAATTATTCGGTATACTCCGACCTAGTGCATAATTCCTGTGAGATGTTTTGGGCTAGACATGCTTTTGCAGTAATAAATACGGGGATAGACTCAGGATTTGGAGAGGTAAAAAAAATATTGAATCGGAATTAATTAGCAAATTAAATTTAAACTCATTAACTAATTAGATACTCGATAAAAAAAAAAAAATTAATTTATACTTTTTAATACTCTCTGACTTGTAAAATCAGATGTTTTAATTTATAATTCTAATTACCAACCATAATCCGTGAAAGTTATTTTAATTTTAATTCTAAATTTAACCCGAATTACAATTTTAAATCAAATATTCAAAGAGGAGCAAAAAATATTTCAGGGATAGCAGCCCCGAACCATTTGAGTTTGTTCTTGAATAAATAATGATTCAGAATCGAAAAAAAAATGCCTTTGTATTACATGCATGCTGTGTCATTTTACATAACATTAACGTAAACAATAATTAATTGAATGAACACATGTTAAAATAAAAATTAGCATCCTATGGAAATTTATAATACATGAATTATTAGATATTGCACTATGGGAGGAAAAAAAACAAGGTGGACCTCACCGGTGGATGCGCTCAAATGGCCCAAATAAACCCATTTCATCAATTGATGATTAGACCAATAATTAAATGCAACCGTGCCGTGCCTCGCCTAAAGTATTTTTATTCCTTATTCACTTATTTATTTTGAATTTTTTACATTTAAATTAAAGGCCCACTACTAATCTCACCCCAGAACCCACGCTTTTCATACGCAGTAATACAGTCACCATATCTGCGCCCCATGCACCGCACTGAATCCTTTTGTCATGTAAAGAGGCACGCACCTTAGAAAATGTGAAATGTCTACTATTCTTTAATTGTAAAATTATACAATTTATACAAACTAGCGGACAAAGGAAAAATTAATTGACACCAATCGTTGTCATGTAAATCGAGGATGATAAAATACATTAAATTGCACAAAAACCGTCAGTCAACAGCGAAGCCCTGATTTGAAAAGTCGTTCTTAGAATAATAAATCTGTACTATTAATGAAAATAACAGAGCACCAGGAGTTAGTATATCTTTGCGTAGGAGCGAATCCAAAAACGTAAATGAGATTAATTATTTTTCAATATTTCGAAAAAGAGAAGCGGGTCGACCGGTCGAGCATGCAATACAATTACAAATAGAAAAAGAAAAGAGGGTAAATGAATAGACAATAGAAAGAGAGAAGATATAGAGATAAATCATATCATAAATCAAAAGAAAGAAAGAGAGAAAGAGAAAGAAGAAACAGTGCATTTGTTACACCCACGGACTTTTGGCAGCCATTCAATGCTTCACCAAACGCTCATCCCTTCCTCTCTATCTCTCACCTTCTCTTCTCCCTCTTCCCTCTACAAACCTCTCCCTTCTTTCATTCTTCCCCTTTCCCTTTCCCCTTCCTCTCAGGTAAACCAACAACAGTAATACAAATTATATTTACTAAACAAATAACAAGAGGGAATCTTTCTCCCCGTCTTCTTCCCCTTTATCTTCCCTTTTTGAGAGAGTTTTCACACTATTTTTCTACTCTGTTAATTTTTTCCAGGCAACCAAGGAAACAGCGACAGCGACAGACATGGAGCCTTTCAAGAGCGTCTTCTTACAACAGCAGAGCGGCGTGTTGGGCGAAGGAGCAGTTTTTGTCGGAGAGAGAGGAAACAACACCCTTTTTGGCGGCGCCGGCGGCGATGGCTTCTCCGTCGAGGAGCTACTCGACCTCGGTGAATTCTCTGACCAACTTGAAACCCCACACGAGAGAAAAGAACTCGAAAAGGAGAAACTCAGAGCAAGAGAAACCCAGAGAGAAAGCTCAAACTCCTCCGGTGTCACTTTCCACCTCCCGCCTCCTCCCTCTGTAATTGACCTTCCTGTGAGTAGGAAATTTTTTGAAAAATGTAACGGCCTTCTTGTAATTTTGAGAGGAGCTTTTGTGTTTTGGAGTTCTAATTTTTTTTACCGAATTTTTTAGGCGCATGACGCCGAGGAGCTTGAGTGGGTGTCTTTGATAATGGATGATTCTCTTTCTGAGACACCGGCAACTTGTACCGCGTTGTTGCCACCGGTACCGGTGAAACAGAAGGTTTTTGAGAACAAGCCGAGACCGAGTGTCTGTGCGCTTTCAACCGAGTCACGCGTGCCGGTTAAGGCCCGACGGAGCAAGCGGTCACGGTCACGTGCAGCAGTCTGGTCCCTCTCAGGTTCAGACAACTCCAGTTCATCAAGTTCGACCACCTCGTCATGCTCTTCATCTTCGTTTTTGTTTTACGACTCGCCATTTATCACCTCGGCTGAGGCGCCGGCATTTTTGCTAGACGACTCTGTCGACCCGCCTACGAAGAAACATAAACCGAAGAAGCGGGGCCGAAAGCCCAAGGCAAAGAACTATACCCACCCATTGTACCACTCCGGTGGCGGCTCAGAGAGGAGGTGTAGCCACTGTGGTGTGAACAAGACCCCTCAATGGAGAGCAGGGCCCGAGGGGGCAAAGACCTTGTGCAACGCGTGTGGGGTTCGTTATAAGTCGGGTCGGCTTTTGCCCGAGTATCGGCCCGCTTGTAGCCCGACTTTTGTTTCTGAAATTCACTCGAATTCACACCGGAAGGTTCTCGAGATGCGTCGTAAAAGGGAGACTACCATGGTTGAGGTCTCCGCGCCGGGTGTTGCTTCATTTTGAGACGGGTCGGATCTCAATTTGGTTCGTTCCGGGTTGAAGCGGTATATAATTTTCGGATGGACCGGGTTCAGTATGTTTTTCAGGATTTTTAGATTGTAACCTATTAGATTTTGCTTTATTGTTTTTTTTTTTAATTTGTTTTAGTTTGTAGGGGGTTCAGCTTCAGCTTTTAGCTTTAGCTTTAATTTAGACATTTACTTTATAATTTTCTTTGCTTTGTTAGTGTTAGTCTTAGTTAGTGGTTAGGTTTATAGGGGCGGTGATAAAGAGTTTAAATTTAGTTCTTGTTGGTTTTTAGACTTTTTTAGTTGGCAGGACTGACTGCTAAATTTTATTTTATTTTTAACTGAGTAGTGGTCAGGGTTGAGATAAGAAAGTGAGGAGATGAGATTAATTGCTTAATCATTTTGTATAAATTCATGCTTATACTTAGAAGAGATGGTTAGTGCATAGAGAGATGGTGGCAGCAGAAGAAGGTAGATATGTGCTAAATATATAGTAGGTTTTTTTGTGTATTGGGTTTGTTCTTGAGTTGGAATTTGTTTAAAATGAGATGGTGATTCCAATGGGAAAACATTTGTTGAATTTTCTTCATTGTAAATTTTGTTTTTTTGTTCCTGTTTCTGTTTTCATTTGAATGATTCCATGGGGTGGAGCTCTCTTTTCCAGGCTTTAGTTTCAGTTTCTGGTTCTCTGCTGACTGACTTGGTCTTTACTCTTTACCCCAGTTGTTAATATTTAGACATTTGGAATCCAATCCAGGAGACAGATATCATATCATGCTCTTAGGGTTCAAAACCTCAATTTCTTAGAAATTTAAACTACTGAAATAAATATGATATTATGGGAAAATTTGGAAATATTGAAGATAGGTGGTGGAGCATGAAAATGGGTAAAATAATGGGGGGGGGGGGCGAGGTCATTTTTGGTTGGGTTGATTTGAATTGGTTGGAGGTGGATTGATGACACAAATTCAACCCAACTTCTAACGAAATTTCAAACCAAAACCTAAAATGGGGTGCGGTGGGCCCTAAGTGAGTGGGAAGTGTTCTCTTGAAACACACTCCTTAACTTATCCCACTCTCCTTCACCAATATCTCACGCTAATTCCATGACCTGTTTATCCTAACCTACTGCTAATCATCCATCCTTTCTCTCTCTCTCTCACATGCTTTTTTTTTACCCTTTCAATTGCTATTATTTATGGAGGATTGTCATATATGTACAAAGGTTTTTGTTACAAATTTTGGATATGTGATATTGAAATTGAATAAACCAAAAGTATGAGAGCAATTGGGAAGGGGAGAGGGGGGTGTCCTATGCCCATCGGACCAAACTCGGTCCGATAGATAGTTTCTACCGTCCAATCCACTTCAAGATTTGTGTGCATGGATATTAAAACAAACAGCACGGATATTAAAGTGATGCACACAGATTTTGAAGTAGGATCGGACGGCAGAAACTAATTTGGTCCGATGGGCATCGGACACCCCCCTCTCCCATTGGGAAGAGATACTTCCTTTGCCAGCTAACAATTTTGGATTGTCATGCATTTGGTGCATGTTCAGTAAACAGGTGTTTGGCTAACATATTTTCTTTCATATTTTTTTTCTGAGAAAAGAAAGAAAGAATATATATCTCATAGAACTGATTCTGATATGAAGTATTGAAAGATAATTAATTCCTACACAATTCGCTTATAGCAAATGACAACGGCTTCCTAAGCTACCAGTGGCTCAGCTATTAGGCAATTGATTAGCAGGAGATGGTGGTGGGGTAGGCCTTATCAGTAGATGCACATACGTATTATTATACAAGGGGCAAGAGCTCACATGCCTTGGGACCCAGTGTCGGCACGTGCTATCTTGTGAATTTTGAACTTAGAAAAATTCTTGATTAGGTTTACCAAAATAAATGAGAAAATGAAATGAAAAATGATTCCAAGGTACTTATCCTTCTTGGTCAGGTCGTAGTCACGGAGATACCAGGTGCACATGCACGGTATGGGATGCCTTTCTTCGTTTAGTCGTATGCTAATGGTACTCTCTCCTAATTTCCACATGAAAATTTAAAAAGGGAATGGGATACTTTATAAAAATTGGAATACATGAAGATAAATATAATTTATGGGTCAATTTGAGGCTAGGCAAATGAGTGTTCTTTCTTATTTTTCCTAATTAAGCAGAGCATTTCATAACAATACGGCAATATAATAAATATTGTATTATTATATTTATGTATTAGCATATATATCACGAGATAAGAGTAGGTCTGATAGGGATTCATCGGACATACTTTAAAGTTTAATTAGCTCTAACACTGTACAATTAGTATTAAGATTTGTATAGATAGAAATTAAAACAAATCTGCACGGATCTTGATACAATCGAATGGTCATTACATCTATCGAACCAAAGTAAGTCGGATGAGTATTGGACCTACTCTGAATTCATATATCACATGCGAGCTGATTGGTTTGGCATGGCATGTGGAATCCCAATCATGCATGTCATCGCAGAGGTTAACATTTCTAATCTTAATCATTAGATAACAGATGGAATTTTTAGAGAACAGAGCCTTTTTTTTTTTTTTTCCTTTCTCTTCTCTGTTCTCAACAGTTAACGCCACTGTAAAGTGTAAACGGCGATTTTTTTGTACCAGCCGAAAGTATTGGTACCTACTACTTAGTGTGTTGCACAGCACGGGTCAGATCGATGAATATCCTCTACAATTGTAGATAAATTCTAAGTAGTTTTTGGTGGGTCTGGATTCAGGACTGTCTAATACGTAGTGTGTTGCAGTCGCATATGCATGTGCGGTTGTGGCCTCATATTTTATACTACATATTATTTGTATGATACTGAATATTACCACATAATTCTGCATATTATCACATACTTGTTTATATATATATATAAATTCTTATTAAAAATCCGCATACTGTCGCATACCGTATATGCAGTATGTGATGGCCTTTTGCATACCGCATAAAAACTGCATTTAATAATATTGGTTTGAGTTGAGTAACTGTAACTCAGAGTGTTGGATATGAAATAGACGGACTAATTGTAGAGAATCCATACTGTGTGCTCTTTGTTAGTTTTTTTTATTTACTTTTTACTTTTTATTAAAATATTTATAGGTTGTTTTTCCGGTAGTGCTTCTCTTTTATAGGTTTTTCAACATTCTTTTGACTCTCCATAATTTTCATATACTGCTTTGAATTGAAGCACACTTGAGTTTTTGGGCCAGCACTAGGCACTGTTAGGTCACCCAACTTTGTTCTTACGCATTACCATTATATATTTTATAAATAAGTGGATGTTGACTTGTTTCGTAATTTAACTGTGTTTGGATCAATTATTGCTCTAGAAAAGTCACCCAAATTATAAATGATCAGATTCAGGAGTCAAATTGTGCATTACAGGACATGTTTCTTTCATGAAGATATCACTTTCCTCATCAGCCACAGCCACAGCCACAGCGTTGTGATAATCTTAGCCGACCAAGTTGGAGTTTATTACATAAATAAAAAGAAATTCTGTGATTAGTCACATAACTGCTCTATTATTTAACATTTTCATCCTTTTCATTGCCAGTGTAACATATAATAAAAGATCAGTCACAAGAATGATTCATTGCTGAACTTAAATTAGGTTTTGACTTTTCGATATTATCGGGTCCAGTTAATTTTGAATCCGGATAATAAAAACCGATCAAATTAGATAGATTTATCGAATCGGACATGTTCTTTTACTATGAAAATGATAATAAGATCGGATCAGTCAGGTTGACAATATCAGATCATTAGCAAACTTTTAGTTGTCTGAAGTCGGGTCGAGTTAGTTTTGGATCGGGTTCGGTTGGGTAATAGTTTTCGGATTGAATCGGGTCGGATTTTAGTGTATCTAGTGAATTTCATGCATGCACTACACTACAGGTATAATATTTGTAATAGAATAGAAATGGGTTGGAGATGCGTGAGATGAGATCTAAGTGTGCATTGCACCAGCCGGGTAACAAACAAGAACAGTTGGAGATGACAGAGAAAAGGAAAAATCATGCACACTTGCACCCACTATTTGCTCACTTGCTCACATGTCAACTTTCATTCTCTTTCAGGTTTCAGTAAACTAACCAGTAACCACCTCCATCTGCATGACTACACTTGACTCTCTTTTTTGTTTTTTTAATTCTTTTATTTTCAGTATGCAAGCAATTAGAGGTTAGAGGGGTGATTAATACGGCTGCACAAAAAATTTGTAGTTCGTGATTCGATTCGAGTTTGATTCTAAAAAGTTTATAAAAAATTTGATTTGAAATAGTTTGAAATTAATTCAAATCAAACTCAAACTGGATCTGGTTCTTTCGAAATAGGTTCACGAACTATTCTAGTTCAAATCTTAAAGTAATGTGAATCATTGATTTCCGCTGATGATTTTCACTTCTCGTAAGTCGTAATTCTCGCTCTTAGTTTTGAAACCCAAGACAATTTTCACCTCTCGCTCTCGACGACTACAGTTGCTCTTCTTTGTTGTAAAAGAGTTTGTAAAAAATTCGAAATTGAGTTCGTAAAAAATTCGATTCGAAATTAATTCAAATCAAACTTAGTTCGAAATGAATTCAAACCAAACTCAAACTATTAAGTTGGATTCGTTTGCAGCCCACTGATTAATATGTCAAGAAATAATGAACCTTCAATCATTCATAACATGGTGGAAATAATACCTCCTAGCATTAGGAAAAAAAAAAGGTGTGGTCATTTCAATTACGTAGTGAATTTGCATTGGTGGGATCCAGCAATTAGTATGACCCAATAGGAACAGTCCCTCTCTTAATTTAACTCTTTGTGTATGAAAAGATGCCCATTTAATTTTAGGAATATTTTTAAAAATTATATATTCAAATATTTGGAAAAATGATTGATTGTTTTTTTTATAAAAAAATAAATAAATGGAAAAACACTAATGGTGTGATTTTAGCTATTTTTAGACAAATTGGCAGTGAGAACTAGTTTTCGAACAAATTTGTGATTAGGATGGAATTTAATGACTAAATAATACTGAAATTGAACTATTAATGCAGATTCAGAAACCTGTACTTGGTGGAACCGTACCATTGACACGGTTTCCATCTATTTTTCAAAGAAAAAAAAAACATTCATCCTTTTTTCTAAGAATTTAATTTATAATTTCTAAAAATTCCTTAGTTTAGCAATGTTTACGTTCTCAGACTTTTAGCTCATTCAAAACTGGTTTTTACTTATACCCTACTATTATTCATTAAAAATTTGTCTTAATTTACTCTATCTTTACCCGTTAAAATTACATATAATAATACGGTAGCGACAAATAACGAATAATGCTAATATATAATAGTTAGTTTTATTGCTTTTACATATACATGGTGATATTATTATCCATCATTATTTAGGATTGAGGAAAAGTGAACAAGAACAAAGAAAGAATGGGAAAATATATGATATCAGAAATTTAAAACGAATATAGTTTATTTTTCAGTTTTCTTGTTCTCCGGTTCCTTATCTATTTTTTATTTAGTATCATTGGTGCTACCAAGAATTAATGCAAAAGGTAAAGATGCATAATTATAAAAAAAAATGAAATCACGCATAGACTAATCAAACATTAATTTATTAATTATGCTATGTTTATTGCTCATCAATGTTTATGATAATTATCTTATAGAGTAACAATACAAAATATATTTTATCCATTGCTTTATCCGTTTAGCTCACAAAATAAAAATCATTTTCATTATCTTATTCATTTAGTTCACACAAAAAAAAAATTCATACTCATACTCATACTCATGTACCTATAACAAAAAATAAACCTTCCACGTATATACCACATGTGCCTCATCGAATATTATACGAATCGAATCAACGGTTAGAAAAGAATCCATTTACACCCCTAAACCTTACATTTTCCCTCGTGTTCTTTTATTGTCAAATTTTATCACTTATTTGATGGCGCTTTTTCAATTATGTTGTCCAGAAAAAAAAATGATGCAGTCTTAAATTTAAATAGTTAATTTGGACGGAACAATTTTCTTTTTACAGTCAGTTTACATAAGAGTAGTACATTAAAAAGTTATATTCTAGTATTTACAACATGTAACAGTACTAAGTTTGACATATAAAAAATCTAATCAAAATACTGAATCAAACCGAGCCAAAAAAAAAAACTAAATCAAATGAACCGAAACAGTGACTGACTTACTATGCCGAGGTTCCATTTGGACGGAACAATTGGAGGTGTCATGGAGCGGATAAGATCCAAGTGCTACATACATGATACATCTAGAATCTAGATTCTTATAAGAAAAAATGTTCAGCTTGCATTTGGATTGAATATCTAATATCTTTCATGTCCGACACAATGATGATAATAATGATGCCTTCAAGTCTAGTAGCTAGATCCGAGTAGATAGCTACACATATCCAAACTAAACTCTTTCAGACATATATATAAGATAAATGTTATAACCATAACTGGCTCAAATGGGTGCTGCTTCCAGAGGTGATAACGAGGTGACTCGTCCGAGTCATGATTGAGCTAATATTAGAAGTCTGAGCTAAAATCTCAGTTTAAAATTCGTCACGAGTTGAATCGAGTTAGCTGGCGAACTGGCTCATTGGGTCTTGTTGGACCGAGCTGGACAGTATAAAATGTATATATATATACAAATTCATACAAATTCACAAATTCATACCTAGCCAAACTAATAATGACCGAGTAGTGGCAGGTTAGCTCGTTAACAGCTCAGTCTAATAATGACCGAACTGTTAGCAAGCCAATTAGGCACGAATCATAATCAAGTTACGAATTTTTTCGCCACCCCTTACATTGCACCCCCCACATTTACATATATCCCAACTTCTCATTTTCCACATGGTGAGAATTTTTTTTTGCAAAAAGCTGTCCTTGAAGACTTCTCTATCAGGTAATCAGACTTCTCTATAATTTGTGTTTTCGATTTGAATGGTTAAATTAAAATTTGATTGGGTATTGAAAATCGGATTATGATAGTATATTCAACTGGAGTATTGAGTCTAGATACTGAAATTATTTTTAATAGAATGTAATGAAATACTGGGAATCACCTGTGGCAGATATTCCAACTGAAATGGAACTGTTGTTATTGAAAACCTAAACCCAATTGATATTACCGGTTAAATATGCATATATAATTTGATATTTAATTGTGTGGATTAATCCATTCCTATTGAAATGGTTGTTTACTGTTATTAAACCAATTATAGAGAAGCTGCGTCGTTAAATAACCTGGTTACTTCGCTTTGTAGCTGACTCCGTATTATTTTTGTTTCTTTTTATTGCGACGTAGGTTGATGGGACGATAGATGGATGTGAGGGTGCTTCTCTTGTCGCGGTCCCTAGCCCAGTGGTGGGGTCGTGGCATTAAGCCACTTTGAAAATCGCTGATTCAACGGTGGATTAACCAAACACTAAAAACTAAAGCCACAGTTAGGGGTGTTCATCGGTTCGGTTCGGTTCAAACCGAACCAAACTAGGCAAACCAAAGTTTTAATTTGGTTTTAAAAATAGAACCGAACCGAACCGAACCAAAGTTTTATTTCGGTTTGTTCGGTTCAAACCGAAATATATCAATTTTTTTATTTAAAGCAATTGTTTTGTAATAAACCGAAATATATTAAGAAATAAATTGGAGTATTAAGAAATAAATCGGGATATTAAGAAATAAACCGAAGTATATAAAACAATTGATTAAGAAATAAACCGGAACATTAAGAAATAAACCGGGGTGGTTCGGACCAAATTCATAATATATAAAAGTTCGGTCGGTTCGGTTATTTTGGTTTTGAAAATTTCAAACCGAACTGAACCGAAGTTACAATTTGGTTTTAAAAAACAAACCGAACCGAATCATTAAGCCGAAAAAACCGAACCGTTTGAACCGATCTAATTCGGTTCAGTCCAAAATCGATTAAACCAGACCCAATGAACACCCTTAGCCACAGTTGGATCAACGATTTTCAAAATGACTTACTAAATAGTAAAAACATTTCAAAAAAATGTAAAATTTGGTCTCCAAACACATTTTAACATAGAGACTACATCTAACGATTTTGATTGATTTTTTAGATTTTAAAAATTAAAAAAATAACTTAGTTACATAAAATCTCACGAACAACTAATTTGATATTAACCAACTTCTATGTGTACACACGTATTGATTTTCATAACGTAGCAGTTACTTCATTTCGAAGCTTCGAAGAAAGGTACGTATAACAAAGACTTGCAAAAAAAATGGAAAAAAGTCATAGATTGAAGTTTTGATGAACTGAAATTACGGAACTAAAATTTGTCTACATTGTCTATTCTTTATTTTTTTAAAATAAAATGTCTGTTGCCTACTATATATGTATCATGCTCGTCGATTGGAACGCGTATCCTGATACAAATCACCATAATTAATGTAAGAAGAAAACGACAACAAAATTATTCTGTACATTTAAGACGTATTCGAAAAAAACAAAAAACCATTTGGCTTTAATTTTTTTCAGATAAACACGGTACCTGAGAAGATACTAACTCTTGTTAGGATATATAGGAGATGAATTAGGAACAGAGGTGGTCTTGGAGATGGGACAAATTTCGGACTCAAATTTGAGTCCGATGAGTTCTATAACCGTCCGATCTGATTTAAGATTCGTGTGCATAGATATTGAAACAAATGCACACGGATATTAAAACAAAGCGCACATATTTTAAAGTAAATTGGACGGTTACGGAATCCATCGACTCAATTTGAGTCTGATGGGCATCGAACCCAAGCTGCTTTCCTTGGAGATTAGTTTGAGCTCTTTATATATATAATTTTTTTATGAGACCGATTAATATGTTTTCGTAAGTTCTTCAACACTGTATGCTTGCAAATTATTTTTGCATTTCAAAATCCAAACAGTCAATCCGAATTGTTTAACATAATATCCATATTAAAACGTGCTTGTAGACCAAATTTTACAGTTTTTGAAACTTTTTTTTACTAATTTTTAAAATAGATAGAAAACTCATTGATCCAGAAGATTCTAGACCATAAAAAATAATGATTTTCTATCTACCTTAAAAAATAGTAAAAAAAAAAAAAAAACAACATAAAATTTTGTCTCCAAGCACATTTTTAATATGGATATCATGTTGAATGGTTTGGATCGATTATTTGAATTTTTATAAGACAAAAATGACTTGTAAACATGTGTTATTGAAATAGTTATGAAAGGATATTAGTAAATTAATTTCATTTTTTTTATATATACAAATTAGGCCTTTAGATCTTAGGTCCTGGGTGTCCTGGCGTCCTGCACAAGGGCCGGCGCAGATTAGAAAGCACATGAGAGAGATGAAAAGCGTTGAAATAATAAATTTTATTCGGTTGAATATTTAAAGAAAGGTCAAGTTATTGAAAATTATTCTTTGAAAGTTTTCATAACCTCTTAAAACTTAAAACTTACATTTCTAGTTTTCTACTACTCTTTAAATTGTAGTGTAATTGAGAAAAACAAAACCAATTAACGAGAATGAAAACTTTGGTTCAATTTTAAAAAATATCATCTAAAATATATTAGTGTATACCGCACCCTTTAATCACAAAAAACGAATAAAAAAAAAAAGAAATCTTAACTTCAATTTTCATTCCTTTCTATTTCCTCTCTCTTCAATTTTCTCCTCCTTCAACTTCTATAAATCAAACATAATACGAGAGCCGCATGATAATTATAATAAGCAGATGTTTCAACAAATTATGCATCTGTTATGTGTTTTGAATTTTCATCCAAGAATGTTATCAAATCACTATATAATAATAAATTTTGTAGATCTAAAATTTATAATATGAATATAATTCAGAGATATTTGGTTCTCTTATTTTGTTGTTCCACTGTTTGCATGTTTTGTTTAGAAAAAAATTTATGCTTATCTTTTTTTCGGCTTTGTATGGTGGTACGAGTGTTACTACCGATCTCTGCTAAAAATTCAATCATGTGTGCCATGCCATGCATAAATGTAACAGAGATTTTTTCTATAGAAAATAACAAAAAAAGAAGAGAGAGAATCAGAAAGATCACCTGGTTTTTGGTTAGAAAGACAATAATAGTCTCACCGATCCAAAATGTCCAGTGTTAGAATGGGTAGGAGTAGAACCCATCCTAACTAATTTTTTATTTTCTATTTTTAATTCTGTTGTAGTAACACGGTTTGACACATAGTTGAAAACAAAAACAAAAAATCCGTGAAAAAGAACTGAGTTAGTAGTGGTTCTGCTCCTATCCATTCTAGCATTGGACATTTTGGATCGGTGAAGCTATTACTGGTCTTTTTATACGTCAGAAAAAGTAGGTACTCTTTCTTTTTCTCTCTTCTTTTTTTGTTATTTTCCATTGAACAAAATATAACTATTTTTTTCATAATTTAGGCTAGTTTGTTCAAGATATGATCAAGATCAAACGGTCCTAATTATATGTGACTCGTGTGACGAGTGTCATACTGTGATCAGATCTTTCACGTGACGTGTCATATTGTGTCAAATTTTCAAAAAATAGTTACAATATGCGAATGATCACATCACAAAACACATGAGTCATGACACGTAACCGACAAGTGTGCTGATCCGTGATAAATTCAGCTCAGCCGTGCTATTTTTCCCACTCTAATTATTATCTATCTGATACAGATTAAGAATACTCGGGTTATTCGTTTGACTCCGTATAGAGTTGTATTATCAGATGACAGAGATAGCATCTGCTTTGTCTGATGAGACGAATTAGGTACCATGCGCTTAAATCAGGTCCATAAGGGTGCGCAGATTCTTCCGTGCCAGAATCTCAGACGGTGTCAGTCCCAACAACTCACCAGTAACCTACCAGTAACCAGTGTATCAGTGTATGTATGTACAGTACAATGCACAGTTGGCAGGTTGATGGAACCCATGACTCATGACATGATGATGATGGTTGTAATCAATAAAAGCATGTAGCTTTCTCGTGTAGTCTCTTGGGTTGCTTTGACAGATGGCAACCCTATGATCCTATCTATGTCAATTACTCGTTAATTAATGACCCATTTTGAGAGGTCAATTACTCAATTGTTGGAATTTATCATGAGCCTGAGGGTGAGGGTGAGGGTGAGGGTGGGTTTACCCACTACTGAAAATAATTTGGTTGCTCCACTAACCGTGATCTCAGACCACTTCAAAGCCCCACATTATTACCAAAAGAGATTTTCTAAGCAAACCATATGATATGAGGTAAGAAAGACTTCCTACAAGATGCTACCACACTTGTTAGATATTTTGAAATTTTTATATATACCAAATTATAAAAAATAAAAAAAACTATGTTTCCTGGGCAAAAAATATCAGGGCTTCTAAGCTAATTTGTAGCTCCATTTTTGAGGGGCCACATAATAACTTGCCCCCCACAAATTTTTTTTCTCATAAATTCACTGTAACATTAAATATATTTAGATTTTTGAGGGGTCCTCCAAATCAATATGCGGCCCTCCAAGCCATGATTAGAGGGGCTATTATTTTTCGAATTCTCCGTAATTTGAAGTGTTTTGGGTTTTTTTTCTTTTTTAAATAATATACATAAAATTTCGGCTAGATATTGCTACATGTATTTAACAAATCACAAGTATACCGGAATGTTTCTATATTCAGAATATTTAATAGTTTTTATTTATTCTACGTCAATTAGACATTTCTAATAATATAAATTAAACTAATGACTCCTAACTTATCTTGAAGAAAAAAAAAATGTCATTAAAACTAAAAAGTTCTTATTTTTTTTTTATTTGTTATTCGTCATTTAAATACGGATTGCTTTAAATTTTGATCATTTTGAAACTCTTTTAATTTTTTACCAAACAACTTTAAGTCGAGTGAAGAATTAGCTTTTAATCTAGTGATTAAGACACATGATCTCTATGTAGGAGGTTATGAGTTTGAAATCCGAATAGAGAAAATTTTTGTTGCGTCCGTGGTAACTATGTAATTCTACAAAATTTGTGGTTTTTCTGTTAATCATCTTTTTTAAATGATATATTTAAAAATTTCGGTAAAATTATATCAAACCACATTTTTGTCTACAAACATATCAAATCACACATTGAAAGCTTCATATAAGTTATGATCAGCACCGTAAATCTAGTCCATCCGTTGTAGATCAGATGGCCTGAATCGAAAGGCATTAAAGATAATTAAGAAAGCAACCGATACCCTTCATCCATTTTGTCAAACTGAAAACAATTTGATTAGATAAGATCATTTTCATAGCCTATTTATTGAGATGATGTGAGAAGTTGCTGAAACTTGACATATTCTTTGGAGTAGTAATATTAAACTATGAGGATAGGATTAGCCAGAACTAATCAAAAATATCACATTAATTTGCAAGACTATTATTCTACAGATGTAATTAACATGCACACTATTTGAAATCCCAAAGCAAGAAATATATAGTGTGTGAAAAATATAACATGCACAGAAGACTGTTCTTGAAAATAATGTAAGCAACGTTAATGCTAATCAATAGTAGATTTAAAATAAAACAGGCATTCAGCATTCTACATAGGCTTTGAAAACTAATTCCATGTTTTAATGCAAACAAAGGTTCCTTATCAGGATTTATGTTTTCAATATGAAATATCTTTATTTATAAAAGAGGAGGTGAACGAGGGTGTTCCTAAATTCAAATGATGAATCTGAACTCTTAAAACTCTTTTATTTTATGAGTAATGCATTTACATGCAAAAATTTTAAGTTTTCGACTTAATTTTATATAGAGTCAAGTGGCTAAAATTAGAAGTTTTATAAATTAATTTTGTTGCATTTATTTTGTTGGATGTCTTTGACTACTTGACTCCATGCAAAATTAATTTAAAATTTTTAAAATTTTACATATAAATACATCACTCGTAGAGTAGAAGGATTTCAACGGTTTGAATTCGTGGTTTGAAACTAATTCAATAAATTTTAAAGTTAAGTTCACAAAAAAAAAAAATAGGTGAATTTAGGAGCACCCTGGTTTTATTCATAAAAGACTCCTTGTTTCTCATATATAGTTAATTAAAAGAACAAGTTTTTCGCGAGAGATTTATAAAAGGTTAGAGAAGAAGGATTATTTGAAGAGAAAGATCGATCACGTTTGTTGGGGATCATAAAAAATATATCGTAAAATTAACTAATGGGAATGGGAGGGAAAGATTCATTCCACTATTGTTTTCCATCGGTTGAAACGATAAATATAACGAAATTAACGAAAAGATAATAATAAAGTTTATGGAGGGTGTTTGGTCTAGTGGTATGATTCTCGCTTCGGGTGCGAGAGGTCCCGAGTTCGATTCTCGGAACACCCCCTTTTATTTTATGTATTAAATAATTTTATTACAGACGACGTTATATCATATGTTGCATTTTTTTTTTTTAAGGATAGCGCTATACAGGGGGAGAGCAGTTTGGGTCCGATGAGTTCTATAGCCGTTCAATTCACTTTAAAATATGTGCACGATACTTTAATATCCGTGCACATCTGTTTTAATATACGTGCGCATGGATTCTAAAGCGGATGGAATGGCTATGGATCCCATCGGACGTAAATTTGAGTTCGATGAACATCAGACCCAAAATGCTCTCATATTGAGAACATAGCTGTTTAGGCCAGTAAATTGTTATGGACAAATTTGATATTATGTGACTTACATTCATAGGTGTTGACTATAATCTATTTTGAAAACTAATTTGGCTGGATTGTGATTTATTTGATACTGTTATATTAATTTTATTTTTCCTAAAAATAGTTTTTTTAGAAAAAAAATACTAGTTTTATTAATATTCTATACCAAGAATTTATTTTAATTAATTATGTCGAGTCATGAATTGTACTGACAAAAATATAATAAACAATTCATGAAATCGCAAATGTTACATGTAGGTTTCTTGTATTTAAACTCTTTCTAATTTTCATTATTATTAATTTAAATTATTTTTCATGCATGTCCATTGAGCATAACAACAATTAAAAATTTATACGCACTTCTAAGAATACATGTAATAGTACGTATTAATATTTAATTTTTGTCGTTTTTATTTGTTGTGCAATGACCTTTTTTTCTTCTAAAAGTTAGATGTACAATAATATTTAATTAGTATTTTATAATGTTTTCGTATTTATACGCTACATGTTACAATAACTTGTCAGTGCATATATATATATATATGGGCTATGGTATGGTGAGTTGTGAAATAAGAGGTCATTTTTATTTCACTCTCATATTTTTATTTTGAAAATTCAAATAACCGATTCGAACCGCTCAACATGTTCTCCATATTGAAATGTACTTGGAGACCAAACTTTACATTTTTTTTGAATTTTTTTACTATTTATTAAACCACTTTGAAAATCGCTGATCCAATGGTACAAAAAATTTTTATTCTTTTTTGCTGTTCACCCAGATATGCAATTTTCAAAGTGACTTAATAAATAGTAAAAAAATTCAAAAAAATGTAAAATTTGGTCTCCAAGCACATTTCAATATGGAGAAAATATTGAGCGGTTCAGATCGGTTGTTTGGATTTTCAAATTGGAATACGAGCGTGAAGTAAAACATTGTTTTACTTCGCAACTCACCATAGTCCATCTATATATATATATATATATTACACGTTTCTATATATTTATTATGAAGGATAAATTCCCTCAGCTCTCAGCTCTCAAAATTAAAATATATGCACTCAATATAGCACTTTTTTTTAATATGTTTTTTCTTGCCAAGTGTATTAATTATCTGATTAGATTGATCGTGTGTGTTTAATTAGACACAAAATTTAAATTGAGAGGAGTGGAAACGCAAAATATAATTTTCATAATGGACCTTCCATCCAGTTTTCGAAACTACGACTTCCCACACGGAGGATGTTGCCTTTTGCCCCTAGATTAAAGATCGGTTCTCATTTTTTTTTAATAAAATCAAAATAAAAAAGCGATAATTTTTCAAATACACGTAGAGAAATCATAAATAGAAAAAAAAAAGATTTTACCAAACCAACTTGATTGCTTTGGTTTCTACAAAAAAAAGTAAGAAACTATAAGAACATAGATGCTATTTTGGTCCGAATAGTTTTTTTTTTTTTTTTTTTTTTTCTGGTACCAAATTGTCATTTCAATCCGAGGTGTTTTCACAAGTTTTACACCAACAACTACATCACTTTTTTACGAAATCAGTGAAAATAACTCGGACCGAAATGACAATTCAATCCCGAAAAAAGTACTACAGACCAAAATAGAATCTCAATTCTTATGATTTTTATAAAAATAAAAGGAATTAAGCTGATTTAGTAAATTCTTTTTTCTTATTTATGGTTGAAAAAAATTTCCAATATGCGGTTAAGGTAGAATTTAAATTCTAAAAAGCACTATAAGAGCGTCTACAATGGTGATTGTTTTTTGGATTGCTAATCTGATATGTTAATTGCTAATAGAATTGTTGGGATATAGTACAGTTTCTAAATTAGCAAATTTACTTTAAAAGAAAACCTTTATTTAATGACACGTGGATAATTAATTAGCTGAAATTAATTATAGCGTTCTCTCTCTCTTCACAAAATTAATTGTTGAGATGGAGTGATTTATAAATTATGAATCTCTAATTACTAAACTCAGTGACGTAACTAAATTACAATTTATAAATATTTTGTGGGATAGAAATGCTCATGCATATAGTGGATATAGAAGAAAAAATAATCATTCTCATTTAAAAAAAAAATTTAATTTCTAAAAAAAAAATCTAAAGTATAGGTAGGCTCTTCTGGTTATACCTATGGGGAAAAAAAAATACTAAAGACAGTGAAATTTGTGGAGTTTAGCGCCCCTTTCAGTTGAAAAAGTGTCAATAGCATGTGATGCCTTTGATAAGCAGACAGAAGTGGGCCTGACGATCCTTTAAAAAGTGTCAAACCTTTTTCCCTTAATTTAAGGGTGTTTTCTTATTGGCAATCCCAGTTTTAAAAAGATTTAAAATGACTATTTTTTCATTTTATACAAATATGATAAAATTATTCTTTGTTGCTGAAATCATGTGTATAATATTTTTTAACGGACTCGTATATTCAAAACAAACTAAAAAGAAGAAGCGCTCACAATTTTAACATATTTAGCAATATGACATCATGAAACCTGTTTAAATGATGACCGTATTCGTTCAAAAAGTAGGTATTTCATGAGTAGAACTTGGGTGATCTTAAGTTCACCATGTTTTTTTTTTTTTTTTTTTAAATTCAACTCTAATATTTATTGAATTGGTTTCAAATGATGAATTCAAATCGTTAAAATTCTTCTATCTTACGAGTGATGAATCTACATGTGAAATTTTTTAGTTTCAAATTAATTTAGCATAAAATCAAGTAGTCAAAATTAAAAGGTTTATAAATTAATTTTAATGCATTTATTTTTTGGATATCTTTTGACCACTTGACTCTATACAAAATTTATTTAAATTTAGTTTTTTTTGCACGCATCACTCATAAAATAGAAGGATTTTAATGATTTGGATTCACTGTTTAAAGCCAATCAGATAAGTTGTAGAGTTGAGTTCACAAAGAGTTTTGGTGAACTTAAACACCCTAGTTCTACTCGTATTTCATTATCAAAATTCAAAACGGATAAATGATGCCAAATATTTGAAAAATCTGGGTAGGCAATAAAAAAAAAACCCTAGTCTCTTTCACAGTGCACCTCTTTGATTATTCTCCCTAGCATGGGGTCCGAGATATCAATGCCATTCAAAATTGCCTACAGGCTTAATTTGCAAAAGAAAAAGAAATGCCATTCAACATTTATCATTCCTTTTTTCTTTGTTCCACTGTTGGCAGCTAATGACCTTACAAAAATTCCAAACAGAAGTGTGCCATATCAACACGGTATATCCAAACAGAAGTGCTATACAGCTATTTTACAATTGTATAAGATTAAGGTTTATGAGATTCGTTTACGTCCTTTTGACTGGATTAATTAATGCAGGATAAAATAAAATGTCAACATTTCCAGGGTAGTTGATGCATTCCAAAATTAATCAAAATTATTCGTGTTAGTACTAATCCAATTTCCAATTACTTACACAGTTGTTAGCTATGCCAAATTACTCCTATTTTCATTATCCCTTAAGACAGCACACATGTTGTTTGCTGAAGGAAGCGAATGAGATGAATACATGGTGGTATTAAAATCTGATACTAACATGCTTTTTGCTGGAACCTAATATGCCAAACACACTTTCAAAGCCCTTTTCAGTAAAAGAAGCATCTTGAGTGCATTAAGCATCAAACGTACTATGTTGTTAAATATTACACAGCACACATGAGCAACAGTACTATTTACCAGAAATGTGGTCCAATAAAGGGAAAAGCTGAAAGATCTAAATAGTATAAAATTGCTACATTCCCTACTCGTATAGATTTTAAGACTCAACATAAGCCGCTCAAAACGCCCAATTTCAGAAAGGAAAAGAGAACAATATGAATATCAGAAAATGTGAGCAACTTTGCTTGCGAGTACACGGTCCCGTTTCTCAGTATATGCATAAGGGAACCAACCCGCTTTTCCTTTGCACTCCCCTTCGGCCCAGCCATTATTTGCCAACTACACCACAACACAAAAACTATTAAGTTTGGTACAAGCAAGTCAAGTTTGAAATTTACCAGCATAAGTTCTCAGCAGATATAACCAGCAACTCCATATGATATTTCAAATTTCCAACAACAAAACAATAAATCTTGTATGGAGCAAATGACTGATATAATTAAGTGTAATGTTGTATTCTTGTATGTGATCCACCCTCCAGCTCAGCTAGCAAACCATTTTATGTGCTCGTCATGTTATTTTAAATGTTAAACAAACTTTCATAATTTTATAAAAAATAGTATACTGATATCTAAGAAAAGAAGGGCAAAGAAGTCAAATACCTTACGAACAACAACTATATCACCAGCTGACAAGGCAAGCTCAACCTCACTCTCAGCTCTATACGCCTGGATTGCCTACATATATATATCAATATAAATTTCAATATCACAGCAAAGATATCTAATGTAAGATATGAAGATTAACTACCTCTGCTAGGAAGTACTCGATAGATTCATTTAATTCATCAACTCTAGGAGATGCAAACATGCCATTAACTTCTTCATATGAAGGCGGCTGCATTACATTTTCATTTGCCAGATTTGGAGAAGCTTCTATCCTTTGACGCTCTGATACCATCTGCATCACATGCCATATAGAAATGAGTATAAAAGAATATCAAATAAAGTAAAACATTGGTAAAATAGGGAATGTAACGCACCTCTCCTTCTAGTTGATCAAGGATTTGCAGAACTCTCTGATGGTAGGCTCGCTCAGATTCGACCTAAAACAAAGCAAAAAATAAATTAGTTAGTTAATAGCAACATTTGTTTTGCTTTCTTCTTTGTGTTACAATCATCAAACTGGGTTGGGTCTTGTAAATACCATATATGAACGAGGAAAATGACATATAGATAAATTTTCATACAAACAAAGTGACAGGAATTTAATTCCATTTATTGCACTAGATTTTGTTTGTGTTTCCATTCAACCATTGAACTTGTAGATTTTGTGCAATCATGCAGACACTGCAGTAATTTGAGTGATGAGTTAAGCTAGTAGGGTATCTCCACAACGAGACAAGCAAAGCACAATGAAGTATAGACTTTAATTAGTAGAAACCATCTTTACTCCTTGCACAGTACCTCCGCCATAAATCTATCATACCCCTACTGTCATCCCTCCAAATAAACAGTCTCATCAATACCATGAGCTACCCACCATGTTTGCGGGTCAAATACTGTCCCCTAACAAGATCCTTCATCTCAAACAAAATAACTTATCTTTCAGTTGCTTGAATTGTCGTTATATTCAGTAACAGTCATCCCCACATTGGGACAAATGTAGCTAACGACCGGACTCTTACCCGCCAGGCAATGGGTAGCCATTCATTTTTAAAGTTCCTTTCAATGAATTTCATAAAAGTTAAAAAATTTAAAAGTGAGAATATTTTACTACCAAAACAAATCATTTACATTAACTGTGGATACATATTCAGTGAGTAGACATTTTGTTAAAAAGATTATTTGATTGCTTAAATAGCTCACAAGTCAGAAAGCTCGCCTCAATTTGTAACAAAACTACAAAAAAAATAGAAGAAATGCAAATTGAAACTTGCTCTTTGATAGAGGTAGAAGAAGAAAAGGTTTCAAAAAGAGACTAAATTGATGGAAATCGTACTACGAAGAAGCTTTCAATAATATATAATTAAGGACAATATGTGCAAATTCATGTTAGTTCGGTGGACTGAGAAACCGAGCAGGTCTTTCCAATAGCAATAACACTTAACAACATTCCTTCTTATAAAACATTGAACTCAATTCAAGATAGATGTACCCTATATGACGTGGCTTAAAATTTTTATAAGAATAAATTAAAATTTGTTAGGTCAGTCATAACTCTTAGTTTATGATTACAATAAATTTTTAATCATTTGACCTATAAGGTTATCCTAATGGTATTCTATTACATATTTGTCATATTTTATGGCATTATTTCTGTAGGGTTCAAGAGTTCACAGGGATTGAATTATTTAAAAAATGATAAACTCAGCAAAAACCCCGGTAACTAAACCCCTCTGTCTCTCACACATATTTTCTGTTTATCTTTGAGCCATTATAATTTCCTAAGTTGCATCTGTGTACAACATTACTAAAAGGGCCACGAGAAAGTAAGAAGTTATAGAGCCATCATTAGCCAACTTTGTGCTAGCAAGTAACACTCTAAAACAAAGGTAAAAATCAAGCAAGGAAGAACCCTTAGGTAAAAATTCAATTTCCAAAGATCATGTATCAAAAAGATCATGAATAACCATGATAACCTTATACATAGATGCATGATGGATGTAAACTCACATGGAGCCATCATAATACTTGCATTTGCTTGCTTTTAAAACTTCTTTTGTTTTGTTTACAATACGAACACCATATACTCTAGACCAATAAATTAATATAATAGTTAATAGAAAACAAATTTATTATAGTGAATTGTGCTGATTTGCTTTGCTCGGTGATGTAAACCAAATGCCGGTACTTTGGCTCATAATCTCAATTTTCAAAATTTGAACAGCTGAAGTAGTGGCACATTTTTACTTCGCCAAGCACCATAGCACAACTCAATTACTATTCTACTCACATATTTAAAATCATAACGTAAGATTTGAGGAGTTACAAATACAAATCATATACAATTCAATCCCCATGAGTTAGATGTCTCTATTACCTAAACAGCAAACTGTAAATTGCCATTTGTTTTATTAAGATAGTTTGCCATAGAAAATTTAAAACCTTTGGACTGTTTCCATGACATTGCAATAATGTTTTTTTTTTTTTTGGAAAAAGCTGTCTAGCAGCTCTGTAAATTTGCATTAATCACATTGCAATAAAATTATATTGAAAACAACAAATTTGCAGCTAATTCCGTTCCACCGTAAAAAAAATTCTTAGAAAATACAATGCTTAGTTTCATAGCTTGGAGCTGATCTAATATCGGAAGCCAAAAGATGTACATACAATGTTTACTGTATTACTTTGTTTTTACATTGAAAATGCATCTCAAGATCAATGATCTTCAACATTGATTGGCCTAATGTGTATGCATAAATGAAGTTGAACATTTTACAATTCTTATTATGACCATTCAAGTAAGCTAATTGAGATATTTTATCATTACATTGCATGTCCGATATTATCCAGAACTAAATACATTAATCCTCTTCTAATTCAAAGCCAACCAAAACCACTGAAAACTCTAGTCCTACTTATTTCCATAAAATCTGTTTTTTTTATCAAGTTGCATGGACTTGGACCAGATAGGTGAGCACTTAAATTGGCTTATCAAAACCTCGGTCTCGAAAACCATGACCACTTGCACATAGCTGGACAGGAGAACACAACCAAATTGTTTAGTTTAACTAAATTTCTTCTCACGAGATCATTTATATCTATACTCTGATTCCTCATCTATATCTGCTTGGCTTAATTTTGATTTAATTTGGACGTAATAACAACTGAATTTATCATCTCATAAATGCTAGCTAGTGGCAGAAATTAAACACAAAGTGGATGTGTCTATACCATCACACTGATCTGATAATTGGGTGCAATTTCCATCACAATAATCTGACAATTGGTGCAATTTCCAAATATCTAAAAAGCTTGGGTTGATTTGTAAACAACCATATTACTAGTAAAAAAATATCAATAATGGGCTAGAGTAAGAGCAAGGACCATTGCAATTAGGCGCTGAAGAGTGAGTCTCTGCTGCTGGCCTTCAACAGCATTCATTGCAGCAACTGCCTCCTTGCCTAAAATAGACATGTTTGACTTCAATTCTTGCAATTTGTGCTCAGATGCTTCTAACTTTGTTATCAGTTCACCGTTGCCAGGTGACTCCCTCACTTTATTCTGACGTTTCGATACTTCAATTGCCTGTTGGTAGAGTTATATAGATGCAGAATATTCTTGATTAGTCCTTATATTCACACCAAAAAGTTCAAACAAGAGGTTCCAAAATATATTCATTAACATCTGCATGATAGTTTTACTCAGTCGTCATGATCGTCAGTTATTTCTTATCTAAAATAAGGTTCCATGGTAAAAACCATTTTTAATTTATGAAGGTTTTATCAACCACAAGCACGATACATGAAATTTAAAGGTGTGATTTTACAAAATATCAGTACTATTTTGAACACACACACACACATATATTTTTTACTGCCCCTCCCGTTTTTTGCTCAGGGGTAGGGGGAAGCCACCCAACACACTTTCAAACTCCTATGTATATTATAGAGGATTTCCCTTGTGGGTTCAGACTAATGATCTTCAACATGGGAGCCATGTGCCTTTGCCACTAGACCAAAGGCTGGTTCTTCTATTTTGAACTTATATCGGCTCCTTTTAAATAAAAGTAGTATAAAATAAAACTATGTCTCTACTAGTGTGCCATCAGTAATGTTGCATGCATAATTTGAAATGAGTAAATAAAGTATGTTCTCCAGATATTAATAGAGGTTTGTTCTAATTAACAGCTAGTCCTCTAGTTTAGACTAACCTTAACATTTGACGTAATACTAAATAAGTTCAGACCATAAATTTTCTTACTGTAAATTGAATCCCATTAAAGTATTGGAAAAACGAAAAAGTAAGAACTGAAAAAATGTTTGGAAAAGTTAGGAAACTGAAAGAGAAAGAACCTGAGCTTCAGCTTCTTGGCGCATTCTATCATACCTCTGTGCCAGATGCCGTGCATCCTCCAAAGGTGCTCCCATGACCATTGCCCTAAGTGGCTCAGCCACCTGTCCATTCATGGCAATCACGTATGAAATTTGGTGATGCTTATCAAGTAGTGCAACAAACTTTACAATCTATAAAAATCATACTTGCGTGCCAAGAGCTTTTAAGAGATTGTTGCGTTCTTTCTCCATCAGAGAACGGGCCCTTCCGTGAGCTAAAGCTGCTTTGGCTAAGGTATTTCCACTGGTGCATGTGTTCTCTGTGCCATATTTTTGACTATCTTCTGACAACTTGTTTCCTACATATAAATATATGAAAACCATAGTACACATGCCAACATTCATAACTAAAGAAAATGAAATTGAAATTGAAATATATGGTATTTCATACCTATTTCAACTTGTTTTGATCCAGTAACTATATAGCCCTCCACACCACGGACGATGTCTCTTTGGAAATGCTGTGTGTTGACAATTCCAAAATGAGACAGAAATTAGAAGTTGTATTTCACATTTAGAAATAAAAAAATGACATCAACAAAAGAACGGAAACTGACTTTGGCAGCACGAGTGGAGATGTAGAGCTTCTCCAACTTTTGGTGTTGTTTAACTTCTCCTTCATCAGTGAAAACATTGTCACTTCCATAAAATTGCTTCATTACAGCCTGTCACCCAAAGAAATATTGTCTTGTCACATTACATTTTAATTGAGGAGATGATCTATAGCTTAAGAAAATTGTCTTGTTATTCAAAACCCGGCCTGGTGTCAGCACAGAAATAGGGAACTCTTTTAACTTATGCCCAACATCTGATGAGTAACTGATCCTGGCCGCCTTAAGGTATATCCAGGAATAAAGCACGGAATTTGTAAGTTTACTAGTAACATGGGAGTATTAACTAGTCTCATCCCCTTAATTTTAAAGTGGATCCTTGACAAATAAAGCATGAACTGTATGATTCCACAGAGACAATAGCCTAATTTGAAGTCAGGATTTATAATCGATGGTAATAAATCTGTCCGGATCACCAAAATTCAAAGCCACAGATGCTAACATTTACCCCCAAATGTTCAAATTTTTCCAAAGATCAGACTAACCTGGTTCTATTTCTGTACCTGAAATACCAAATTCTCTTCAGGTAAAGCAATAAAATCAGATACAATTGATCAACCGAAAAACAGAAAAAAAAAAAGAGAAAAAAAAAAATGGAAAAATTGAAGACACCTGTTGCTGGCGGGCGACTTGATCCCTTAGCTTGGAGGCTTGCTTCCATATCGCCTCCATTAAAGGGGAATCCCAAGAGTGATGAAAGTAGGAACAATAGATATGTCGATTAGAAAGGAAGAGAGACTCGGTAAGAGGGTTAGAGGGTCGCTTCTTGTGGCGTTAAGTTTGAAACGCACATAGATCTTGGAGCGTTGGAAAGAGAGTAGTACAAAAGTATGAAATGGGCCCCAGTATTCAGGTGCCCCGACCCTCTCAGTCTGGTACCTAGCCAATTTTAAGGATGCCATCATCAACCGTTCAACTCAAATTTTGTGTTTAGATTCGGGCCATCTGATTTACTTTGACACTATTAAAAATTCCGTGCATTTGATCTCAGACCGGATTTATCCGTATTTTAATCGAACGATCGGGATCTAACTCAAAATTTGAATTACTTCATGGGATCCGGAATCTTCAATTCATATCCTCTCAGGTACCTGACAAGGGAATCTTTTATAATTAGTGGATCCGGACCGTTCATTTTAACTTTTGCACGAATCTCAAAATCCAATAATGTTGTCCCTGCATTAGTCTGCATATTAAAGCGGCTAAGAGTTAATCTCAAATCGTAAAGTGAGATAAATCTTCTATGGTACCTGGGAGGATACGGATCCAAGAATCTTACACGATGTTGATCGATTATGGTATATGAATGGAGGCGAACGGTTGAGATCCGTGCAAAAGTTAGATGCGGTAGAGATGAAACGTCCAGTGGTGACGAATTTACATCCTCCCAGGTACCTGAAAATCCCAGCGGTGAGTACGTTTTACACGTTAGAAAAATGAAGATATATGATAAGACTTAAGAGCATTTTTTTTAATTGATGTTATTTGGTTATTCTGAAAAAAAAAAAAAAAATGGAGGAAAGTAATTTATTTTTGCTTCATATTTATTTTAAAAATCATAAAAATCCTAGAAACAATGATCTTAAAAAATTGTACTTTTCATATCTTTTCAAATTCCTTCTTTTTCCAAACTCACAATTGAGCTCTGAAATACACATTTATATATTACCAAATGTCCACTCAACTACTAAAAAAAATATACTATTGATATTTTGAATTTTCACAATTAATATTATGACCATAAATGAAATATATAATTAGCTATTACGTAAAATAAAATTTAACTATTACAAATTGATAAAATATATAATTAGTTGTTACGTAAAATACAGCTTTTCTTGATGAATGAATGAATTAGCTCAATTGATGTTTCTCCTCAGATAAATGATGAGTAGCAATGCCAAAAATAAATGAAATTGCCCTCCTCACGAAAAAAATGTACGACAATATTTTATATTTAATTATAATTATAAGTTAGTTTTAGCCGAAGTTTGTATTTTTTTTTTTTTTTTTTGAGGAAAGAAGTTTGTATTTTTAAGTATGAAGATTGATTGTTCTAATTTTGGGCTATAGTTTGTGAAGGCCGTTGATATATCTGGGCTCTATACGCCATTAATTAACTTGGTCTTATTTATGTTATTACACCGGGCTTATCCGGGTTTCTCCAGGCCCAATTCTGCTTTAAATTTCTGAAGGTGGGAAAGCACGAGTTATTAATTGGTTGGCATGAGAATTTTAATATCTTCTAATGATTTGGTGGGTAAGCCTAATAAAATAATATATCACATGCAATTTGTCTTTTTCATTGTTAGTATAGTTTAGTTTTTACAAGCTGTATATTCCCAATATCCAGGACAGATTCAGAATTTAAACTTTTTAATAAATTCAATAAAAAATAATACTTTAACTTATACTTTCTAATTTCTGATTTGTAATATTTGATACTCTAACTTGTAATTCTAATTACCATTCATAATGAAAGAATTTTATTTTAATTTTGACCATAAATTTAACCTGAATTACAAATGAAACATCCTGAGAGACAATTTTTTCCAGAGAGAGACAGTCGGTCGAAACGGCTCTGTCCATCCTTTACATTTGCCCACATACAACACACGACTAACATATATTAATACATCTACATGCTTGACACTATCATTTTTAAATATTTTGCAAGCTGTTTAAATTGATTGTATATCAAAATTAATTCAATTTGAAATTTATTTCATCAAAATTATAAAATATAGATTGTGGTAAATTTTAAGTCGTTCAATGTCACTTTATATATGTGCATAATACAAATATAAGATAAATAATATTCAAAATTAAATATTAGTTCTATCCAATAATAAAAATAATTAATTTAATCAAATGAATGCAACCTTATTTATCAGAGCTGCACATTCTTACTAGTAGAAACTACAAAGCACTGAAAACAGCTTGCTTTATTTATAACTCAATCATGTGTAAAGATTCCATCCCGAAATTTTTACTTATACCATAATTTCAAAAATAAAAAAACTAAAAAATTACAAATTATGGAGAATTTCAAAAATACAGGGCCGCCAATTCAATCTGCAGTCTGCAGATTGAATTGGTGGATCCTAAAAATCCTAATTTCAGTATATTACAGTAGAATTAATAGTGAATTGGCGGTTATAGTATTTTTAGATTCTCCAATTTCAGTGGTGATTTGATTGATTTTTTTTAAATGGCATTAATAAAAATTCCGGGATCCCATCTAAATTAAATAAAGGCCTTTTCTATTTATATAAATATATCCTTGTATTAGAAAATCATATCAGCTAGGAGGAAAACGACAAATGTGCTCTTTTTTGACACCTCCGTGGCAAGTGCTTTGCCAGCTATATCATCGCTCCATCACAACTACTCCATTATTAAAATCTGATATTATGAGATTCAAGAAGCCTCCTGTAATCTTATCTTAGCAGATTAATTATTGGATTAATACATTAGAATATAAATATTATTAGATGGATAGGGCTTGCATTATTTGTCAACTAATACTTGTTTATAACGCAATTGGCCACGGATGGTACTTATTTAGAATGCAACTTGAGGAAACACTTGCACTGCATTTATGTTGAAAACTTCATCAATCAGATCAAAGTGGAGAATACCATCAAAGAACAAGAACTATGCATCTAACAAACTCTGTTAAAAATTTGTTTATTTTAAAATTTAACAAAATTACACTTCTTAACACATGATAAGTTCCTGCAAATAAACGGACAGCTCTTTTTCTTGTAAAATGAGTTTCTGCAAAGAAAAGTTGAAGAATAGGCTTAAGAAAAACAAACAAAACGCTTGAAGATGGTGAAGAGATGTAAAAAAGATGAAACCTATATATTGTTTTGGAGAAAGGTAGGAGATAACTTTGGAATTGGGGAGTGGGGGCCTGGGCCTGATTTGTATTATAGAGCAGCCAAGAGAAGAGATCTGGGCCTACCACTGCATGTTAGGAAAAGATAATTTACAAACGTCCATGTAATATAAAAAGAAAAAATTGTGAAAATGCAACTCCAAAACTTTCAAATTGTGAAAATGTCATCCCAAACTTTGAAATTGTCAAAATGCCACTCCAAATTTCATTAATTTATAAAAATGTCACTCCAAATAATTAATGACTTAAATGACCTCTTTCTTCTCTTCTTCTTTCCTTTACAGCTATTAGAGAGGAATACCAATGCTAGCTATCCAGAAGTTTGTACCAATTCAATTTGCCTTTTAATTTAGGGAAAATTGTGAAAATACCACTCCAAAACCTTCAAATTGTGAAAATGCCATCCCGAACTTTGAAATTGTTAAAATGCCACTCCAAACTTCATTAATTTGTAAAAATACCACTCTAAATAATTAATGATTAAAAATGTCCCTCTTCTTCTCCTCTTCTTCTCCATGTACTGTAGGTTTCTTCTTTCGTTGCTGGCTCTCACATTGTGGCACGCCGTTTACCGGGTTCACGGTGGAGATCCTTATGCTTTCTAGGATTAGGATGTATCTTACTTGACCGCTGCTCCTCTTGGAGTAAAGCAGCAGGTCCTTTTTTTACTAACATTTCTCCATCTGTACGGTTTTTAACATTTGGTGCCAGAGGCGGCAGAGGCATTGGCAAAACTTTGAGTTCAAATAATTTGTGCTTCATTTCGTTGTACTTGTACCACACAATCACAAACGGTGCCATTACACAAAATAGTCCAAGCCTTGACTTTGTTTGATGCATTGTGTTGTGCTACTTTCAAAAAAAAATTGTTACCATTTTCTTCTCTACAGTTTAAATTAAAAGGAAAATTGTCATCAATTCCTTAGAAGACCCCGTACAAACAAATCAAGGTATCCTAATTTTTCATTCCTTTTATGTTTAGCTCAAAATGGAATCTTTTGATTTAATGAATCTCAATCTCCGATTTATTTTAAGATTTGTGCAGACTAAATCTTGCACTGATATTGAAATATCCCCTATATTATGGACAGTAGCTGGATTGGTTCTGTTTAAAATCAGACAGTTGAGATTCATTAACACAAAAAATTTCCTTTTGAGTTAATACATACAGAGGATACGCATTTGGTTAAAATGCCTATTGATTTGTGCCCCATTTCAAGTCCCACATCTTCATTTTCGTTTTCAAGATTCAAAAAGACAATTCGAACCGTTCAACATGATCTCTACATTAAAATGTGTTTGGAGACCAAATTTTATATCTGTTGCAATCAGTTTCTTACTTTTTTTTTAGATAGATACAGAATCATTGTTTTTACACCATAAAAAAATAGTGATTTTATAACTATCTAAAAAAATAGTGATTTTATAACTATCATTGTTTGTAGACCATCTAAAAAACAGTAATTTTGTAACTATCTAAACAAATAGTAGTTTTTTTTCCAAAAAAATTGTAAAATTTGGTCTACAAACACATTTTAATATAAAATATCATAATGAGCAATTTGGACACCTGTTTGAACTTTGAAAACAAAGATACATATATAGGAAATGAATGAGACACAAAAACAATGGGGCATTTTAACTTACTCTTCATATTACATAAACCCTATTTCATACTAGGTAAGCTAGAGTGTTGCTGCAACTTGCAACAACGCCCTAAGGCGGAAAGCACGAGTTAATACAAGGTCAGACCCACCTTGAGCCGGGGGGAGGGGGCAACTGCTCTCCTGGAAATTTAGTGAAAAAATACGGATCCGGTATGACTTTGCTCATCCCTGAAAATTGCTTTGATCCTTCCTAGAATTGGAAAGTCCACCTAGTCAGTTCAAAAGCATTATTAATGATTTTTTTTTGTTTTTATATAAATTTTATAAAAATTTACAGATCCAGACCAACTTTGTTTTTTTTTAATATGTAAAATGATATTATTTTGTTATTTTTACTATGTAAGAGTATGCTATTTTTATTGTTTTTATTATGTTAATTGTTTTTTATCTAGTACTTGATTAGTTAATAGATTTGAATCCGATAAGCTATTTGAATCCGATTTTTGCCCCTCCCTGACAGAAATCCTGCGTCGCCTCTGGTTATATACACTCTTTTTGTTCGCCTTTTTATTAATAAGCTATTTGATCTACAGTAGTTAAGAATTTCAAAATTCAGATTCAGTAAAGATGGATGGCTTAGTAACAAATTATTAATTGTACCACAATTTGAATATTGTACCGGATTTTTACTCAAAAAATATTGTACCGGATTCCCTATAGCACTCCAATTTTAAAAGGCTAGTCAAAATTAGAACAAAAATAGGAAAAAATTGGGAGAAATAAGACAACCATCTGTGAAGAGAAAGGAAGAGCATTTGTTTTGCTGCTTTCTCTCTCTCTTACTTCAAAATTTAAAAGAAGCATATGTAAGTGACATTTGTTGGATTAAAGCTTTTTTTTTTCCTCCCCACAAAAGGAATTAATACTGAACCTTTTCGCCAAACCTAACATTACAATTTGCAACTTTTTGGACTATAAGAAAATTTTAAGAGCTGTTCGGCAGATTACTGTGCGTGTGGGAAAATTCACTCATACTGATTTTTTTTCTTTTCACATGCACAGTAAAATTCAATTTAAAAAAGTTCTGTTCTCAGGGTCATTCTCATTCTTTTGTTGACACCAAAACATGTCCTTATAGTACTATGGTTGGTATAAAAATGTGAAGAGCCTAATTAATATTTACATTGCAAAATGGAATCAATTGAAAACTACAGCATCCATGGACGTAATTAATTAATTTATTAATAATTCATTCATTCAGGTGAATTGAATTTGGATATTTTTAAATTATATTTTATTCAGATATACATGTATTATATTAACATGTATGATATTTTATTATTAACATATAGGTCATAAAAATATTTATTTTTAATATTTTTTTACTATTATATATATTATTTATAATTTCATCCTTCTCATTTATTTACACACTCCATTCAGCTATGTCTAAGATCATCTACCAACCCAATTTTGCCTTCAAATTTTCTCTTCTTGTATTTTTTTTTTCTCAAACACTATCGGAATTATCTTTTTTTTTTTCTCCATCAATTGCATAGAGATTAATTACAACGAGATTATTTTAAAAAATAACACAATAAGTTTTGCGAGGGCTACTTATTTACTTGATAAATGATAACCACTATCAAGCTTCTAGAAAAAAGTCATGTGAGAATTCCTGTAGAGTAATACAGAAAATTATATTTCTTTAAGAATTTATTTGCACTATGGAAACATAAAATATAATCCATTTTAATTGAAGACACAATAATGGAAATATTAAAGTTTGAAGATTAATGTGTCTTTATTTTGTCTAGATTGCGACTCCAATTTATACCGAAATTTGTACCTTAAAGTCTAAAAATGTTGACTTTTTGTTTAAATATCATTAGAATGTGGTACTGCTATGCTTTGTTTCTTATTTTGCAGGAAATGGGCGAAATTCTATATCTGACAACTCTCCATACGGTCCGTATAGATTTACATACGGTCTGTACAAAATCAGCACAACCACACAAAAGGTTCCACAACAAGAGGCAACAATTCTCCAAGGCAAGGACAAGTATACGGTCCGTATAGGATTCTATACGGACCGTACAAGCTATTTCGAAAACCCAGACTGGAATTGGGAACAAAGACAGCTGGGGAGGCCGAAAAGGAAAGCTTTTATTTCGCGATTTTGGGCATTAAGGCAGACAATTCCAAATCTGAGAACTATCTTTTGCTCATTCTTGGTGCTTGGGAGACAAGGAAGAACTGGAAGAAGAAGAAGAAGAGAAGTTCTTACAACGGATCTTCACTATTTTTCATAGTTTTACCATGAACTCTTTTATTACTGTTGTTTTGTGCTGTTTTATGAATATGCTTGGCTAAACTTTCAGTTTCTAGGGTTAAGATGTAGTTTCTAATTTAGTTTCGCTTGCATGTTACTTGGATCATGTGTTGAATATTGTGTTTTTACTTTGTTGAGTAGTATTTTGATTGCTTTATTTGTGCTTGCTTGAATTTGATTAGTCATCCCGTTAGATGAATGCACATGTCTAATTGTTAGGAGCCAAGTTTATGATATTCAATCCAACCGAATAAAATACATGAAGTAGGTTTGTGATCCGAAAGGTGAAACTTTCCTCGAGGCGAAAGTCCTTGGATACTTTTAGTATACCAACAAGTAACTTAGATAAATTAGTCCAAAAAGCGAAAGTTGAGGGTTAACGCATCTAAGAGGGGAGTAGTTGAGGTCCGGCAATCGGGTTTTAAGCCAAAATTGCGACAGCTGAGGTAAGAAACTTAGATCTGGTCGATGGAAACCCTAGACATTAGTATCAACACAGAAACAGTAACTGTAAGCATTAACTCGGTGGTCCATACGGACCGTATAGGGTTCTATACGGGCCGTATACCTCGGGACTAAAATAGAAATGAAATCTGAAACCCTGGAAACACTTTTTATTAATTGAAAACAACTTTTAATCTTCTTTTACTGTTTTTAATATTGTTATTGATCAGTAGTTTGATAGAAACAACCACCAAACAACTTTTCTCACTTCTAGAATTCTAGTTTAATTGAAGTGAAGTCCGGTTATTTTCTTACCGTTTCTGTGAATACGATACCCGACTATACCAATGGTAGGACTGTGCACTTGCAGTCTTAACCAGAGGTAGACTCGAGTTTAAAAGGTACAGCTTGCTCTACTGAAACTTAGGAGTATACTTTTCTGTGCGAACAAAGATAAATGAAAACAGAAAACAAAAATAGAGGGATATGAGAAATAAGTGATATGATATGATTACAAGTTTGTTCGATCTCCTCTCACGATTTCGCAATATTTGTAAATATAAAAAAAAAAACACATAATTACAAGTTTAAAAGTTAGTGCTTTTCATGAAGTATAAATTTTGGATTTTCATCCATCCATCTGTTCACGTCTGCTCCGATCTAAACGGTCATATTTAAAGTTATTCAAAAACTCATACTTTAATTATAACCGTTTAGATCAAAGCAGTTCTGGAGGGATGGATCCAATAAACAAAATTGTGGGCATGAGATTCTATTTATGTCCAGATTGGCTCACTAAGGATAAAGTGGCAAATTTAATTATCAACTATAAATGAAAGGCCAAGAGTATCTCAAACTTTATACTAGGACATAATATATATTTTTATTGATGAACTTTTCCTTCTTCTCTTTTTGTAGTAGTTTCTTAGATGGATTTAATTGGGGGATGTCATTTTATGTATAACAGGTTGGGGTGAAAATGGTATGGATAATATCTGATTTATATTTGATATGTATTTGAAAACTTAGATGTAGATATCCGATATCTGAATGTCCGTGTGGATAAGGATACTGATATGATTTAATGTTTCAATTATCCGTATAGTAGATATATACCATATATTTTAATATATATTATGAAAAAAATTATGTTATTCACCATTATAATTAGATAAATATTATGAATTTGAATATTTTTTAATATTATTTAATAAATATCCGATCTAACCCGGACCCGTATCTGTATTCGTCCGATATATTTGATATCTGCTCCATATTTGTATCCAGAAAATGAAAAAAAATATAGATCTAATTTTACTACTATCCGCTCTGTATCCGCTCTGTTTTCACTTCTAATTGTTGTTAGGCTTCATTGAAGCCTGATTAGGTAATATTTATTTTTTCTTGCTACGGTATTCAAATTTTTTCTCTTTAGATGGGTATTCTGCATATGGATTTAAATAAACTCGCTATCGCTATGTTTGTTGTTCAGTGGTTCTTAAATGTCACGCGACATATATAAATGCTGGGTCCCAAATATCAAGTTGCCACCATGGTCCCCTCAAATTAATTGGATTCATCATGCAACTTGTTCTCACTAAAAAAATGCCATTTTATTAGGAAACAAATCTGCTGCGCAGGGTCACTGCTTTTCCAGATCAAACCATTTAATTTTTTAAAATGCACGAATCTCAAAGCAGTTGATTTTATGTATGAATCTCAAAACAAATGAATGGTTTGTTTTGGATGAGCAGGACCCTGCGATTCCAAAGAATCGCAGCAGATTTGTTTCTATTTTATTAAGGGTCCAGATTCAAGATCCAACTATAAAATGAATATATACATAGAGGTTGGTTAATATCAAAATATTTGCACTATGTCTCCTGTGAAATCAAGTTGTATTCTGATTTTTAAAGTTAAAAAAGGTTGATCCAAACTGTTAGATGTGATCTTTATATTAAAATGTGCTTGGAGATCAAATTTTACATTTTTTGAATTATTTAATAAGTCACATTGAAAATCGCTAATTCAACGGTGACTTAACCAAATTGTAAAACTAGAAGTCACTTTTACTGTTTTGTTATCTATCAAAAGAATATTATATGGAAAAATATGTCTCTTTTTAGGAATTAAATTTGACTTACTTTATTAAGGAAATAAATCCTCTGATTTAATAGTGTCAGGTGAATTTATGTTGAATTGTATGTTGAGAAAACATAGTCTTACATCTAATTATTTTACTTGAAAAATTATTGCAGAGTAAATTTTTACATCCAACCATATATACTACTACAATAATTTACTAAAATTTTGAGAAAAAAATAATTTCTTTCATTTTCCTTTTTGAAAAAAGAGATATACCAAGAAACAGTGACGCCCTTGTCTTATTGTATCAAAACCTTCTTAATTGTGGGACCTTTTTTTTTTTACAAGATTTGGACCGGATCATTCTATTAGGGATATATTCGAATGCATTGAGTATAGAACTAATTTAATAATAGCATATTGATGCGGATGCTTGCCAAAAGAATAAAATAGAAAAAAGTGAAATCAGAATTTTAATTATATTTTGTCTTATATTGTTCATGTTTAGTTGAAGGTGAAAAATTAAAAATAGTAAAAGAATAAAAAAAAGTATGAAATAAATGAGTAAATTTCATTTTTTTAGATAGGTAATTAATTTCCTATTCCACCTTCCTCATAAAGTTGAAAAATTAAATCTTAGTAAAATAAAAGGACTATACTCTTAGATATTGGTTTTCAACTACAAAAGTCCAATACAAATCAATATTTTCACTATTAACAATTTCCAATAATTTTATTTTTGTTCAACCACTATTTGTTTTATTTATTTATTTATAGAATCATATTTAAATTTGGTTTGTATGAAAATAGCTCCACTGATCATGTGGATCGGTGGAGGCATTTTAGTATACTAATGGTAGAGCACAAGTTTCTCCCTCCACCGATCCATATATATCGATAGAACTGTTTTTTATAAAAATTAAATTTAGCATGTTTGTTTAGTTAAAATATTTAAATTCATGTTATTTTAGAAAAAGAATCCCACGTTCCATTAGAATTATACCCCATTACCCATCAGAAAAAGTCTCTCCCTCTCTTTCAAAACTTGAGAGTGACTGAAGGGTCTCTCTCTCTGAAATAGTATTGAGTTATTATTATTATTTATTTCTCCAACATTTTTATATAAGAATAACAAATTATCCATTCAAATAACATTTGCATTATGTTATATAATACTAAATGAATGCTTTTTCAGTCTTTCTACACTATTTAATTATTCATACCGTTCTTAATTATATTATTCTTACCCACCAACTAAAATATTTATTTTTTTTTCCATTATGCCGTTGATAATTAATCCAAATACACTCTATTTTTATATAGCACACACCCTCTTAAAATCATAAGACATCATTGTCTAACACAAGCAGATTTATGTAAAAAAAATCCTACACTTCTAAACATGGGTGGATTTAGTATGATTGAATAGGAGTCAATTGAGCTCTATTTATTTTTAAAATTTTATTATTTATATATGATTTTTTATATAATTTAGAGTAAATGTTATTAATATTTTAATATTGAACTTCATTTACAGTATGTAATTTTTTACAATTGATTCTCATAATTATGAAAGTCTGACTTTGCTCCTGCTCCTAAATATGATTAAAAAAGACAATGAACATAATCACACTCATGAGTCATGACAAACCCCGAATGCAGTTGATATGCAGATGACACATCCGAGCATATCTCATACACAATGCCAACAACACTAATTAAGGATGATATATATTTTAGTATAATCAATACACTAAAACAGACAATTGAATTGTTCGAAGAAAATTTGACTGAATTTAAATGTTACATGATACTGATTTTATTAACTCCTCGGAACTCAAAATCCACAATAATATAATTACAAATCTAACAACCCCTGTTGCGTACAGCTAGCTACCCAATTCTTTAAAAATTGGCACTTTTCACCTATATATCCTTTTCTCATTTCGCGATCGCCTCATGTCATGTCGTACCATACCTATTCAATTATTAATTTCAACTTATCCACTGTATTAATTTGACCATGGAAACTTCTTTGATGAGGCTACACTGTGCAACAGTTGCCATTACAAGATTCACCACTGCCAGCAAGCACTGCCGCTTCTCCTTCTTGCATCCTTAATTCTGATAATTATCAGGCTGCTGGGAGCAGCTTGGGTCCGATGCCCATCGGACTCAAACTGAGTGCAATGGGTTTCATAACCATTCGATATGCTTTAAGATCTGTGCGCACAGATATTAAAGCGAATACACACGGATATACACTTCAAGCCGTTCAAAGCTCCCCCACCCAAAAATAAACCCACTAAAAGTACTATAGCAAGTTAGTACATGTTTACATTTCCATTTCTTTCATGTCAATCCTAGAAAATACAATATTTCCAATTATTTTATGTCGATCACAGATTTTCCTATAACATGACTGCTTTTACTTTAAATATATATCATAGCAAGTTAGAACATATTTTGTAACCTAAAATAATAATTACAAAAAAAAATGGCACCTGAGATTCTGCAGCACCTGCTAATTCATCCAACAGGTCATTGAATCAGTACCAACCACAGAAACTGTTAAGCTCCTACTTTCCTAACCCAGTACTAGGTCACAATGTCACAATGACAATGGCAACATTTTCTTAAACAAAGACGTACAAGAAAATTAAATCTATCCCTTACAAAATGAATAAAATAAACAACTGTTTATCAAGTAAAACGAAGAGATATTCTAGAAGCAAGTCTAATCACGATTCTGAAATACTGGACGGCTGTTGTTGTTCCCTACTGCACAATAAAATGAAGATCAAATCAGGAAAAGACAAACTATAATACTATAATAACAGATAATTAAATTCCATAAAAAATTATCCAAGAAGCGTTTTTGAACAATGCCAACCTCTATTTGTTGTGACACCCAACTTCGCAGCGATCTCCATCTTCTTTTCAACGTAATCAGCATATGTATACACCGATGGTCCATTCTGATAGCATATCAGTGTCATTCATCGCAGATTTCTCAAAACAAAATTATAAGAAAATGCGAAAGAGTTTTCAGTGTAAGATAATACAAACTAATATGATATATGAACTGTGCATAGTATCATAACCTCACTTAGAGTGAGTAATAATGCTCAAGACGAGAATAGTGCTAAGTATTGCTAGGTGGAAATTGGCAACTTGCCAACTGCGGAATGACCGATAGATCTAGTCAAAACCTCCTATTAAGTTTGTGTTTGTACTTTGTAGGCTTCTAGACGGCATATTTGACCGTTTTTTTTATTAATAACCCAAAAAATATTAATAAAAATAACTTAATTTTTTTTTTTATAAATAACCAGACCGTGTGGGGACGGTCTGCTACAGTTTTTTTAGAATCTTAATATTTTCATCTAAAAATGAGAAATGTTCAATTTTATTCAATTTTACGCTATGTTCTCAATTTTTTTTAAGGTCTTAATATTTTCATTTAAAAATGGAAAATGAAAAGTGTTCGACTTTATAGCAAACACAAATATTCAATTTTACACTATGTTCTCAATTTTTTTAAGATCTTAATATTTTCATCTAAAAATGGGAAATGAAAAGTTTTCAATTTTATAGCAAACAAAAATATTCAATCTTACACTATGTCCTCAATTTTTTTTTAATATTTTTCTTTTAAAATGAGAAAATTATAAGAAAATTATTTTTCTTTTAATATTTTTTTAATTATAAGAAAATTATAAGAAAATTACAGGCAGAGCAATTTGTTCATATGAAACGGATAAGAATAGTACAAGTACAGAAAAGGACAGGTACTGCCTTATGGTAACAGCAATATGCCTTGGTAGCAGCATTGATGTATTGATCGACAGCATCAAGCTTGAAAAGATTAGGTAACAAAGTGTCAGCCTCCCATGTTAGATCACAAAATTTACAAGTTTACAGTTAAGGATTAAATACAAATAAAGCATAACCCAAAAAAGCTTACAACAATTTTAAGTCCCATAGATTCCACGTTTTCTTCTCTCCTGAGATTGCCTTCGATTAATATGAAAATCATGTTGAATGATTCGGATCGACTGTTCGGACTTTAATCGTACGACTTTTAGAGAATTTGGACGGTGTCCGGTCCAAAGCCATTTGGACCAAATCTTATTCCTTAAAAAATATATATTATTATTAAATAGGTAGAAAATACTTGATTTAAAACCATGAACAACTGAAACCGAGAGTTTTGCATATTGCAAGGAGCATTATGGCAACTCGCGGACAAATGCAGAGGAGCTTTGTAACAACCCGAAAAATTACAATTTTTCTTATAATATAATAAAAATTATAGATATTTTGGTAACATAATTTATTGAAAATTTTATTGCTTTTAAAAACATTAGAGAAATAAAATCGTTAATTACTTTTTATTTCCTAAATTATTGAAGTGTCCAACTTTGTTTCTATTTTTATTTAACTCCCCGAATCATTAATTTGTTGCATATAGATCCATTTAGAAAAAAAAGCCAATGTCGAAATTCCATTTTCTTAATAATTTTCTTTAATTTCTTCACACAGCACACCTGCCAATTAATATAAGCAATTACAGAATATTATAAATGGATTGTTTATACTTTAATTTGATGATTCTCATAAATAAATAATATTTCAATGTGATAAATGGTAACCGTCGGATTTATTTCTATTAATTTCCATTTCAAATTTAAATAATAAAGAAAGAAAATCTTTTGATAAGGCGCGTCTGTCATGCACCCCAAATTCCCGCCTCCTCAATCCTTTATATCTGCTCATTTTTTTTATTTACTCATTTAATCTGTCTCTCTCGTTATCGGAGACAAACCAATTAAACAAAGAAAAAAAGTGAAAAATTATTCTTGTAACAAAGATTGTATTATCGATTGTTATCTGATTGTCTATCCAATTCGAATTCCAACTACGTTGCAGTGATTCTGAGTTATTATTGCAATTTGATTTAAAGTTCTGAATATTTCGCTATCAGGCAACCGGACTTCTCTATAACTTGTGTTTTCAATTTGTATGGTTGATTTGGATATTGATATTGCATATGAAATTATGATGACATATTTAACGGAATAGCGGGTCTGAGATTGGAATTTGATTTGTAATTATAGCCTCCCACTGTTGGTTGGACTTTTCAGTGGGTTGGCGGTCTTCTAATGTTGGATGGATTTTCCATTGGATTGGCGGTTATGTGGAATTGTGTTATGTAGAAGTTCGAAATCGTTTGTGTGATGGGATTCCAACTATGTGAATATGATGTGGCTTATTTTACGGATAACCTAGACCGACGTACTATCGCCGGTTAAATATGTGTGCATAATTTTATGTGTGTTTGTATGGATTAATCCGGCCTGCTTGAATGGTTGATAAATTAAATTAATTATAGAGAAGTGCGTCGTTAAATAACCGGTTACTGAGCTTTGTAGCTGATTCCATTTTATTATTTTATTTTCCTTTCTGTTAGCGACGTAGGTTGACGGACCAAGATAATGTGTGAAGATACTTATATAATTATGCTCCGGATGGTAAAAATATGGAGTGTGACATATGATATCAGAGCATTCGTTTCTTGTGTTTGAGTCCTTATTTCATTTATTATCAATTTTCCTTTTGAATTTTAATCCCTTTAAATTTCTGATTTCCTCTCCTTTGTTCCCTCATTTGTTGCTGTGAAAAATCGCCCTATCTGTGATGCCTAATCTTTTGACCCGTCCTATGTTTTTGCTTAAACTCATTCCTCAGTTTTTCTACTTATTTCAACAAACATTTATGTCTCATTTTACTTGTCTGACAAGCCACTTGATCTTCTTGTAAGTCATTATTATATTTATCACTTCACAATTTGAACTAATATATTTAGACACTATTTTTTATATTTTACTAAATACTATTCAATATTAATTATTCTTTTTGCGACTTCGCAGCTTCTACGAAGATTTTCAAAAAAAAACATTAATTATTCTTTTTTACTTATCTATGCCGGATTGTTTTTTTTTTTTTTTCATTTTCTCAAGTTTGTTTGAATTTTGAGGACAAAATTCTTTTGTAAGGTGGGAGGAATGTAACATCCCGAAAATTTGAGTTATTGTTATTTATGATTAGAAGATTTTCTTATAATACAGAAAACATAGATGTTTCTTTTGAAAAAAAAAAATATATTATGTAATTTTAAATAAAAAAATTCAATTAATCTTTCATCTAAAGTAACAATTAGTCATTAATTTCATTTACAAATGTTTTATTCTTAATAATAACCGATTTAATTAGTGATCTATAAAAATTTTCTCTTCCGTTTGTTTTCCATATAATTTAACTGTTACCATTTAAAACTAATTATTGTAACGTGAAAAGATGCATCCAAACGCGCCTATAAACGTACCTGTTAGATTTCCTTTTAATTTTCTTTTGCGTGGCCTACATGACAATTAATGACTCACTTCCTATAAAGGCCCTTGATGTGTACGAGAAAGAGAAAACAAAAATAAAAAAAAATTTAAAGAAAAGTTAGAGGAAAGGAGAAAGGAAAATAAAACAGCATTTTATAATTTGTCTGATGAGAATTTTGATCCTAAGTCGCGGTTGATTATGTACAATTGATTGCAGTCTGACTTCAATTTCTGAAACATCTCGCTATCAGGTAATCATACATCTCTATAATATGTGTTTTCATTTTGGATGGTTGATTTAGATATTTGTATTGCATATAAAATTATAATTGCATATTTAACGGGATAGCGGTCTAAAATTGGAATTTGATTTGTGATTGTAGTCTCCCATTGTTGGTTGGATTTCCCAGTGGGTTGGTGGCCTTCCAATGTTGGATGGATTTTCCATTGGATTGGTGGTTTAAGAAATTGTGTTATGGAAGTTGGGAATCGCCTGTGTGATGGAATTCTAACTATGTGAATATGATGTGACTTGTTTTACGGATAACCTAGATCGACGTGCTATTGCCAATTAAATATGTGTGCATAATTTCATGTGTGTTTGTGTAGATTAATCCGACATGTTTGAATGGTTGTTAAATTAAATTAATTATAGAGAAGCCCGTCGCTAAATAACCGGTTATTGAGCTTTGTAGCTGATTCCGTTTTGTTATTTTATTTTTCTTTCTGTTGGCGACGTAGGTTGACGGACCAAGAAAATGTGTAAAGATGCTTATATAATCACGCTCCGGATAGTAAAAATATGGGGTGTGACAAACTTCAGGGATAGAAACCATAACAGGTTGACAAAGCAGAACAACCACCACAGACCGCAAACCAGACTGAGGAGTTCCAAAAACAAGTGATGCGTGCTATCTCGAGAAGATATATAGCATGTATGCGGAATGGAAGGATTTATGGAGGTGCTCGTCCTATCTCGAGGCAATAGGCTGAGGTACGATGAGTTTCTGTGGTGGATTGACTTATCTCGGGTTGATAAATACAGGATGAAATTAAAGGGAATGAGGGTTTGATATATTTAAACTCTTCTCTATGCGTGTGTCTAAGGCTTAAAAAAACTTTGATCCCTATTTTTAGAATTTTTCTGAAAATCGTCGCTGACAGAGAGATCGTGGGGCCATTAAAAAGACTGTGCTTTAATTGTCGGCACCTTTACAAATATTTTCAATCGTTCAGATTTTGAAGAGAAGAGAAGAACAACATATTTTATCTCCAAACCTGAACTGTTAAAAAGCATTTGAACGGTGGGGAAAAATATGTTTCTGCTTTTCTGATGCAAGGAATCATAGACTGGTACGGACTGGTACAGGACCAGTACTAAAAACTGGTATTAGTTGTTGCTGACTAACTGTGGACCCTCTTTTTTTAGGTCTTTATTTTATTGTTTTGTTGGTAGTTAAATGTTGTGTGTAACATCGTTTTCATTCTTCTGTTTCTCCAAAGTTCCGGCGCCTAAGAAAACTATAAAGATCTTCTAAAAATTATAAAAAATGATTATTGAATTTAACGTTGAACACCTCAGCTTGACCATTGAACACAAAATATTATTTATACCAAAGGAAGTATTGAATTATTTAAATAAGAAATTATGAAGGGTTGGTACAAAACAAAATCATTTGTATCTAATAATAGTAATACAACATATTTATACTTAACAAGGGTGTATTAGAAGGAGATATACGTCATTGAATTTTTTTAGGGGTATACATGAAATTTCCCAAATATATAATTATTTCGGAGGTCAAAATCCTGTACTTCTCATTTGTAAAATTTTAGAAGGATCAGTCAATTTTTTTTTTCCAATATATCTCCCCCCTAAAAAAAGTTTCTGTATAATATATTAGAGCTTTATTGTTTCAATAGCCTCAATCAAAAACTTAATCAAAAGAATTAGTCTTTGATTTAGTAGCAAAAACATGTATCTTATGATGTTGAAGGTCATGGATTCAAAATCCGAATTGTTATGGAACTTGAAAGTTTGTGTTGGAACTTGAGTTCTAAAAACTCAAAATTATTAAAATCTCTGTTTATAATATTTTTGAACTTGAGGGTTCAATTTAAAAGTTCAATTCATTCATTATTCAATTTCATTATTTCCCTCTGTCTCATTACCTAATACAAAATATTACTAAGCCAAAGGCATTTGGCTGGAGACATTTAATATTTAATTATTCTAATAACCTTCCTTTCCTTTAATGCCATGCGTTTCATTTCCTTTAATTAATTCAATTAATTGTTTACTATATAAGTTGATCTCTCTTTCATTCCGGAATAGATCATAGAGTAGAAATAAAAACTGATTTTGTTCTTCCATCTTTCCATCTGAAAAGAGGAGAGAAAATATATTTCTTTTAATCTCCCACATGATTCTTTGATTTATCCCAATTAATCAAATTCTGATCTATGCTGGATATTGCGGTGTTATCGTAAGTTGCTTCCATAGCGTGCCTAAGGAGCAACAACTCCGGATTATCTTGGTTGCGGTTCTATCTTGCACGATGAGATGGAATACGCTTAAGGACAGTGCTTCGCACGATCCGGGTAACTCTATTTCAATTTGATTTATTTTAATTAATTTATAACTATTCGAATATTCTGAAAATTTACACCAACAGTTTGACCTTCATTTTTCTTTAAAAAAAATCATTGGCAACAATCAAATTAATTTTGTATTATTTTTCACGAGTAGAAGTAGTGTTTTTTTTTTGGCTTGCCAATTTATTTTGTTAAACTTAACTAAAATATTCATTGGAATGATTTCAAATGATAAATCTTAACTATTGAAATCAATTTACTTCATTAGTGATGTTTTGACATATCAAATTTATTATTTCTTTGAATTGACTCAGTATAAAGTCAAGCGATAAAAAAAAAAAAATTTTAAGTTAATTTTAATACGTTATTTGAATTTATTGTTTGAAGTCAAACAAAAAAATTGAAGTTAAACTCACTAGAAAACTTAGTGAGGTTAATTAAAAACAATTTAGTTCTACTCTAGTTTTCACTTATTTATGTTTTGCTTATATTTCTATGCAATTTTTTTTTTTATGAATTGTTCATATTTAATTATCATAAATTCTCTTAAGAATCTTGTAAGCAGGCAAGCAGCCAAGTAATAGAATGCACATTCATGACCTTTCTGAGATGTCATTGCAATTAGAATCATATATACGGATCACATTCACATGCACCTGTCAAATGCAAATATATATTATTGCTTGTAATCTGTTAATAAAAAAGAGAACGGAGTACATGATTGCTTAATTATAATTTGGAAACTTACGTGTAGATATTTGAAGCCACATAATGAGTTGGGGAAAACGACGAATGTTACCTTTTCCGCTTTTGAAGGAAAAAGTGCTGTCCAAGTTGACTTGACTGTCCAACGAGGCTGAACGTATCTCTTCAAAATCTCAAATCTAGTATGATAAGATATTTTATTAGGATATGGTTTGATAATGCAAGTAGTAGCCAACTATTTATTAAAGGGAATTATTTTTACTAATCACAATTAATAAAACGAAATTTAAGAACCAACATGATGGTTTCTTTTTTTACAAAAAATTATAAGTATTAAATAGATTATTCGGTACATTCCATTTATGTCTAAGGGTGTGCTCCAGACGAGTGGAACTGAAGGGAGGAGAAGGGAGAAACACGGCGGAGGGGAGATTTTACCTGGCCATGGTTTTATCCTGCTCTAGAAGAAGTGAAATAGAGAGAGAGAGAGAGAGCAGAGAAGAACGCTACAGTACGGAGGGGAACGCTCTGTGGAGTTCTGGCGAAATCCTTCACTCTCAAATCTGGGTGGAGACGAGGTGAAATTTGCTGGTTCCCTTTCCTTCCCTTTCTATTAATGACGGTTCCTCTCGTGTTTGTGGAGCACACAGTCTAAGGAGTATCGAGTAGTCTATTGAGGATCTCCTCATGCCACAATTTTTTTTGCCATTAACAATGGGATCCGCATCTGCTGCGATCCAAAGTAATGAACAGTGTTCCTACAATCCCTGCTTTTCCAAATCCAACCGTTGAATTGTTTTGAGATTCGTGCACAGAAAATAAGCTATTTCGAGATACGTGCATAGAAAAAATTTAACGGTTGGATTTGAAAACGCAGGGATTGTAGGAGCACTGTTCATTAATTTTGGATCGTAGCAGATGTGAATCCTTAATAATGTAACCTTCTGTGAAATAGCTCTATACCAGATAGGCTATTTCGAATACAAAGTTTTTTTTTAATGTTTTTTGCTGCTATAGTTTTTGTTATATTTTTTAGAACTTATTTTTACCCCATTTGAAACCTTTTCTGTTCTTTTTTCAAAACTCTACAAATCTATATGATTAGAATAAAAAACAAATAACTGGAGAGTATGAGAAAAAAAATATATAAAGGTACCGTCATGGTTTTCGGATGGGAATAGGAAGGAAGAGAAGAGGAGAGAGAACCGCGTGGAGCAGTTCAAAATTGTGGTAAAAGAGTTGGGACCAAATAGGTTATTTGGTACATGGAGATATGAATCATCTGTTGAACTATTAAATAAGGAATAAAATTGAAAGGTACCGAATATACTATTTGTTAATCTTTGAATGTAAATGAGAGGTACTAATTAAATAGTTTGTTTAAGTACTTAATAGTTTTTGTAAAAAAAAAAATAGCCATCATATCGATTTCCTAACTTTTGTTTTTTTAATTATGGTTTGTAAAAATAATTCCACATTAACGAGAACAATTTATGATAATCTTGTTCCTTGTCAGACAAAAGGCACAAATAAATTTATTTTATATGTTGTTATTTAAGGAGAATTAAGGGCGCCGAATAACTCTTCGACTTATTACTTTTATTACTATTTTTGTCCTTCTATCCCACTCTTTGAATGATAATTCTTATCCCAAACAACTCCTTAATTTTATCACTTATATGTATCCGTATTATATCTCAATATACTTAATATACTTGATACTATCCGACAGTAATTTTAAATGATAGACATATGAATAGATTTTCTGACGATCTTTAAAATTTCATCCTCTTCACTTAAAAATTTAATGCAAATTAAATTTAGGAATATCATTAAAATTCATATTTAAATACATTTTTTTTATTAAAATAATTCTAAAAGGTCCAATAAAGAGGGAGCAATCCTGGAAAATCTAATATTTATGATTCATCACATGATGTGCTGGTTCGGATCCGCAGCGGAAGGAAGAGATATATGGTGATCTAAATATATATAGAGAGAGAGAGAGTTGAGCTATGGTGAGTTGTGAAGTAAAGATTTTGTTTTACTTTACGCTCATATCTCTATTTTCAAAGATCAAATAGTCAATCCGAACCGCTCAACACGATATCCATATTAAAATGTACTTTGAGACTAAATTTTATATTTTTTTAGATAGGTATAAAACTGCTGTTTTTGAATGGTCTTGGACCATAAAAAACAATGATTTTGAAATATTAAAAAAAATCGTAAAAAATTTCAAAAAAATATAAAATTTGGTCTCCAAGCATATTTCAATATGGATATCTTGTTAAGCGGTTCAAATCCACTATTTAGTTTTTAAAAACAAAAATATGAGTTTGAAATAAAACAAGATTCTTACTCCGCAACTCACCATATCCATCTCTCTGTGTATAAATATATTCATCACATGATAGTACTGCCATAGAATCACTTAATTGCATGACAGACAGTTGGTTTGACTTAATTTAATGACTGAGGCGGCTATATTAATAATTGCAGATTTATATATAGTTTATATTATTTACACCTAACAAAGTAAACTTAAAAAATAATTCATTTACCACTTGTTTCAACCAATGCAATTTTAAAACTTACGAGTCTCCCAATATTAATTCATACAATATTTTTTAGTAAATAATATAATGTTGAACACGTACAAGGTTCAGGATCCCAGATTTAAAATCTCAATTTTACCAAACCATTTTTTGACGAGTTTGTTACTTATGAGCAATAGCTAATTAGTTCTCCGAAGTTTTATGTTATAAGAATTTTTTTTTTTTGAGGAAATGTTATAAGAAATATTAATTCATACTTAATTTTTTGAGAAATAATTAACTAATTTTTTTATCTGAGAAGTACGTACTCGCCAATTCAGTTCTCAAAATGAATTATTCAGACACTAGTCACAAATAAATAAAAATAAAAGAGAAATTTCACGTATTCCCTTCAAAAACTTGAAAATTATGTACCTCTATGTAATATTTTTTTTTTGAAAGATTAGTAGTGGCCTCTGTAATTTATAATATCATATTTATCCTTCTAAAATTAAAAAACTCACAAACTATCCAATTAGTAATTTTTTTTTTCAATTAGAACTCATTCCATTTTACCTTTTATTAAAAAAAATGTAGAATGCTTAGAAGAATTATTCTGCGTTGTATTTGGCTGATGCTTAATTGGAAGAACAAATAGTTAATTTTTTTCTTTAGAAATCAATTTTTGATCTAGTTGTAAAGAGCAATATCTTTTTCTAGAAGATCATGAATTCGAATTCAAATTGTGAATAGAAGATCTTTCATGAACATTAAATAAAAATTGATAAGATAAACATTCACCTTTCATATAAAAAAAATATTAAACGCACTCTTTTGGCCTTCTTAATTTATTATGGACAATATTAAATAAAATAAATCTGAAACACCGATTCTCTATGAAATCATGCATCGTGCTTAAATTGCAAAAGAAAAAAGTGCACAATATTTTAGTGATATGATGCATGAAAAGGTAACGCGTTTATTGCGCTGGTTTCGTTGTTTCGGACCCGGCACCTTCATGATTTATCCATAATTAATGTTGTTTTTTTTTTTAAGGAATGGGATCTACTGCGATCCAAATGGTATAAACAGTAATTCTAAAATTTCTATTTTTTCAAATTTATTTGTCCAATAACTTCTATGCACATATTTCAAACTGGCACTATATTTATGTGCACGAATCTCGAAAAACTTCAACAGTTGAATTTGACAAAACAGAAATTGTATGGTACTGTTTATGAGTAAAGAATCGCAGAAGATTCGGATCTTTTTTTTTAATTACAAGTGTGACTGAGGTTAGCAGTGACGTTATTAGAGGTTTCGTGGCAAATGTTTGCATTATCCATTAAGCTTAACCAGGTACTTAATGAATTTTTAAGTTGATAAGCACGCATGTAAAGGTGATATTAGTTACTCCACATATCACTGGGGTTCTGCTCATATATACTGTTATAATATAATAATCAATGGAAGAGCCACATGGAACCCTCTCTGTGGGCAAAAAATTCTTATTTCTAAAGTTATTGAGATGTGGATTCGGATCAAAACTATATCAAATATTTATATGACAAAATTCATTCCGGATTCACGTGTCAGTAATTTTAGAGGCAGAAATTTCTTGCCTCCAGAAGAGCAGATGATCCAGTTCCAAATTAGAAGTTAACACTAACGTATTCCTGACTCACAAGTTTTTTCAAGAGTATATTTTTAATTTTTTATCCTTTTCAGAAAACTTATAAAAATATACTTAAGTTCCAAAAAATTATAAAATTGTGCTTAACTTTAAATTTGTCTCCAAATTATGCTTTTACTTTGTTTCTTTTTTTTTTTCAGAAAAAAAGAAACACATCATACAAATGCCTACATTTTGTACAAGAAAATTTTACAATTTTTTCAAATTAGAAAGCTATAAATCAGGAATATTTTAAATTTTATATTGAATAAATGTTATTATGGTCTAGAATCCATTCAAAAATATTTCAAAATCAATGTTTTTATGGTCCAGAATCCATTCAAAACAACATTTTACTACCTATCTAAAAAATAATGAGAAATTTCCAAATTTTTTTTGCAAAATTTGGTCTCAAAGCACAATTCAATATGAACATTATGTTGAGCAGTTTGAATCAACTATTTGGTCTTTGAAATCAGAGATATAAATGTGAAGTAAAACAAAATTCTTACTTTACAACTCACCATTGCCCATATATATAGCTGGGATATGGTGCTTCATATAGTAAAATAAGTTTTTACTCTAATACTATATTTTCATTTTAAAAATTCAAACAACCGATCCAAAACGTTCAACATGTTCTTCATATTAAAATGTGCTTGGAGACCATAATTTACATTTTTTTTTTTTAAATTTTTTACTATTTATTAAGCCACTTTGAAAATCACTGATCCGATGGTCCAGAAATTTTTACTGTTCACAATGGATCAGAAATTTTCAAAGTGGTTTAATAAATAGTAACAAAAAAAAAATTGGTCTCCAAGTACATTTCAATATAGAGAACATGTTGAGTGGTTTGAATCGGCTATTTGAACTTTGAAAATGAAAATATAGCATAGAGTACAAAAGTGTTTTCCTCTGTGAAGTACCATAGTCGGACTCTCTCTCTATATATATAAATAAATAATTTTAGAAGACTAATATATATACTAGAAAAGATAAGCCACATATTACTTTGTGGAAACCATAATCCAAAAGAAAAAGAAAAAGGAAGGAACTTGTCAAACAAAAGCAGAAATCTGTGTGGACCAGAAAATATAGTCCCTTAATTAATAATTTTGGTGCATTAATTAAACGCAGTAAATTGCGGATGGCACAGGTTACATAGTAGCCTGACTACTCTGCCACAAGTTAAACAATTAATATTAAAAAAAAACAATGTATTAAAAAAAAGTTGGAAAAGATAATAAATTAAGGGAAAAAAGAAAGATGAAGAAAGTGTCAAGTTGATGTGTCTTTATTGTAAGCCTGGACCCAGTCTGGATGGCTCCTCCATCGCCTGTGTCTTATATGCATGCCCATACCGTTGGATCTGCCTCTCTTACCCATAACTTAACCATTGCTATTGCTAGCCTATCCTCTTAGGACGTGTTCAGTGCACCACTGTTATTGTAGAGTGAATTTTTTGTTTCACGCGCACAGTGTTTCGTCCATTCAAATTAGACCTGAATCCAAATTCATTCCCGTTCCCCACGTGCAGCCGAACAGACCCCTAAAATCATTTGTTTCTGCTTACACATGTAAAATAATGATTTTTTGTCTATCCAAAAAATAGTAAAAAATAAAAATAAAAAATGTAAAATTTGATCTTCAAATACATTTTAATATGAAGATCATGTTAAATAATTCAGTGGATTAACTAAACAGTGAAATTAGAAGCCACCGTTGGATCAACGATTTTCAAAATGACTTAATAAATAATAAAAGAATTCCAAACAATGTAAAATTTGATCTGCAAGCATATTTTAATATAAAGATCACATCTAACGGTTTGGATTGACTTTTTGGATTTCGAAAATTGAAAAACAACTTAATTGTACTTTGGCCGAAGTGCTACCGAAAACATATTAGTCAATCTCTCTCTCTCTATATATATATGAGGTTATCGACACCTAAGGGTGCCTCTCTCGTTAAAATTGAGGCCATTGCTCCGTCCGAAGGTTTATTGGGAGAACATGAGATCATCATACCCGACATGCCTACAAGTTGCAACTTGCAACTCTCCATGAAGAGTCATGGAGAAGAAAGAAAATATAATAACAAAATTGCAAATAATTCATAAATTATTTGTGTATTTTTTTCGGGTTTCAATATCAGACAAATAAATCGGTCATTTTTTCGATATATAGTGCGTGAATCATTTCTAGTATACTCCATCTTGTTTGGAACTAAATGCTTTATTGTTGTTGTTGTTGTTATAGTGCGTGAATTATTTATTTTATTCATATATTATCCGTGAAAAAAAAAACTAATTTTATGTATAAAACGTATTGAATTCAAGTGCGAAGCAGGACACATCAGCTATAGAGGTGAAACATAAATGGAATTAGCTATATGAAATTGTCACACTGAAATCAATTTTATATTAACTATTGCATTTTACTCTAAATCATATACAAATCATGTATTAACACAAAATCTTTTATAATAAATGGAGATCAATGGATCCTATTCCCTCTTACTAATACTAGCTCCATCTCTGAATCTTTTCACGTTATCGGGTATAATACAAAATATTGCTAAGTTTTTAATTTTTATTCTACATTCAACTGAGGACAAAAATATTTATACTTTGTTACGTGATTTGCAGGATAATATGGACATGATAATAAGTAGAAGATAATGCTTAGCTGAGGTGGTGATAGACATATTAATTATGTGTTTGTTTAACAGTTCTTTTGTTCATTATTATTGCCAACTGATGTACTTTCAGATATTATGCAATTTGCAGTAATTGTAGGGCGGATTGAAGTAAAGTTAGTTCATTTTTTAAGCAATAGTTCTTTTTCAAGTAATTGATGGTTTTTTTTTTCCCTGTGAACTTTACCTTTCTTATAGATATAGATGTAATTCGGATGTCAAAATTGTTGTTTTCTCTCTTTACAAATTAATTGTCAACTTAGAAATTTATTTATTTAAGTATCATTCAGCTTGTTTTTAATTTGTGATATTAATGCTTTGAGATTGAATACTTACAATATATAGACAATCTCAGAAAAAAAAAAGGGGATGAACAATTCCCAACATGTGTTGCTTATGTAGACGAGAAGAAAAAAAGGTACAACATTTATTTGGTCAATGTCAACACATGATGTAACCAAACTGTCCTAATTTCATGCATAACAAGCCGATTTTCTTGACCAATTCTAAATTTCGCAACATCAATAATTAAGTAGGACATTTGCAATTTACGACTTTGGCGAGAAAGATGTAAAGGAATATTTGAATGCTTGTTTTTTAATGGTAAAATAGAACTAGGATGCTTTTAGGAGTACTAAGTTTTTTCGTACTCTTAACTTTAAAATTTATTAGATTAACTTTAAACGACGAATTCAAATCGTTGAAATTCTTCTGCCTTTCGAGTGATGTGTCTACATGTGAAAATTTTAAAGTTTTGAATTAATTTAGTATATAGTGTCAAAATTAGAAGGTTTCTAAATTAATATTAATGCATTTTTTTTAAAGTCTTTTGACCACTTGACATTATACTAAATTAATTCGAAATTTTAAAATTTCCACATGTCATCATTCGTAAGGTAGAAGGATTTCATCAGCTTGAATTCGTCGTTCGAAGTAAATCAGATAGATTTTAGAGTTAAGAGTACAAAGGAGCTTGGTACTCCTAGGAATACCCTAGTTCTACTCTTATTTATATATATATATTGTTAAAAAAATGTATTTACAATATTCTAATGTCAATTGATCACGACTAGAGATAGTTGAGTGAATTTACTGTCTGGTTTGGACAAACAATTTGAATTTGGATAGAGATTTTTTTTTTTAGTAAAGATTGGAGGTTAAGCCATTCAATTACTTAATATTCATAAAATATTTTATTATTTGGATTTAATCTTATGATAGTAAACTCGGATTGTCTTTATAACTAGACTAATTTAAGACTGATTATTTGTATTAAGATAAAAATAGTTAGAGACTGATACTTTAATTTTAATTTATTTTCTTTTATTTTATATTTTTTTGCATCTTTCTATAATGTAAAATGACATCTCTAATGTCTTCTATCCATGAAGAGACCTTTTTTTTTTTAAATTAGTGGTCTAAACTATCAATGAAGAGACTTGATCTCCATTATTCTTAAAAACATAGCAAAAACAACCACAATCCATTGCTCACATCCCTTCGTCCTAAACGCAGACGAATTATAACTAGCACTCTGATCTAGGGCTGTCCAAAAGCTCGTAGTTCGTGGCTCGCTCGCAACTCACATCTCGCTCGATCGGTAACAACTCGTTCGATAGTGGACCGAGCTGTTACCGAGCTGGTTCGCTAACAGCTCGGGCCAAAATTAACGAGCAGAGCTTTTGCCCAGCTCGGCTCGGCTAGGCATAAATTTGTGAATTTGTATGAATTTGTGTGTATATTATACTGTCAAGCTCGGTTCAGCTCGATCCAGCTCGGTCCAAAAATGCTTGTAAAATTTATTTTCTTCTTAAAACAAGGTCCAACCAAACCCAGCGAGCCAGCTCGTGCCTCGCAAGCCAGCTCGTGAGCTGGCTCGTCACGAGTTTGAGCTGAGATTTTAGCTCGCGAGCTGTTAACGAGCTGACTCACAAACACCTCGGTCCAGAATTAACAAGCTGAGCTTTTTTCCCAGCTCTCGAGCGAGCTCATTTACAACCCTACTCTGATCCGCTCCCTGAAGTGTGAGTATATTTGAATGTGTCAAAAATAGTTGCTATTTGAGAATAATTACTATTCAGAATAACTATATGCATTCAAACAACACTTTTGTAATTCGAAATAGTTAAAATAACGCTAATTCTCTATTCTTTGTAAGTGTTTCAATCGAATTCAGGTGAGTCAATTCAGTGATTAATTTCAAACTCGAGCTAGCCACAAAGTTAATTAAACGAACTTGGAGGACATTAGTGCAAGAGCAAAAATGTTGATTTAAGAGTTTTACAAAAGAAAAAATATCAGAATTTCAGACATCTTAATATGTCGTTTCAACAATTTACCACAAAAACAATACAATCTCGATAAAGTTTTCATTTAAAATAGTAAAAAATATTCACAAAAGCAATACAATCTCGATATTTTTTCCAATTAAAATAGAGAAAAAAAATCACATAGATAGTGAAGGAACTTGATCCGTCTTTATAGAATTGCACTACGCACTACTAATTTTTTTAATAAATAGTTATTTTATTAAGAAAGTTTTTTGTGGACTGATTTATTGATTTCTACAAATGTTGGTTATATATAACTTAAACCCCGTTTAAAGCATTAATTATACATCTTTCTTAATTTGGAGGGGTTCCAACCCCAATAATTAGGTACCACTTATGCTACCAAATACATTGCTTGATACCCCCTACTCAGGAACGGACCCGTCTTGAGGAGGGGCAACCGTCCTTCTTGAATTTTGAAATTTAATGAAAAAATACGAGTTCCATACCATTTTGCTCCTTCCTGGAAATTGTTTTGCTCTTCTCTGGAGCTGAAAAGCTCGCCAGACCAGTTCAAAAGCACTATTAATGAAAAATTATGTTGTTTTTATGGAAAATTTATTAGAAATTTACGGGTCCGGACCAACTTGTTGTTTTTTAATATGTAAAATGATATTATTTTGTTGTTTTTATTATGTAATGGTATGTTATTTTTATTGTTTTTTTTTATCTAGTATTCAATTAGTTAATAGGTTTGAATCCGATAAGCTATTTTAATTTGCGCCTTCCTAGTAAAAATCCTACGTCCTCCCCAGCACCTACTCCAAGCAACTTTTGTAATAATTTTATTTTTCTGTAAAAAAACACATGAACTTTTTTTATCATGCGCCGAATTTTAATTTTGCACCATAACGAGGCGTGTAAAAAGGGATACTTAATTAAATAAGTACATTAAGAGAGGGGTTCTTACTGACAGCCAGCTTTTGTATTTCTCAGACTTCAATCTTCATATATACTGACATACTGACATAAGCAAATTAAAGGTCCCCTTGGCAAGTTGATGAAGAAGCCCATGATGCCCCAAATGGTCCCTGTTATATTATTTGCTTATCATTTGCTTCTTGCAAATTAAGTATCTATCCTCCAAATACGCTCTCATCTTACCTGAAACTTCCCTTTTGCTTTCTATATATGATTTCTCTATTGTTAAAGATCAGTCTGTGGGCCACACTATTTTCAAATATATTTAACGCAAGACAGATACTTAATAGGTTGTGTACCAGCAAACACTGCTATGTACCAGTACTTGTTACCCGAGATTCCAAGTGGTCAAAAAACTTTTAAAAAATGAATGCATTAAAATTAATTTATAAACATTCTAATTTTGACCACTTGATTTTATACTAAATTAATTGAAAACTTTAAAATTTTTACATGTAGACGCATCACTTGTAAGGTAGAAGGATTTTAACGGTTTAATATTCATATATTTACCGGCTTTTATATGTAGGTGCTGCTTATTCAATTATTGCCTGGTATATATAGTTTATTTTATTTTATCCTGGAAGTAGCTTTAAATTATCAATGAATCTAGCTAGTTATGCAAATAGTAGAGAGGTTACATTGTTAAAAAATTGTCAGTGTAAAATTAGACAAATATAAAAACAATATATGGTCCAAACACTATATTGCAACTTCTAGCTAGTTCCAAACAAATATAAAATTGTCAGAGGGTAAGAATCCATTATTCTAGCAAGTTCCAAACACTATAAAAACAATCAAGGTGGTCCCTCAATGCATTGAGTTTAGACAAATATATTGCAACTTCTAGCTCCTAATTAATGGGATTTGAATTAGAGTGTAAAATTTTCTTATTTGGAAAAGTATTTTTCTTTTTGGCCGTTTCCACATTTTCTTTTGTCAATATATGGAGATTGAGTTTAGACAAATATATTGCAACTTCTAGCTCCTACTAGGATTTGAATTAGAGTGTCAAATTTTCTTATTTGGAAAAGTATTTTTCTTTATGGCCGTTTCCACATTTTGTTTTGTCAATATATGTGTGATATTTTGCAATGCCTATATAAGTCTTTGCTATGAATGTTAAATCTATATCTTTGTTTCTAAAGTATAAATTGTCGATTAAAACTGCTCAACATAATCTCTATATGAATATATACTTACTGATCAATTTTTTTTATATATTTTTTTTTAATTTTTTACTTTCTTTAAAATAGATTAAAAAAACACTATTTTCAGATGTTTCCAAATCTTTGGATCCATTGACTTTCTACTTATCTAAAAAAATTCTAAAAAAAATGTAAAATTTATTACCAAGTATATTTATATGTGGTAATCATGTTGAAAGATTTGAATTGACTATTTGAATTTTAAAATTATATAAATTCATAAAACGGATTATGGGCGCATTGCAAATTACTGTGGCCTCACTCTAGATGCTAGATGATCAACAAGAAGCGCTGAGGCATGTAGTTGAATGGGATCAATTGACCTCCAACTTTAAAAACAAATTGTAATTATGTATGATATTCTATATAATTTAGAGTAAAATGTTTACATTTTCAAAATAAATTTTTTATATAATTAATCTCATTCATATTATGGCCCCGTCCCTAATCCACAATTACTAATGGCAATTTATAGCACCTTATGCATTTCATGACAATAACACTATATGCATTTCAATTTCTTAGCTGTATGGAAAAATTTCACCCTTGTTTAATTAGCATGAGATCCTGGAATACATAAAATGTCAAGTAAGTGTTATTGGTTTATTGGTTAGTCTTTTACTCCATTCCCAATATCCTGGAATGGTACGCTACAAAGCTCCAAGTTGGATATATATGTGGGGTAAGGATTAGGTATTATAGATAACATAAGACTTTCTGCGATACGGTCTTAAAAATTTATTATATAAATTTTAAACTTTAATCTAAGTAGTTTAGTAAATTGATTATGTAATGAATTTGTAGAATACTAATTTTTACTAGTTTTTATGATTTATGAAATATGAAAAAAAAATAGTCTCCAATATTAATATTTTTTTATTATTAATTCATTTTTTGCCGTATTTCATAAATAAAAAATAGTAAAAAAATTATAAAAATAATATAAATTAGTATTCTACAAGTTCATTATATAACTAATTTACTAACTACTTAGATGAAAATTTAAAATTTATACGATAGATTTTTAAGATCGCAGTACGAAAGGCTTTATATTATCTATAGCACCTGAGCCTTACTCATGTATCATGTATGTGATATGTCAAAAAAATTTTTTGGCAAAATATCTATATAATAACTACATAAATAAGTGATATGTCAAAAGGACTTCAAATTGGTTTACTAATTAACATCCCAATTGACAATTGCATGATTAATAGATCGATTACCAACCAGAGAAAAAGCCACATCTTCCCATCATTTTCCCTTACCTAATTAAGTTGGCAATTTCTTCCGAGAAATACTAATTTTAGTACCACCATACTCTCAAATTAGTTTGAGGAGAGATCCAATTACACCATTTTATAGTAACACATTTAACAGCATATGTTTATAAGTTGTTTTTACGATATTAAAATTCAAATAGTCGATCTGAATCGTTCAACATGATCTCCATATTAAAATGTGTTTGGAGGCCAAATTTTACATTTTTTTTTTGTAAATTGTTTACTATTTTTTTAGAATTTTTAAAAATCGTCATTTTTCAGTGATTCATAATTGTTTGAAAACAATAATTTTGTACATATCTTAATAAATATTAAAAAAAATACAAAAAATGTAAATTTGGTCTCCAAGCACATTTTGATATGGAGATCATGTTGAACGGTTTGGATCGAATATTTAGACTTTGAAACCACAAAAATAACTTATAAGTATATAGTGTCAAGATGTGTCACCATAAAAAAGTGTAATTGAATCCCTCCTCAATTGGTTTATACAATATGTTAAATAATGAAATTTGCATTATATACCATTGTAAGCATTTAAAGTTACTAACTTTAAAAGAAAATATTGCGTCATATGCAGGGGCGGAGGCATAATTTGACTAATGGGGATCAAAAACATAAAATTTTATATGTCTCCAAGTTGTACATATTTTAATAGTCTATTTTTTTTCTTGAAAATAAATGAGGATCAACCGTATAAAATTTTCAAAGAGTCAATGGGGGTCATTAATTAGGTACCCTTAACATTTAACTTAAAATATACAAAAGTAGCATATATAATAATTAGTTTTTGAAAATGAATGAGGTAAATTGACTCCTATGATACATGTGCCTCCCCCTGACTAGGAAAGCCCTACAATGAGGCAACAAAATAATATTTTTTCTTGATTAATATAATATATTTTATTCCAATATTTACATTTTGTTTGGTCAGTATATTAAGCTGGAGGTGGTGGCCTCACATATCTAAATTTTGGATAAATTTAGTAATTTGTAAGGTGATTGCCACAAGTTAAGGATTTGTAAATGAAATATAGTATATCACTCTTTTTCTTAGAAAAATATCCACGAAGGGTAACTTCAATTCATGAATTAAATTTTATCATATATCGCAAAAAAATTATCCTTGCACTATAATTTATCAATAAGCCAGTAAATTGTGAATTAATACCAAATAACATTCTTAGATCTCTGCCAAAAAAAAAATAACTTACATATATGTCCGTATCATTTTAAAGATTTGTTATTTTAGCCAAAAGCATTGTACAAATTAGCCAAAAAGGTTGTTTGAAGTAGTCTCCACAAGTTCCCAATAACATATCTACGTTATCACTCTATTTGCCCCTCAAAAAATCCATAAATGTACTGTAATATTAAATATATTTAGGTTTTTGATGGACCTTCAAACTAATCTGCGACCTCCAAAATTGATTTGGAGATCCTGGTATTTTCCAAATTTCTCATAATTTGAGATGTTTTGGTTTATTTTTGTTTTTTGAAATGGTATAAATAAAAATTTGGGCTTTGTTTAAATTTCTTAAAGAAAGAGGTCATGCCTCCTTATATGGATCCAAAGTTCCTAACCCTTCTATAAAAGGTGGAGATTCATTAACAACTGATTAGGTTGACAATTTTAACAATTGTCTAAAATAACTTGAAATAAAATGTAGTAAATGTAATCTATAATTTATACACATTATGTAAATAAAAAATAATGATAATTTTAATCTAAGATTAACCCTTAATCAAATAACATAAAATTTAATATGGACCATATTTAACAACTTTTGATGCAACAACAAATCAATTTGAAATTGTAAGAAAATTAATATACAATCAATCTATAAGTAAAAAAGAACATGTTTATTAAATTTATTTATTTTCTAAATTTTCTAAATTTATCTATTCTGGAGATTGTTAAATAAGATGGTTGTCAATAGATTCCAACCTATGAGGCGGAACTAGACTTTCGAACTATGAGGATCAAATACACATTAGAGGTTAATCATTTAATTTTTTTTCTACAAAATATGAGCACAAATTTTATAGTACTATGATATTTTATTCTAAATTACATAAAAATATTCATAAATATATAAAAATGAAAATCAACTTACCCCTATTCCATCTACTTAAGTCTGCCCTTGCTAATCCTCCATAAATCCTTGTTAGTGCTGAATTTGGAATGAAGTATTGTCTTAACCCAATTGCTAGACGTAGTTATCCACTCTGTTTTCCCATTTTTTTATGTTTAATATAAAGAGGTAATATAATAATTAATTTGCTTGGAAGAAATCACAACTTCACAAGTTCGTTGAGGATGGACAATAATTAAGTCTCCAGTTTTTGGCATGCGGCATAAATACGACCTCCAAAGAAATTTAGCCAATTTAAGATTTCCTCATTAATTCTTGTTTGATTTTGCTCTTCACTGTTTACCCAAAACGACTTAAAACTGTGTATGTTATGTACATGTAGATAGGGATGTCAATGATACCTTTTATCCGTTTATCTGATTCGTATTCTATCTGAAAAAAACAGGTATGGGTAAGAATTTTAATTTATTCGTTAGCTGATTGGGTACAGATAAGGATAATGATTTTTTTCGTTATCTTATCCGTTATTCTATAAGATAATTTTTAAAAATAAAATTATATATATAGATATATGTATGAAGATAATACATGATACAATAAAGTTGTAGTTTATTAAATTTTCTTAATACAAAATAGTAGTAGTTATTCCTTTTTTTCTTATTTTGAAAAATATTTTACCGAAAACACAAATTAATCGAGATGTCAATGACACTTTTTTATTCATTTACACGACCCATACCGTATTCAAAAAAGATTTTTTTTTCGTTATCATAATGGGTACGGGTATGAAAATGACTCCACCAGATCCGTACTATACCCGTTGACACCCTAGGTAATATAATTTTATTTTTTTTCGTTATCTTATCTTATCCGTATTGTATTTGTTGACATCCCTACAGTAATATACATTGATCTGGTGCAACAACAATTAACAAGTAGATTAACACACACCCACTGAATTGAAAACAGTAAGGGGTTGTGTACAGCTACAATAATAAATCTCCGTTAACATGGATGAGCTTGTAACACCACATAATAAAGCTGAATATTCATGTTTTCTTGTAATTGTATAAATTAATTATTGTACTCCCTGTAGCACAACTCCTATTTGTCATGGTTGTATTAAATTCTTTACTCTGAGTTAAGATAGACTAAATTAATCATGTTTGATTGGAATTTGGTAAAGTAAATTAAAGAAAAGAAAAAAATTATAACATAATATTACTATAACATAGATGAGTTTGATAAGTTACTTCATCTCTCTAGACGGAGTAATTTAATTTGAATTAACTCAATTGTTATTCCATCTTACTCTTTCAAATTTAATTCTTATTTAACTTCTTAAAGATAAAATAGAGAGTTTACTCCACTAACTTTACGATCAAACATGACCAATTACCAGAGGGCTGGAGTTGAGAATTTGCTTATTCTGCATTACTAGTCTAGAGAGCTGGAGTTGAGAATTTAAAATAACCCATACCATACCCCACAAGTTAAGGCTGAAAAGCCTCTCTCCACGCCACTATAAATGCACCCCTCCTCCCTCTTCCCTCCCTCTTGTACCCATCCATTCCCTTTCTAACCTTTGACCAAAGCCAGAAAAAGTGATATCAATCAAAAAAAGAAAAAGAAAAAGAAAGCTGCTGAGATGAAGGTGCAGTGTGATGTATGCGGCACCGAGGCTGCCTCGGTCTTCTGTTGCGCCGACGAGGCGGCACTCTGTGAAACCTGTGATCGCCGGGTACACCGGGCTAACAAACTGGCCAGCAAGCACCGGCGTTTCTCTCTCCTCCATCCTTCCTCTCTCTCCTCCTCGTCTGCTCAGCCACCTCCTCTCTGTGACATTTGCCAGGTTAGTTGCTCAATTTATTAAACAAACTTTTCATACCATCAGCTTATTGATCAAACTGTGATTATGTGATCTGTGTTAATTTTTTAGTTGTTGGAATATACTGCATTCCTTCAAGTCTCTTTGTTACTTGCATCTGCAACACAAATCAGTTCAATGAAAAATCTAATTATATTAGTTTGTCTATTTTATTTTTGCGCAGGAGAAGCGAGGATTCCTGTTCTGTAAAGAAGACAGAGCCATCCTATGCCGAGATTGTGACGTTCCAATTCACACGTCGAGCGATTTAACTAAGAAGCACACTCGATTTCTTTTGACGGGTGTGAGGCTCTCTTCGGCCCCGATCACTGCCGGCTCTGCTCCTTTAGAAATCATAGAGCAGGACACAGAGAAACAAACCATCACAGAAAGCAATAGCTATAGTAGCAAAGCAATTAGCCAAGAGGAAGCTAGGAGTTGTACCGGAACAGCCACAAGCAATAACAGTAGCAGCATATCGAATTATTTGATCAATATGTTGCCCGGTTGGCAGGTCGAGGAATTATTAAGCAGTGAAGCGGCAACCGGTGGTGTACCCACCAACGTGCCTTTCACGTCTTTTTCATCCAATGGGCTCTATCAGGTTAGTGATTGAGAACAAAACAAGAAGAAAACTCTAAAGCAATAATTGAATTGGTTATATGTACCTTTCATATCCAAACTTCAATATGTTTCAGTGCATTATTTGACAGTATGTGTTTTGTGGACAGGGAGAAATGAATCCATTAAAGGGAATGTCTGAAGAATACCCAATTTGGGCTAATCAAGAACAAAATTTCTACAATGGATTTGCACCCAAAATGAACACAAACTACCCAACTCTAGAGAGATGGGTGCCCCAAATTCAGACTGAATTTGATACAAACAAGAGACAAATGCCTTCCTCTTATCATTGGTGAAAAAGAAGAGATAGATCTATGTGATGCAAAATTTGGCCTTACCAATATTTGCACTTTGTTTGTAACTTTTGTTGTTTCACTAAGTTGTTTTTAAGTGCAAACTTAGGAGCTTTCTAGGCTCATGTGAGCTTACTGTAGCTGTAATGTAACCATTTTTTTTGCGCTTGCACCATGGATATCTCTGTGTGGAAGGAAGCGTTTTGGAAAATCAATTTTTTGGGCGTCTTTTCTTGCTGTACTTTGATTGGGACAGGATAAGGAGATCAGACCTTAATTACTGCTCTATTTTTGGATAATACTTTTTGGTTCCTTCTGGGGTTCAATAAAATTGGAGATGCACAGATTTAAATAAAAATAACATGAAAAAACAGCAATAGTAATAATAATACTAATAATAATTTTTCTTAATAAAAGTCATGAAAGAATACAAATGGAAATGTGCTTAGTTTTTTTGGAATTGCACATGACATGACATTGCCTTTTCCCTTTCCGTGTTGATTAGAGTTAGAAGCGTGGAAGGATTTATAAAAAATAAATATGAAGGATACGAAAGAGATATCAAAAAGAATAATCAAAGAAGAAAAAATAGGCAACATTGTTTTAACATTATGAGACAAGAAGTCAACTCATTGGTCATGCAAATTTCGGCTGGACTTTGCCACTTTGTATTAATTTGTAAATATTATTGGTAAGAAATAAAAAAAAATAGATTGGAAACCAATAAGGTGTGAAATTGAAACTGAGCCTGAGAAGAAAATGGAAGTTGACTTCTCATTTGAAAAAATGATATTTGTTTAGGCCCAATGGGAGGCGCCGCTATTTTGAATTTTATCGGCCCAATAAATATTAATGGGCTTAATATTTACACCTACACAGGCTTTAGTTTTGTTTCTTGTGTGTTAACTTCTTTTTAATTCAAGCCGAACTTGTAGTTGATGCTCATGAATAATAAAGATAGTAAATTATGAATGAAGTTACTCAATTGGAGACTTGCATTGCATTAGTGGTCCATACGAACTCATTTGAGTACAACATTTCTATAGGTGCTAATCAGGATCTGGTACCACCTAGAGTGTTTCGGTACCAATGAAACAATTTAACATTTTTTTTTTCGGTTTAAATAGTTGTGCATAGTACCATTTCCAAGTTAAGCATAGTAAAAAATGCAGGAGAATGGAGAGGAAGAAGCAAGCCATATTATTTCTAATTACTATTTTTAGCGGTGGACTTCTTGAGCCCAATCTTATGAAACACTGAATTATTAATGTTTAATCGGCGATGCTGATAATGGCCTGACTGATGGGCCTATCTATTATATTTGGGCTATGAAGAGATGGACCATATATAGCCCATACATTGTGAAGCCAGTAAAGAAATCGCTAATTTCCTGGCGCGATGCGGAGCCTTCCTCTTCCTCCTCTTCGTTTCCCGTCGGCCTCGGCCTTCGCGGCGGCGTTTATCCTGATACTTCTCTTGGGATGCATTCCGACTGGTACGCACGGAGTCAAATCGACATCCGCTTTCGTTCAGAACGTCATCTACTCCCACCGTATTGCTATCTTCTCCAAAACCTACTGCCCGTACCTTCCCTCTCTCCCTCTCTCTCATAATTCTTAGATTTGTTTTAACATTAAGATAGCGTACTGCATTAGTCTAATTTAGTCCAGGAAGTGCATTCGAATTTAAACTATATGATCACAATTATTCTCTTCCATTTTATCAGTGTTAAATTTGGACTGCTTCACTAATTCATCAAAAAAAAATTTAGTATTAAAAAGAAATAGATGAAGTGGCTAATGTTTACCAGTAGGGTTTTGAGAATAAGTATCAACTTGTGTAGGTACTGTATGCGTGCTAAAAGGATATTTAAAGAACTTGAAGAGAAGCCTTTTGTAGTGGAGCTTGATCAGCGAGGTAATGATACTTGCGTAATTCTATTGTTTCATTCTTAATATAACAAGTAGGCAGTTCATTGTTGGTTGCAACAGTAAATTTCTAATCAAATAATTTCAAAATATTTTCGAATGCGTGGTTATATGCAAGTGAAAGAGGCCAAATAAACTAACCAGATAAATGCCTCTGATTTTTTAAGGTAATTTGATTATATCTTACTCAACAGAGAATCTTTGTTACCCTCACACTTTAACCATCCACACAAGAAGTTAACAGCAAAAATGAAAGTAGCATCTTTTCTTAAGAATATATGAAGTCATAGTCAGATACCCTTCTTATTCAGCAAGAGTTTAAGATCACTTAAATCTTGTGCTAATACACCAGTTGATTTTGGTGACTCTATAACAATGGATAAGATACAAATTCACAATTTTTAAAAGTTTTTTGACTCTAATAATTTTGGTAATGACAATGAACAGCGTGGATCACTTGTTCAGATCTCAAGAGGCAATGTTTGAACCATTAATAGCAACCTGTGGTATTACTATTGCTGAAAAACAAAACTAATGAAAATAAAATTGAAGTTATCATGATTGGTAAACAGATGTGTAGAATTCAAAATAACTGTGAAGATTTAAGGTTTGGCGGAATTGCAAAAAATAGGACAGGCTACTATTGATTCAAATACAAATAGAAAAGAAAATTTTAAGTTAACATAGGTTGATTTAGAAGACAAATAGAATTGAAAAAAAAAACTGAATATTTCAGTTATTTGGCAGAATGACAAAATGCTGCAGCCTTGCAGACTGAATGGATCCTCATTGTGTTTTATAATTTTACTGATACAGATGATGGATATGCAATTCAGAGTGTCCTTGAAGATTTAGTTGGGAGACGCACAGTGCCCCAAGTTTTCATAAACGGAAAGCATATCGGTGGTTGTGATGGTTTGTAACTTCTAATTTTACAATTAATTTTACCAGTGATTTAAGCAAGGCATTTCAAAGTGGGCAATATTTTTACAATTTTTATCAGAACATAGTTTTACTCTGTTACTATTATTGTGATTTTCTTGTTCTTATCATTTAAATTTTTAATTTTTGTCAAAAACTGGCAGAGACAACGAAGGCATTTCAAAGTGGGCAACTTAAGAAGCTTCTTGGTAAAAATGATTCTAGTTCAGCCTTCTGATCTGTGATGATTCAGGTTGCGTTCCGAAATGATTTGTAATTTCTTTTTATTGATGTGTTTCTTCCTAAGTTGTAAGTTTGAAGTCCAGAAGATGGGTTTTTCTTGTTAAGAATTGTCAACATGTTTTCTCTCTCCAGTGAGTTCTGCTTCTCTCTTTTCTTTTTTTCTTTTTTGAAAACCTGGCAGAAGCTGTCATGTGAATATGCTTCTCAAATGGTTCTGCGGTGCGGTGTGTTTTGGATTGTTTATTCGCCATGAAGACTTGGGTCCTGTTCGGCGGACATAGAGAATGTGAATGGGTTTGAAATTTGAACTGAGTTCATGGGAGGAAAAAATTAGTTTTACTGAGTTTTAATTTTTAAAAATTTCGAAATCTACAAAGACCGTTATGGTTAGACGTTATAGATCTAGGACTGTACAAAAAGCTCATGGTTGATGAGCTGCTCGAACTCGGCTCAGTTATGAACAATAACGTATATTGTTATGTTTTTTTTCTTCCTGTTTAATTAATTAACTCTGTAAATTGATTTGGATAATTTGAATATTATAAATCATAACGATTTAGTTAGATTTTGCAATTTCCCAAAATCGTTCACCTTTCTCAATATATATTTTATTTTCTTATTAATAAAAAAAACGGCTTTTAGTATGGTCATGTCAACTTATTTATTAAGATGTCAGATGCAAGTTGACTTCTACATGCAACAGAAATATTAAATCCGAAGCTTATTGAGAATCCAGTATAATTCTAGAATGCAACAAATATAATCTTTAGATTTTGAGAGCAAATATGGAACAATTAAAAGAAAGAAGGGAGATTTATGATATAAGAAAAGGTAAGAGGAAGAAATTCAGTAAGAATTGAGGGGCATATATGATAACACCAATTTAAATGCCATATGTCAGCCTAGGTGCATTCTTTATTCATTTTTATTTAATAATTTAAAATTTTGAAATGAGAAGGATGAATTATCAAATTGTTTTTTTTTTTTAACTAGAGAGTTCGGAATTCTTGGGTGCGAATTCATTTTAATTTGGAGATAATAAAGCTGCGATAAATCAGATTGTCTCGTGCTCGGGCTACGCATTTGTTTGTTATTAATTTATTATCTATTCGACTCTCGGAAAAAAAATTTAATTATAAAATTTGAACGTAAAGAGTGTTTTGTTTCTATTAAATATAGTCATATCAGACTCATTGAGTCCAATCCATTGATTTTTTTTAATTTTAAAAAAAAAATTATGAATCGTAAATAGTGATTCGGATCCATAAAATGATTGATTTTCTGTGGTAAAAAACTCTATGTATCTGTACAAAATCAATAGTTACAGAGGATTTTGTGTTGCAAAAAATAAATTATTTTATGAATCGGAATCACTGTTCAAGATCCATAATTTTTTTCCCTCTGTGAAGTTTAAAAAAAATCAATGGATCGGACTCAATAAATTCGATCTTACTATATTTGATAAAGAGAAATATTCCGGTCCCAAGTCATCAATCTCCGAACTAGTTCAATTGATATATTTCTAATTTTGGAAACCAGTTCAACCGATATATTTATTTTCCAATTCGTAACTTAGGTTTTCACATTCACAGATTTTAATTGACAATTCTGAGTTGAGTTTGTGATTATAACTTACTCAATTCATTTCTAAGTTTCTTAGTATCATTTTCATTTGCCAATTTTATCCCAGTCTCTAAACTATTGGAATCTAAACTTTTTACCTTTAGTTTTAACTCCGAATTTTTTTTTGTACAACCCTCAAAATGCGTTATTAAATAAACGCCACTCGGTGATGGATATCTCAAAAACTTCTACTCCTGCAAATTCAATTCGCACACCAACCAATCTAGATTGGCGAGGTGGATTCGCGCATCTGTTGGTGCGCGAATTGATGTGGTGTACCGGATGCGCGGATTGAATTGGCGAATCGCTGGTTCGCACAACCATTTGGCGCACCAAAACCTTGGTTCGAAGGTTGGGTATTGTAATAAGCACCATTTGGCCCGTCTAAAACTTTACCACCAAAATAAAGCAATTCCAATCATAATTGGTTGAATTAAGGAACAGATCTAACAATTAATAAATTTATAGTAACTTAAAAATAATATAAAATAATAATTTTAAAAACAAGGGATTAAAGCGAAAAAAACTTATAGTTATTTGCGCTGTGTTTTGCCGGCTTCGCTGGTGGTGTTGTGGAATGAAAACAGTTGTAAAAAAAAGATATTATAACAGTAAATAGTTGGTGCGCCATATGGATCCACGCACCCAGGGTTGGTGTGCCAAATGGTTTCGCGAACCTGGGGATCGCCGATTGAATTCGAGCACCTATGGTGCGCCAAATGGTTTTGCACACCCAGTGGTACGCCAAATGGTTTCACTAACCTAGATTGGTTGGTGCACAAAATGGTTTTGCAGGAGTGGCAGTTTTTGAGATAACCAACGTGGGTGGTTTTTATTTAATAACGAATTTGCAGGGTGTTACAAAAAAAAATCCGGGTTTTAACTCAAGCATCTTAGATTGTAAGTTTTTTATTATGCCATCTTTTTTCAAATATTTGGCATGAGTTTCATCAAGCAAGGTTTTCGACCTAGAATCAAATCTAGAATTTAATTTCTTATCCAAGAAAATATTTGAATCACTAGTTTGATTTCCCACATGATTTTAAATTTAGAGGTTGGTGTACCTTGCTTGTGAAGATGGAGGAATCTTCATTATCTTGGGTAGCCATCAAGACTAGGTTCTCGACCTTGCTTGTTGAGCTAGAGAAAGCTTCATTATAATGGGTAGACATCAAGTATAGATTGATGACTTCCTCATTCTCGGATTCTGAGTTGGATTATCCACCACTGCTATAGTCCGTCTCTGTTTGCTGATCTGCAAGCATTGCTTTCTCCTTCTGGTTACTGGATTTTCTACCTTGTCTGTTTCTGAACCTTGGTTTTGGTTTATCACTGCCCTTCTTTATCGCTGATTGTGAATACTAAAAAACAATAAATATTTTTGGACCATTGAATCGGCGATTTTCAAAGTGACTTAACCTCATTTGCATTTGATATTGTCCTTAGGAACATCTTTTGCCCTTTGTCTTGCTCTTTTTAACATAATTTGCTCTTGATCTTGTGTAATGAACCTCATTTGCATTTGTTCTTTTGCTTTGGAACCTTATTTGCCCTCGTTTGTGTGCTTAACAACCTCAATTAGCGTTGTTCATGTTCTAAACAACCTCTTTTGCCCTTGATATTGTCCTTATGAATCTCATTTGCGTTTGTTCTTGTGCTTAGGAACCTCATTTGCCCAAGTTCGTATGCTTAGCAACCTCAATTGTTCTTGTTCATATGCTTCTTAACCTCTTTTGCCCTTGTTCTTATGCTTATCAACATCATTTACACTCGTTCTTATGCTTAACCACCTCATTTGTCGTTGTTCCTGCGCTTAACAACCTCTTTTGCCCTTGATATTGTGCTTATAAACCTCATTTGCATTTGTTCTTCTGCTTTGGAACCTCATTTGCCCTTGTTTTGTGCTTAACAACCTCAATTGGAGTTGTTTGTGTGCCTAGCAACCTCTTTTGCTATGGATCTTTTGCTTATTAACCTCATTTCCATTTGTTCTTGTGCTTAGGAACCTCATTTGCCCTTTTTTGTGTGCTTACCAACCTCAATTGGCGTCGTTCGTGCTCTTAACAACCTCTTTTGCCCATGATATTGTGCTTATGAACCTCATTTGCCTTTGTTCTTGTGCTTAGGAACCTCATTTGCCCTTGTTCTGGTGCTTAACGACCTCATTTGTCATTGTTCATGCGTTTTGAAACATAATTTGCCGTCGATCTTGTACTTATGAACCTCATTTGCCCTTGTTTGTGTGCTTCACAACCTCAATTGGCGTTGTTCATGCGCTTTTTAACATAATCTCCCCATGATCTTGTGCAATGAACATCATTTGCATTTGTTATTGTGCTTAGGAACATCATTTGCCCATGTTTGTGTTCTTAACAACGTCAATTGACATTGTTCGTGCTCTTAACAACCTCTATTTCTCTTGATCTTGTGCTTAGGAACCTCATTTGCCCTTGTTCGTGTGCTTAACAACCTCATTTGTCATTGTTCATATGTTTCTTAACCTCTTGTGTCATTGTTCTTGTGCTTATCCACATCATTTACACTTACTCTTGTGCTTAACAACCTCATCTGTCGTTGTTCTTGCGCTTTACAATATAATTTACCCTTGATCTTGTGCATCTGAACCTCATTTGCCCTTGTTTGTGTGCTTAACAACCTCAATTGGCGTTGTTTGTGTCCTTAACGACCTCTTTTGCCATTGATCTTATGCTTATTAATCTCATTTGCATTTGTTATTGTACTTAGGAACATCTTTTGCCCTTTGTCTTGTGCTTAGCAACATGATTTACACTTGTTCTTGTGCTTAAAAACCTCATTTGTTGTTCTTGCGCTTTTTTACATAATTTGCTCTTGATCTAGTGTAATGAAACTCATTTGCATTTGTCCTTGCTCTTTGGAACATTATTTGCCTTTGTTTGTGTGGTTAACAACCTCAATTGGCGTTGTTCGTGTGCTCAACAACCTCTTTTGCTCTGGATCTTTTGCTTATGAACCTCATTTGCGTTTGTTCTTGTGCTTAGGAACGTCATTTGCCCTTGCTCGTGTGCTTAACAACCTCAATTGGCGTTGTTCATATGCTTCTTAACCTCTTTCGCCCTTGTTCTGGTGCTTAACAACGTCATCTGTCGTTGTTCATGCGCTTTGTAACATAATTTGCCCTTGTTTGTGTACTTAACAACCTCAATTAGCGTTGTTCGTGTTCTTAACAACCTCTTTTGCCCTTGATATTGTCCTTATGAACTTCATTTACGTTTGTTCTTGTGCTTAGGAACCTCATTTGCCCTTGTTCGTATGCTTAACAACCTCAATTGTCGTTGTTCATATGCTTCTTAACCTCTTTTGCCCTTGTTCTTATGCTTATAAACATCATTTACAATTGGTCTTGTGCTTAACAACCTCATTTGTCGTTGTTCTTGTGCTTTGCAACATAATTTGCCCGTGATCTTGTGCCTATGAACCTCATTTGCCCTTGTTTGTGTTCTTAACAACCTCAATTAGCGTTGTTCGTGTTCTTAACAACCTATTTTGCCCTTGATATTGTGCTTATGAACCACATTTGTGTTTGTTCTTGTGCTTAGGAATCTTATTTGCCCTTGTTCTAGTGCTTATCAACATCATTTACACTTGTTCTTGTGCTTAACAACCTCATTTGTCATTTTTATTGCGCTCTGCAACATAATTTGCCCTTCGTCTTGTGCATATGAACCTCATTTGCCATTGTTTGTGTGCTTAACAATCTCAATTGGCGTTGTTTGTGTCCTTAACAACCTCTTTTGCCCTTGATCTTGTGTTTATCAACCTCATTTGCATTTGTTGTTGTTCTTAGGAACATCTTTTGCCCTTGTTCTTGTGCATAGCAACATGATCTACACTTGTTCTTGTGCTTAACAACCATATCATTGTTCTTGCGCTTTTTAACATAATTTGCTCTTCATCTTGTGTAATAAACCTCATTTGCATTTGTTCTTTAGCTGGAGAACCTCATTTGCCCTTGTTCGTGTGCTTAACAACCTCTTTTGCCCTTGATATTGTCCTTATGAACCTCATTTGCGTTTGGTCTTGTACTTAGGAACCTCATTTACCCTTGTTCGTGTGCTTAACTACCTCAATTGTCCTTGTTCATATGCTTCTTAACCTCATTTGCCCTTGTTATTGTGCTCATCAACATCATTTACACTTGTTCTTGTGCTTAACAACCTCATTTGTCGTTGTTCTTGTGCTTTGCAACATAATTTGCGCTTGATCTTGTTCTTATAACCTCATTTGCATTTGTTCTTGTGCTTAGAAACCACATTTACCCTTTGTTTTGTGCTTAACAACCTCAATTGGCGTTGTTCATGTGCTTAACAACCTGTTTTTCACCTCATCTTGTGCTTATGAACGTCATTTGCATTTGTTCTTGTGATTAGGAACCTCATTTGCCCATTTTCGTGTGATTAACAACCTCAATTGGGGTTGTTCGTGTGCTTAACAACCTCTTTTGCTCTGGATCTTTTGCTTATGAACCTCATTTGCGTTTGTTCTTGTGCATATGAACCTCATTTGCCTTTGTTTGTGTACTTAACAACCTCAATTTGCATTGTTCGTGTTCTTAACAACCTCTTTTGCCCTTGATATTATCCTTATGAACTTCATTTACGTTTGTTCTTGTGCTTAGGAACCTCATTTGCCCTTCTTCGTTGGCTTAACAACCTCAATTTTCGTTGTTCATATGCTTCTTAACCTCTTTTGCCCTTGCTCTTATGCTTATAAACATCATTTACAATTGTTCTTGTGCTTAACAACCTCATTTGTCATTGTTCTTGTGCTTTGCAACATAATTTGCCCTTGATCTTGTGCTTATGAACCTCATTCGCCCTTGTTTGTGTGTTTAACAACCTCAATTGGCGTTGTTCGTGTTCTTAACAACCTCTTTTGCCCTTGATATTATGCTTATGAACCACATTTGTGTTTGTTCTTGTGCTTAGGAATCTTATTTGCCCTTGTTCGTGTGCTTAACAACCTCAATTGTTGTTATTCATATGCTTTTTAACCTCCTTTGTCCTTGTTCTAGTGCTTATCAACATCATTTACACTTGTTCATGTGCTTAACAACCTCATTTGTCGTTTTTCTTGTGCTCTGCAACATAATTTGCCCTTGATCTTGTGCATATGAACCTCATTTGCCGTTTTTTGGGTGCTTAACAAGGTCAATTGGCGTTGTTTGTGTCCTTAACAACCACTTTTGCCCTTGATCTTGTGCTTATGAACCTCATTTGCATTTGTTATTGTGCTTAGGAACATCTTTTGCCCTTGTTCTTGTGCTTAGCAACATGATTTACACTTGTTCTTGTGCTTAACAGCCATGTCGTTGTTCTTGCGCCTTTTAACATAATTTGCTCTTGATCTGGTGCAATGAACCTCATTTGCATTTGTTCTTTTGCTGGGGAACCTCATTTGCCCTTGTTTGTGTGCTTAATAACCTCAATTGGCGTTGTTCGTGTTCTTAACAACCTCTTTGCCCTTGATGTTGTCCTTATGAACCTCATTTGCGTTTGGTCTTGTACTTAGGAACCTCATTTACCCTTGTTCGTGTGCTTAACTACCTCAATTGTCATTGTTCATATGCTTCTTAACCTCATTTGTCATTGTTATTGTGCTTATCAACATCATTTGCATCTGTTCTTGTGCTTAACAACCTCATTTGTCGTTGTTCTTGCGCTTTGCAACATAATTTGCTCTTGATCTTGTTCTTATGAACCTCATTTGCATTTGTTCTTGTGGTTAGGAACCACATTTACCATTTGTTTTGTGCTTAACAACCTCAATTGGCGTTGTTCATACGCTTAACAACCTGTTTTTCACATCATCTTGTGCTTATGAACCTCATTTGCATTTGTTCTTGTGCTTAGGAACCTCAATTAACGTTGTTCGAGTGCTTAACAACCTCTTTTTCCCTTGATATTTTGCCTATGAACCTCATTTGCCCTTGTTCGTGAGGTTAATAACCTCAATTCTCATAGTTCATACGCTTCTTAACATCTTTTCCCCTTGTTCGTATGCTTAACAACCTCTTTTGTCGTTCTTTTTGCGCTTTGCAACATAATTTGCCGTTGATCTTGTGCTTATGTACCTCATTTGCATTTGATCTTGTGCTTAGGAACCTCATTTGCCATTGTTCGTATGCTTGACAACCTCAATTGTCGTTGTTCATATGCTTCTTAACCTCTTTTGCCCTTGCTCTTATGCTTATAAACATCATTTACAATTGTTCTTGTGCTTAACAACCTCATTTGTCATTGTTCTTGCGCTTTGCAACATAATTTGCCCTTGATCTTGTGCTTATGAACCTCATTTGCCCTTGTTTGTGTGCTTAGGAACCTCATTTGCCCTTGTTCGTGGGCTTAACAACCTCAATTGTCATTGTTCATATGCTTCTTAACATCTTTTGCCCTTGTTCGTGTGCTTAAAAACCTCACTTGTCGTTGTTTTTGCGGTTTGCAACATAATTTGCCCTTGATCTTGTCCTTATGAACCTCATTTTCCTTGTTTGTGTGCTTAGCAACCTCAATTGGCGTTGTTTGAGTTCTTAACAACCTCTTTTGCCCTTGATATTGCTTATGAACCTCATTTGCGTTTGTTCTAGCGCTTAGAAGCCTCATTTGCCCTTGTTCGTGTGCTGAACAACGTCAATTGTCGTTGTTCATATGCTTCTTAACATCTTTTGCCTTTGTTCTTGTGCTTAACAACATCATTTACACTTGTTCTTGTGCTTAACAACCTCATTTGTCGTTTTTCTTGGGCTTTGCAACATAATTTGCCCTTGATCTTGTGCATAAGAACCTCATGTGACGTTGTTTGTGTCCTTAACAATCTATTTTACCCTTGATCTTGTGCTTATGAATCTCATTTGCATTTGTTATTGTGCTTAGGAACATCTTTTGCCCTTTTTCTTGTGCTGAGCAACATGATTTATACTTGTTCTTGTGCTTAACAACCATGTCGTTGTTCTTCCGCTTTTTAACAAAATTTGTTCATTTGCTGAGGAACCTCATTCGCCCTTGTTTGTGTGCTTAACAACCTCAATTGGCGTTGTTCGTGATCTTAACAACCTCTTTTGCCCTTGATATTGTCATTATGAACCTCATTTGCGTTTGTTCTTGTGCTTAGGAACCTTATTCGCCCCTGTTCGTGCGCTTAACAACCTCAATTGTCGTTGTTCATTTGCTTCTTAACCTATTTTGCCCTTGCTATTGTTCTTATCAACATCATTTACACCTGTTCTTGTGCTTAACAACCTCATTTGTCGTTGTTCTTGGACTTTGCAACATAATGTGCAGTTGATCTTGTGCTTATGAACCTCATTTGCATGTTCTTGTGCTTTAGGAACCACATTTACACTTCTTTGTGTGATTAACAACCTCTTTTGCTCTGGATCTTTTGCTTATGAACCTCATTTTCATTTGTTCTTGTGCTTAGGAACGTCATTTGTCAATGCTCGTGTGCTTAACAACCTCAATGGGCGTTGTTCATATGCTTCTTAACCTCTTTTGCCCTTGTTCTGGTGCCTAATAACCTCATTTGTCGTTGTTCATGCACTTTGTAACATAATTTGCCTTTGATTTTGTGCTTATGAACCTCATCATCCCTAGTTTGTGTGTTTCACAACCTCAATTGGCGTTGTCCGTGCGCTTTTTAACATAATTTGCCCTTCATCTTGTGCAATGAACCTCATTTTCGTTTGTTCTTCTGCTTAGGAACCTCATTTGCCCGTGTTCGTGTGCTTTAACAACCTCATTTGTCATTGTTCATATGCTTCTTAAATTCTTTTGCCCTTGTTCTTGTGCTTATCAACATCATTTACACTTGTTCTTGTGCTTAACAACCTCATTTGTTGTTGTTCTTGCGCTTTGCAACATAATTTGCCCTTGATCTTGTACATATGAACCTCATTTGCCCTTGTTTGTGTGATTAACCACCTTAATTGGCGTTGTTTGTATCCTTAACGACCTCTTTTGCCCTTGATCTTGTGCTTATTATTCTCATTTGCAATTGTTATTGAGCTTAGGAACATCTTTTGCCCTTTGTCTTGTGCTTTGGAACCTTATTTGCCCTTGTTTGTGTGGTTAATAACATCAATTCGCGTTGTTCGTGTTCTTAACAACCTCTTTTGACCTTGATATTGCCGTTATGAACCTCATTTGCCCTTGTTTGTATACTTAACAACCTCAATTGTCGTTGTTCATCTGGTTCTTAACCTCTTTTGCCCTTGTTCTTGTGCTTATCAACATCATTTACAATTGTTCTTGTGCTTAACAACCTCATTTATCGTTGTTCTTGCGCTTTGCAACATAATTTGCTCTAGATCATGTACTTATGAACCTCATTTGCCCTTGTTTAGGTGCTGAACAACCTCAATTGGCGTTGTCCGTGTTCTTAACAACCTCTTTTGCCCTTGATTTTGTGCTTATAAACCACATTTACGTTTGTTTTTGTGCTTATGAATCTCATTAGCCCTTGTTCGTGTGTTTAACAACCTCAATTGTCATTGTTCATATGCTTCTTAATCTCTTTTGCCCTTGTTCTAGTGCTTATCAACATCATTTACACTTGTTCTTGTGCTTAACAACCTCATTTGTCGTTTTTCTTGCGCTCTGCAACATAATTTGCCCTTGATATTGTGCATATGAACCTCATCTGCCGTTGTTTGTGTGCTTAACAACCTCAATTGGCGTTGTTTCTATCCTTAACAACCTCTTTTGCCCTTGATCATGTGCTTAAGAACCTCATTTGCATTTGTGATTCTGCTTAGGAACATCTTTTGCCCTTGTTATTGTGCTTAGCAACATGATTTACACTTGTTCTTGTGCTTAACAACCTCATTAGTGCTAGTTCTTTCGCATTTTAACATAATTTGCTCTTGATCTTGTGTAATGAAACTCATTTGCATTTGTTCTTATGCTTTGGAACTTCATTTGCCCTTGTTTATTTGGTTAACAACCTCAATTGGCGTTGTTCGTGTTCTTAACAACCTCTTTTGCCCTTGTCCGTGTGCTTAACAACCTCAATTGTCGTTGTTCCTATGCTTCTTAACCTCTTTTGCCCTTGTTCTTGTGCTTATCATCATTATTTACACTTGTTCTTGTGCTTAAAAACCTCAATTGTCCGTGTTCTTGCGCTTTGCAACATAATTGACCTTGATCTTGTGCTTATGAACCTCATTTGCCCTTGTTTATGTGCTTATCAACCTCAATTGGCGTTGTTCGTGTTCTTAACAACCTATTTTGCCCTTGATATTGTGCTTATGAACCTCATTTGTGTTTGTTCTTGTGCTTAGGGACCTCATTCGCCCTTGTTCGTGTGCTTAATAACCTCAATTGTCATTGTTCATATGCTTCTTAACCTCTTTTTCCCGTGTTCTTGTGCTTGTCAACATCATTTACACTTGTTCTTGTTCTTAACAACCTCATTTGTCGTTGTTCTTGCGCTTTGAAACATAATTTTTCCTTGATCTTGTGCATATGAACCTCATTTGCCCCTGTTTGTATGCTTAACAACCTCAATTGGTGTTGTTTGTGTCCTTAACGACCTCTTTTGCCCTTGATCTTGTGCTTATTAATCTCAATTGCATTTGTAATTGTGCTTAGGAATATCTTTTGCCTTTTGTATTGTGATTAGCAACATGATTTACACTTGTTCTTGTGCTTAACAACCTCATTTGTGGTTGTTCTTGCGCTTTTTAACATAATTTACTCTTGATCTAGTGTAATGAACCTCTGTTGCATTTGTTCTTTTTCTTTGGAACCTTATTTGCCCTTGTTTGTGTGCTTAACTGTAACATCTTACAACATATGTAAATAAACATAATAATTGAAAATATTATACGAAATGTTTGAAGGTGTTTTCAATAAAATAGATACATGACAATTAACGAGCAAATAATATTTTGTGAAAAGATGAATAGTTTAAACTTCAATTTCAACAGACAAATTTTGTGAAGATATATTCAATTGAAATAAATTGTGTATAATTGAATTTGGAAATATTTACAAAGAAATATTTGAATAGTAACATTTTATATGAGTTCGATTTAATATAAAATTTATACATGCAATGTTTATATCTGTCTTAATTAATATTGGGACTAAGTTACAAATTTGAAAACTTGAAGGTTGAATGTAAAATAATGAAATATTTGTTTTGGGATGGGACCCGCATGTATTCTCATCTATATTTGATTGTATTTCTGTCTCTCTCTCTTCTTGCGTGGCAAAATAATAATGCTCCAGCTAGCGTGGTGACTCAGTGAATAAAATGGATGCTTTGTTTATCTACCATTTCTATTATGCCTCTCTTCTATTGCCTAGTTATTTTTCTTAAATCCTCTCATCTCTTTTCTCGGTTAACCTGAGAAGAATATGCATCAGTTATGATGTTGGGTTTCCTACTATGTGTGGTGCTCTCTCTCTCATCATCTCATACAGGTTGAGTATATCTCTTATGTTGTTTCTCTTCAATCCCATTTAAAGTTTGCAAATGGTTAGACAAATATAATTAAGTGCACAATTACTTATAAATTTATCTAGTAATTGAAATGGAAAGAAAACATGTTTCTTTTTTTTGAAATAATGAGATTATAAATTAGGCCTCTATATTGAGCATTCGGGCAGTTGGACTTGAGAAAAATAAAGAATAAGTGAAATGAAATTGGGTTTTCCTTGTATTGAATTAAAAATAAATAAAAGAAAATAACATAAGCTGCACTAATGGATTTGAAGCTTAATTAATTGAACTTAATTGAATTCGATGATTGAACTGAAATGTTAACAATTGGGATGAGTCTGACAAAGAAAATTGAATTAAAGTCATAGAGCAGTTTATTGATATAATGATTTTAAGGAATAATGATATAAATAATAAATGATGCCATTAGCTAACAATGAATAATAAAAACACACATGAATTTATTTCTATTATATGTAGATTGTTTTATAATGATAATTTTGTAAGTAATAATCAAGTAAGGTTATTCTATCATAGGTATCGATATTGTGCAGCAAAGACTTGAATGGATCGTCATGAATAATTCATATGCAATGATTGATCGCTCTATTTATCCTACATTATCAGGTGTGAGGTTATTGGATTAGTCTGAGATTCATACTAGGAATTAAATCGTAACTCGCTATGCATTTTGAATAATTGATTGACTACATTGATTGAACGGTTGCATCATATGCATACCCAATACAATTGAAACTGAATTACAGGTAAGTATGTTGACTGTCATGTTGATATTGTTTATCGATTGATTGAGACCACAGTGACTAAATTGATTGAATATTAAATATTGTAATCCTTGAACCTCCATATAGTGGAGAAAAAGGATTAATATATCCTAAAGTCTAGCTAGCTACTAGACTTTACTCCAGGACCCTTATGCGCATATGGTGAATGGCCCCAACTGAACCCAGTACCGGTTGGGTAGGGGATATTGAATAAATATAAACTGTGACTGTAAGATTAATGAAATGTGGTAACTGTCTTATCAATGATTTTCTTTCCGATAATGACAGTACTGTGATATTGATTTCGTATTGTTTCTGCTAACCGATTGTCAGGATAGTTAGAATTGTCTTATCACTGATTTTCTTTCTAATACTGAAGGTATTGAGATATTGATTCTCTATTGCTTCCATTAACAAATTGTCATGATAGATAGAACAGTATAAGCTCTAACATGATGGATACTTGTTAAGGTATCTGTCAGTGTTACCAAACTAGAAATGGTAAAGGTAAGAAACCAAACGTTACTAGACTTTATGGTTTAAAAGATTTAGACCCAAACCAATTATTCCGATAAGATTCATTGAGTTCTGATTTATCTATGAAATTGTTGTTGTTCGATTGGATACTGATATTGAGCATTTGCATTCGTCATTTCAAAATGAATTGTTAATTTCTCGTGCGGTGATTTCATTCTGAATATGGATTTCCTTCGAATCCAATAATCTGAGTGGCAATCAGCACTGAGAAATAATTTATTATTTCTCACTCGTTTCCCCTTGTGGGTTACAGGTTTATTAGACGAAGATTGAGAAACGCTTTTGGGATTGTAATTGACAGCAGGGCCACCAAAAGGATTGAGATTTGTGATTATTTTATCTGACATGGTGCAGAAAATTCATCTAGTATCATCCACTATAAATGGTCAGATAATTATTGTAAATTAATTGGGATAAGGTAAAAATAATGGATGCTATTGGCAATGCATAAAAAGATCCATACCTTGTGTTACATGAATTGTTATGGAAAAATAGACGCGGTAGGTCCGTCGCACCTCCGGATCGGGGGTGTGACATTAACAACCTCAATTGGCGTTGTTCGTGTTCCTAACAACCTCTTTTGTCCATGATCTTGTGCTTATGCACCTCATTTGCATTTGTTATTGTGCTTAGGAACATCTTTTGCCCTTGTTCTTGTACTGAGCAACATGATTTATACTTGTTCTTGGGCTTAACAACCATGTCGTTGTTCTTGTGCTTTTTAACATAATTTGTTCTTTTGTTGACGACCCTCATTTGCCCTTATTGTGTGGTTAACAATCTCAATTGGCGTTATTCGTGTTCTTAACAACCTCTTTTGCCCTTGATATTGTCATTATGAACCTCATTTGCGTTTGTTCTTGTGCTTAGGAACCTTATTTGCCCCTGTATGTGTGCTTAACAACCTCAATTGTCGTTGTTCATATGCTTCTTAACCTATTTTGCCCTTGCTATTGTTCTTATGAACATCATTTACACTTGTTCTTGTGCGTAACAACATCATTTGTCGTTGTTCTTGCACTTTGCAACATAATGTGCAGTTGATCTTGTGCTTATGAACATCATTTGCATTTGTTCTTGTGCTTTAGGAGCCACATTTACCCTTCTTTGTGTGTTTAACAACCTCTTTTGCTCTGGATCTTTTGCTTATGAACCTCATTTTCGTTTGTTCTTGTCCTTAGGAACGTCATTTGCCAATGCTCGTGTGCTTAACAACCTCAATGGGCGTTGTTCATATGCTTCTTAACCTCTTTTGCTCTTGTTCTGGTGCCTAACAACCTCATTTGTCGTTGTTCATGCGCTTTGTAACATAATTTGGCCTTGATCTTGTGCTGATGAACTTCATCTTCCCTTGTTTGTGTGCTTCACAACCTCAATTGGCGTTGTTCGTGCGCTTTTTAACATAATTTGCCCTTGATCTTGTGCAATGAACCTCATTTTCGTTTGTTCTTCTGCTTAGGAACCTCATTTGCTAGTGTTCGTGTGCATAACAACCTCATTTGTCATTGTACATATGCTTTTTAACCTCTTTTGTCCTTGTTCTTGTGCTTATCAATATCATTTACACTTGTTCTTGTGCTTAACAACCTCATTTGTCATTGTTCTTGCGCTTTGCAACATAATTTGCCCTTGATCTTGTACATATGAACCTCATTTGCCCTTGTTTGTGTGCTTAACAACCTCAATTGGCGTTGTTTGTATCCTTAACGACATCTTTTGCCCTTGATCTTGTGCTTATTAATCTCATTTGCAATTGTTATTGAGCTTAGGAACATCTTTTGCCCTTTGTCTTGTGCTTTGGAACCTTATTTGCCCTTGTTTGTGTGGTTAATAACATCAATTGGCGTTGTTCGTGTTCTTAACAACCTCTTTTGACCTTGATATTGTTCTTATGAACCTCATTTGCCCTTGTTCGTATGCTTAACAACCTCAATTATTGTTGTTCAGCTGCTTCTTAACCTCTTTGCCCTTGTTCTTGTGCTTATCAACATCATTTACAATTGTTCTTGTGCTTAACAACCTCATTTGTTGTTGTTCTTACGCTTTGCAAAATAATTTGCTCTACATCATGTACTTATGAACCTCATTTGCCCTTGTTTGTGTGCTTAACAACCTCAATTGGCGTTGTTCGTGTTCTTAACAACATCTTTTGCCCTTGATATTGTGCATATGAAACACATTTGTGTTTGTTTTGTGCTTATGAATCTCATTAGCCCTTGTTCATGTGCTTAACAACCTCAATTGTTGTTGTTCATATGCTTCTTAATCTATTTTGCCCTTGTTCTAGTGCTTATCAACATCATTTACACTTGTTCTTGTGCTTAACAACCTCATTTGTCGTATTTCTTACGCTCTGCAACATAATTTGCCCTTGATATTATGCATATGAACCTCATCTGCCGTTGTTTGTGTGCTTAACAACCTCAATTGGCGTTCTTTCTGTCCTTAACAACCTCTTTTGCCCTTGATCTTGTGCTTAAGAACCTCATTTGCATTTGTGATTCTGCTTAGGAACATCTTTTGCCCTTGTTATTGTGCTTAGCAACATGATTTACACTTGTTCTTGTGCTTAACAACCTCATTTGTGCTAGTTCTTTCGCTTTTTAACATAATTTGCTATTGATCTTGTGTAATGAAACTCATTTGCATTTGTTCTTGTGCTTTGGAACTTCATTTGCCATTATTTATTTGCTTAACAACCTCAATTGGTGTTGTTCGTGTTCTTAACAACCTCTTTTGCCCTTGATTGTCCTCATGAAACTCATTTGCATTTGTTCTTGTTCTTAGGAACCTCATTTGCCTTTGTCCGTGTGCTTAACAACCTCAATTGTCGTTGTTCATATGCTTCTTAACCTCTTTTGCCCTTGTTCTTGTGCTTAAAAACCTCAATTGTCAGTGTTCTTGCGCTTTGCAACATAATTTGACCTTGATCTTGTGCTTATGAACCTCATTTGCCCTTGTTTATGTGCTTAGCAACCTCAATTGGCGTTGTTCGTGTTCTTAACAACCTCTTTTGGCCTTGATATTGTGCTTGTGAACCTCATTTGTGTTTGTTCTTGTGCTTAGGGACCTCATTCGCCCTTGTTCGTGTGCTTAACAACCTTAATTGTCATTGTTCATATACTTCTTAACCTCTTTTGCCCGTGTTCTTGTGCTTATCAACATCATTTACACTTGTTCTTGTTCTTAACAACCTCATTTGTCGTTGTTCTTGCGCTTTGAAACATAATTTTCCCTTGATCTTGTGCATATGAACCTCATTTGCCTCTGTTTGTGTGATTAACAACCTCAATTGGTGTTGTTTGTGTCCTTAACGACCTCTTTTGCCCTTGATCTTGTGCTTATTAATCTCAATTGCATTTGTTATTGTGCTTAGGAATATCTTTTGCCCTTTGTCATGTGATTAACAACATGATTTACGCTCGTTCTTGTGCTTAACAACCTCAACTGGTGTTTTTTGTGTCCATAACAACCACTTTTGCCCTTGATCTTGTGCTTATGAACGGCATTTACATTTGTTATTGTGCTCAGGAACATATTTTACCCTTGTTCTTGTTCTTAGCAACATGATTTACATTTGTTCTTGTGCTTAACAACCATGTCATTGTTCTTGCGCTTTTTAACATAATTTGTTCTTCATCTTGTGTAATGAACCTCATTTCCATTTGTTCTTTCGCTTGGGAACCTCACTTGCCCTTGTTTGTGTGGTTAATATCCTCAATTGGCATTGTTCGTGTTCTTAACGACCTCTTTTGCCCTTGATATTGTCCTTATGAACCTCAGTTGCGGTTGTTCTTGTGCTTAGGAACCTTATTTGCCCTTGTTCGTGTGCTTAACTACCTCAATTGTCGTTGTTCATATGCTTGTTAACCTCTTTTGCCATTGTTCTTGTGCTTATAAACATCATTTACACTTGTTCTTACTGCTTAACAACCTCATTTGTCGTTGTTCTTGCGCTTTGCAACATAATTTGCTCTTGATCTTGTGCTTATGAACTTCATTCGCATTTGTTCTTGTGCTTAGGAACATCATTTGCCCTTTTTTGTGTGCTTAACAACCTCAATTAACGTTGTTCGAGTGCTTATCGACCTCTTTTTCCCTTGATATTGTGCTTATGAATCTCATTTGCATTTGTTCTTGTACTTAGGAACCTCATTTTCCCTTGTTCGTGAGCTTAACAACCTCAATTGTCATTGTTCCTCAGCTACTTAACATCTTTTGCCCTTGTTCGTGTGCTTAACAACCTCATTTGTCGTTGTTCTTGTGCTTTGCAACATAATTTGCCCTTGATCTGTGCTTATGAACTTTATTTGCCCTTGTTTGTGTGCTTAACAAAATCTTTTGTCTTTTATATTGCGCTTATGAACCACATTTGCGTTTGTTCTTGTGCTTTGGAATATCATTTGCCCTTATTTTTGTGCTTAACAACCACATTTGTCGTTGTTTTTGCGTTTAACAAGCTCTTTTGCCATTGATATTGTGCTTATGAACCTCATTTGCTTGTTCTTGTGCTTAGGAACCTCATTTGACCTTGTTCGTATGCTTTTAACAACCTTTTTTTCCCTTGATCTTGTGCTTATGAACCTCATTTGCAATTATTCTTGAGCTTAGGAACCTCATTTACCCTTGTTCGTCTGGATAACAACCTCAATTGTTGTTGTTCATATGCTTCTTAACCTTTTTTGCCCTTGTTCTTGTGCTTCATGACCTCATTTGTCGTTGTTCTTGCGCTTTGCAACATAATTTGCCCTTGATCTTGTGCTTATGAACCTCATTTGCCCATGTTTGTGTGCTTAACAACTTCAATTGGCATTGTTCGTGTCCTTAACATCCTCTTCTGCCCTTGATCTTGTGCTGATGAATCTCATTTGCCTTTGTTATTGTGCTTAGGAACATCTTTTACCTTTGTTCTTGTGCTTAGCAACATGATTTACACTTGTTCTTGTGCTTAACAATCTTATTTGTCGTTGTTCATATCCTTCTTAACCTCTTTTGCTGTTGTTCTTGTGCTCGGCAACATCCTCAATTGTCGTTGTTCTTGCGCTTCGCAACATAATTTGCACTTGATCTTGTGCTAAGGAACCTCATTTGCGCTTGTTTGTGTACTTCAAAAGCTCAATTGGTGTTGTTCGTGTGCTTAACAACCTCTTTTTCCCTTGATCTTGTGCATATGAACCTCATTTGCATTTGTTCTTGTGCTTAGGAACCTTATTTGCTCTTGTTCGTGTGCTTAACAATCTTATTTGTCATTGTTCCTGCGCTTTGGAACGTAATTTGCCATGGATCTTGTGCTTATGAACCTCATATGCACTTGGTTGTGTGCTTCACATCCTCAATTGGCGTTGTTCGTATTATTAACAACCTCTTTTGCCCTTGATATTGTGCTTATGAACCTCATTTGCGTTTATTCTTGTGCTCAGGAACCTCATTTGCCCTTGTTCGTGTGTTTAACAACCTCAATTGTCGTTGTTCATATGCTTCTTAACATCTTTTGCCCTTGTTCTTGTACTTATCAACCTCATTTGTCGTTTGTTCTTGCGCTTAACAATCTCTTTTGCCATTCATATTGTGCTGATGAAACTCATTTGCATTTCTTCTTGTGCTTAGGAACCTCATTTGCCCTTGTTTGTGTGCTTCACAACTTCAATTGGCGTTGTTTGTGTGCTTAACAACCTCTTTTTCCCTTGATATTGTACTTATGAACCTCATTTGCAATTGTTCTTGTGCTTAGCAACGTCATTTGCCCTTGTTCATGTGCTTACCAGCCTCAATTGTCGTTGTTCATATGTCTCTTAACTTCTTTTGCCCTTGTTCTTGTGCTTAACAACCTCATTTGTCGTTGTTATTGCGCTTTGGAATATAATTTGCCCTTGATCTTGTGCTTATCAACCTCATTTGCCCTTGTTTGTCGGCTTCATAACCTCAATTGGCGCTGTTCGTGTTCTTAACAACCTAAATTTGCCCTTGTTCTTGTGCTTAACTACCTCATTTGTCGTTGTTCTTGCGCTTTGCAACATAATTTGGCCTTGATCTTGTGCTTATTAACCTCATTTGCTCTTGTTTGTGTGCTTAACAACCTCAATTGGCGTTGTTCGTATTCTTAACAACCTCTTTTGCCCTTGATATTGTGCTTATGAACCACATTTGCGTTTGTTCTTGTCCTTAGGAATCTTATTTGCCCTTGTTCGTGTGCTTAACAACCTCAATTATCGTTGTTGATATGCTTCTCAGTCTATTTTGTCCTTGATGCCATTGTTCTTGTTCTTAACATCCTCATTTGGTATTGTTCCTTCATTTTGCAATATAATTTTCCCTTTATCTTGTGCTTATGAACCTTATTTGCCTTTGTTTGTGTGCTTAGCAACCTCAGTTGGCATTTTCGTGTCCTTAACAACCTCTTTTGCCCTTGATATTGTGCTTATGAACCTCTTTTGCGTTTGTTCTTGTGCTTATGAACCTCTTTTGCCCTCGTTCGTGTGTTTAACAACCTCAATTGGCGTTGTTTGAGTTCTTAACAACCTCTTTTGCCCTTGATATTGCTTATGAACCTCATTTGCTTTTGTTCTAGCGCTTAGGAGCCTCATTTGCCCTTGTTCGTGTGCTGAACAACGTCAATTGTCGTTGTTCACATGATTTTTAACCTCTTTTGTCCTTATTCTTGTGCTTATCAACATCATTGACACTTGTTCTTGTCCTTAACAATCTCATTTGTCATTGTTCTTGCGCTTAACAACTTCTTTTCCCTTGATATTGTGCTTATGAACCTCATTTGCATTTGTTCTTGTACTTAGGAACCTCATTAGCCTTTGTTCGTGTGCTTAACAACCTCATTTGTCATAGTTCTTGCGCATTGCAACATAATTTGCCCTTGATCTTGTGCTTATGAACCTCATTTGCCCATGTTTGTGTGCTTAACAACCTCAATTGGCGTTGTTTGTGTGCTTAACAACCTCAATTGGCGTTGTTCGTGTCCTTAACAACCTCTTTTGCCCTTGATCTTGTGCTTATGAACCTCATTTGCCTTTGTTACTGTGCTTAGGAACATCTTTTGCCCTTGTTCTTGTTCTTAGCAACAAGATTTACTCTTGATCTTGTGCTTATGAACATCATTTGCAATTGTTCTTGGGCTTAGGAACCTCATTTGCCATTGTTTGTGTACTTAACAGCCTCAATTTTCGTTGTTCATATGCCTCTTAACCTCTTTTGCCCTCGTTCTTGTGCTTAACAACCTCATTTGTCGTTTTACTTGTACTTTGGAACATAATTTGCCCTTGATCTTGTGCTTATGAACCTCATTTGCACTTGTTTGTTTGCTTCACAACCTCAATTGGTGTTGTTCGTGTTCTTAACAACCTCTTTTGCCTTTGATATTGTGCTTATGAACTTCATTTGTGTTTGTTCTTGTGCTTAGGAAGTTCATTTGCCCTCGTTCGTGTGTTTAACAACCTCAATTGTCGTTGTTCATATGCTTCTTAACATCTTTTGCCCTTATTCTTGTGCTTGACAACCTCATTAGTCGTTGTTCTTGCGCTTTGAAACATAATTTGGCCTTGATCTTGTGCTTAAGAACCTCATTTGCCCATGTTTGTGTGCTTAACAATCTCAATTGGCATTGTTCGTGTGCTTAACAACCTAAATTTGCCCCTGTTCTTGTGCTTAACTACCTCATTTGTCGTTGTTCTTGCGCTTTGCAACAAAATTTGCCCTTGATCTTGTGCATATTAGAGTATTACAAAAGGCCCGGGCCGGGCAGGGCAGGGCAGTGCCCGGGCACGGGCACGGGCGTCACGGGCACACGGGCACACGGGCACAATGGGCCGGGCATCACGGGCAAAAAAAAAAAATTCACCCTGCCCATTTAACGCCCATCACGGGCGCGGGCAGGGGCGGCACCGGGACGGGTAGGGCATTTTTTTTTTTTTTTATCTTAAAATAATTATAAACCAAATCATACCAATAAATTATAAACCAAATTCATACAAATTTAAATTCATTACATGGTGTAACTCGATAATTTTTGTTATAATAAAATATAAATTAAAAATTTCTTAAATCAATTACTTTAAATAATTAAGCTCTTATTTTAAAACAATAGATTAAAAATAAACGACGTTTTGCACTAAAAACCTTAAACTTAATTTGAGGCACTAAACGACATTTTTGGCGATTCGATTTCCGGATACCCGGGTACGCCCCGGGTGACGGTCGCCACCGTCTCCTCCTCCCCTTTCCGAATTGACATCATACGTGTCAATCCGACTTTCCTAGCAAAATTTATGGCCGTTTAAAGTTTTAAAAAAATATATCTCATTTTTGAATTTGAATTTCAAATTCGGAAAAAAAAAAAAAAAAAAAAGGGCACGGGCACACGGGCGCACGGGCACAGAGGGCCGGGCAGTCACGGGCAGGGAAAAAAAAAAAACCATGTCCGACCCGTTTAACGCCCGTGCCCGTGTGCCCGTCGGTGCCCGTGGCACGGGCACGGGCAGGGCACGCCCCCAGGGGCAAAATTCGAACACTAGTGCATATGAACCTCATTTTCCCTTGTTTGTGTGCTTAACAAACTCAATTGGCGTTGTTCGTGTCCTTACCAACCTCTTTTGCCCTTGATCTTGTGCTTATGAAGCTCATTTTCCTTTGTTACTGTGCTTAGAACATCTTTTGCCCTTTTTCTTGTGCTTAACAATCTTATTTTTCGTTGCTCATATCCTTCTTCACCACTTTTGCCCTTGTTCTTGTGCTTAGCAACATCTACATGATTTACACTTGTTCTTGTGCTTAATAACTTCAATTGTCGTTGTTCATATGCTTCTTAACCTCTTTTGCCCTTGTTCTTGTGCTTAACAACCTCATTTGCTCTTGTTCGTGTGGTTAACAACCTTATTTGTCGTTGTTCTTGCGCTTTGGAACGTAATTTGCCCTGGATCATGTGCTTATGAACCTCATTTGCCATTGTTTGTGTACTTAACAACCTCAATTGGCGTTGTTCGTGTGCTTAACAACCTCTTTTGCCCTTGATCTTGTGCTTATGAACCTCATTTACATTTGTTCTTGTGCTTAGGAACCTCATTTGCCCTTGTTTGTGTGCTTAACAGCCTCAAATGTCGTTGTTCATATGTCTCTTAACCTCTTATGCCCATGTTCTTGTGCTTAACAACCTCATTTGTCGTTTTACTTGTACTTTGGAAGATAATTTGCCCTTGATCTTGTGCTTATGAACTTCATTTGCACTTGTTTGCTTGCTTCACAACCTCAATTGTCGTTGTTCGTGTTCTTAACAACCTTTTTTGCCCTTCACATTGTGCTTATGAACCTCATTTGCGTTTGTTCTTGTGCTTAAGAACCTCATTTGACCTTGTTCGTGCGTTTAACAACCTCAATTGTCGTTGTTCATATGTTTCTTAACCTCTTTTGCCCTTGTTTTTGTGCTGATCAACATCATTTACACTTGTTCTTGTGCTTAACAACCTCAACTGGTGTTTTTTGTGTCCATAACAACCACTTTTGCCCTTGATCTTGTGCTTATGAACGGCATTTACATTTGTTATTGTGCTTAGGAACCTCATTTGCCCTTGTTGATGTGCTTAACAACCTCCTTTGTCGTTTTTCTTGCGCTTTAGAATATAATTTGCCCTCGATCTTGAACTTATGAACCTCATTTGCCCTTGTCTGTTGGCTTCACAACCACAATTAGCGCTGTTCGTGTTCTTAACAACCTCTTATGTCCTTGATATTGTGCTTATGAACCTCATTTGCCCTCGTTTGTGTGTTTAACAACCTCAATTGTCATTGTTCGCATGCTTCTTAACCTTTTTTGCCATTGTTATTGTTCTTATCAACATCATTTACACTTGTTCTTGTGCTTAACAACCTCATTGGTCATTGTTCTTGCGCTTAAAAACCTCTTTTGCCCTTGATATTGTGCTTATGAACTTCAATTGCGTTTGTTCTTTTGCTTAGGAACCTTATTTGCCCTCGTTTGTGAGCTTAACAACTTCAATTGGGATTGTTCACATGCTTCTTAACCTCTTTTGCCCTTGTTCTTGTGCTTATCAATATCATTTACACTTGTTCTTGTGCTTAACAACCTAATTTGTCATTGTTCTTGCGCTTAACAACCTAATTTGTCATTGTTCTTGCGCTTAACAATCTCTTTTGCCCTTGATATTGTGCTTATGAGCCTCATTTGCATTTGTTCTTGTGCTTAGGAACGTCATTTGCCCTTGTTCGTGTGCTTAACAACCTCAATTGTCATTTTTCATATGTTTCTTAACCTTTTTTGCCCGTGTTCTTGTGCTTAACAACCTCATTTGTCGTTGTTCTTACGCTTTGCAACATAATTTGTGCTTGATCTTGTGCTTATGAACCTCATTGCCCTTGTTTGTGTGCTTATAACAACCTCAATTGTCATTGTTCGTGTCTTTAACAACCTCTTTTGCACTTGATCTTGTGCTTATGAACCTCATTTGCCTTTGTTGTTGTGCTTAGGAACATCTTTTACCCTTGTAGTTGTGCTTAGCTACATGATTTACACTTGTTCTTGTGCTTAACAATCTTATTTGTCATTGTTCATATCATTTTTAACATCTTTTGACCCTGTTCTTGTGCTTAGCAAACATCATTCACACTTGTTCTTGTGCATAGCAACATCATTCACACTTGTTCTTATGCTTAAAAACCTCAATTGTTGTTGTTCTTGTGCTTTTTAATATAATTTGCCCTTGATCTTGTGCAATGAACCTCATTTGCATTGTGGTTCTTGTGCTTAGGAACTTCATTTGCCATTGTTTGTGTGCTTAACAACCTCAATTGACGTTTGTCGTGCTTTTAATCTTTTGCCCTTGATATTGTGCTTATGAACCTCATTTGCGTTTGTTCTTGTGCTTAGGAACCTCATTTGCCCTTGTTCGGTTGCTTAACAACATCAATTGTCGTTGTTTATATGCTTCTTAACTTCGTTTGCCCTTGTTATTGTGCTTATCAACCTCATTGTCGTTGTTCTTGCGCTTTGCAACATAATTTGCCCTTGATCTTGTGCATATGAACCTCATTTGCTCTTGTTTGTGGGCTTAACAACCTCTTTTGCCCTTGATCTTGTGCTTATCAACCTCATTGGCATTTATTATTGTGATTAGGAACATCTTTTGTCCTTGTTCTTGTGCTTAGCAACATGGTTTACACTTGTTCTTGTGCTTAACAAACTAATTTGTCGTTGTTCTTGCGCTTTGGAACATAATTTGCCCTTGATATTGTGCTTACGAACCTCATTTGCCCTTGTTTTTGTGCTTCACAACCTCAATTGGCGTTGTTCGTATTCTTAACAACCTCTTTTGCCTTTGATATTGTGCTTATGAACCTCATTTGCGTTTATTCTTGTGCTTAGAAACCTCATTTGCCCTTGTTGGTGTGTTTAACAACCTCAATTGTCGTTGTTCATATGCTTCTTAACCTCTTTTTCCCTTGTTCTTATGCTTATCAACATCATTTACACTTGTTCTTGTGCTTAACAACCTCATTTGTCGTTGTTCTTGCGCTTAACAACCTCTTTTGCCCTTGATATTGTGCTTATGAACCTCATTTGCATTTGTTCTTGTGCTTAGGAACCTTATTGGCCCTTGTTTGTGTGCTTAACTACTTCAATTGGTGTTGTTCGTGTGCTTAACAACCTCTTTTGCCCTTGATATTGTGCTTATGAACCTCATTGGCATTTGTTCTTGTGCTTATGAACCTCAATTGTCGTTGTTCATATGCTTCTTAACCTCTTTTGCCCTAGTTCTTGTGCTTAACAACCTCATTTGTCGTTGTTATTGCGCTTTCCAACATAATTTTCCCTTGATCTTGTGCTTATGAACCTCATTTGCCCTTTTTTGTGTACTTAACAACCTCAATTGGCGTTTGTTCGTATTCTTAACAACCTCTTTTGCCCTTGATATTGTGCTGATGAACCTCATTTGCCCATGTTCGTGTGTTCAATCTCAATTGTCGTTGTTCATATGCTTTTTAACCTCTTTTGCCCTTGTTCTTGTATTTAACAACCTCATTTGTCGTTGTTCTTACGCTTTTCAACACAATTTCCCTTGATCTTGTTCTTATGAACGACATTTGCCCTTGTTTGTGTGCTTGACAAATTCAATTGGCGTTATTCATGTCCGTAACAACCTCTTTTGCCCTTAATCTTTCGCTTATAAACCTCATTTGCATTTGTTATTGTGCTTAGGAACATCTTTTGCCCATGTTCTTGTGCTTAGCAACATGATTTACACTTCTTCTTGTGCTTAACAACCTCATTTGTCGTTGTTCTTGCGCTTTTTAACATAATTTGCTCTTGATCTTGTCTAATAAACCTCATTTGCATTTGTTCTTCTGCTTAGGAACCTCATTTGCCCTTGTTTGTGTGCTTAACAACATCAATTAGCGTTGTTCATGTTCTTAACAACCTCTTTGGCCATTGATATTGTTCTTATGAACCACATTTGCGTTTGTTCTTGTGATTAGGAACCTCATTTGCCCTTGTTCGTGTGCTTAACAACCTCAATTGTCATTCTTTGTGTACTTAACAACATTTTTCCCTTGATATTGTGCTTATGAACCTCATTTGCATTTGTTCTTGTGCAAAGGAACCTCATTTGCACTTGTTTGTGTGCTTAACAACCTCAATTGGCGTTGTTCATGCGCTTAACAATCTCTTTTTCCCTTGATCTTGTGCTTATGAACCTAATTTACATTTGTTCATGTTCTTAGGAACCTAATTTGCGATTGTTCGTGTGCTTAACAATCTCAATTGTCGTTGTTCATATGCTTCTTAACCTCTTTTGCCATTGTTCTTGTGCTTAACAACCTCATTTGTCATTGCTCTTGCGCTTTGGAACTTAATTTGCCCTTGATATTGTGCTTATGAACCTCATTTGCCCTTGTTTGTGTTCTTCACAATCTCAATTGGCGTTGTTCGTGTTCTTAACAACCTCTGTTGCCTTTAATATTGTGCTTATGAACCTCATTTGTGTTTGTTGTTGTGCTTAGAAACATCATTTTCCCTTGTTCGTGTGTTTAACAACCTCAATTCAATTGTCTTGTAATGTTCTGTGCTCAATTTGTCATTGTTCTTAACCTTTTTTGCCCTTGATTTGTCTTATTAAAATTTGCATTTGTTCTTGTCAAACATCATTTACATTTGTTCTTTTTGCAACCTCAACAACCTCATTTGTCATTGTTCTTGCGCTTAACAACCTCTTTTGCCCTTGATATTGTGCTTATTAAACTCATTTGCATTTGTTCTTGTACTTAGGAACCTTATTTGTCCTTGTTTGTACTTAAATTGCATCTATGAACCTCAATTGCATTTGTTCGCGGCACTCATTTGCACTTGAATTTGTGTGCTTAACAACCTCCTTTTCGGCCCTTGATACTTGTCCCTTGACTTGTGCTTATGAACCTCATTTGCATTTGTTCTGGTGGTTAGGAACCTCATTTACCATTGTTTGTGTGCTTAACAACCTCAATTGTCGTTGTTCATATGCTTCTTAACCGCTTTTGCCCTAGTTCTTGTGCTTAACAACCTCATTTGTCGTTGTTGTTGCGCTTTGCAACATAATTTTTCCTTGATCTTGTGCTTATGAACCTCATTTGCCCTTGTTTGTGTACTTAACAACCTCAATTGGCGTTGTTCGTGTGCTTAACAACCTCTTTTGCCCTTGAGATTGTGCTTATGAACCTCATATACATTTGTTCTTCTGCTTAGAAATCTCAATTGCCCTTGATCGTGTGTTTAACAACCTCAATTGCCGTTGTTCATATGCTTCTTAACCTCTTTTGCCCTTGTTCTTGTGCTTAACATCCTCATTTGTCGTTATTCTTGCTCTTTTCAACATAATTTTGTCCTTGATCTTGTGCTAATGAATGTCATTTGGCTTTGTTTGTGTGCTTAACAACTTCAATTGACGTTGTTCGTGTCCTTAACAACCTCTTTTGCCCTTAATCTTGTGCTTATGAACCTCATTTGCATTTGTTATTGTGCTTAGGAACATCTTTTGCCCTTGTTCGTGTGCTTAGAAATATGATTTACACTTGTTCTTGTGCTTAACAACTTCATTTGTCGTTGTTCTTGTGCATTGCAACATAATTTGCCCATGATCTTGTGCATATGAACCTTATTTGCCCTTGTTGGTGTGCTTAACCACCTGAATTGGGGTTGTTTGTGTCCTTCACAACCTCTTTTGCCCTTGATCTTGTGCTCATTTACCTCATTTGCATTTGTTATTGTGCTTAGGAACTTCTTTTGTCCTTATTCTTGTGCTTAGCTACATAATTTACACTTGTTCTTGTGCTTAACCTTATTTGTCGTTGTTCATATCCTTCTTAACCTCTTTTGCCCTTGTTCTTGTGCTTAGCAACATCATCTACACTTGTTCTTGTTCTTCACAACCTCATTTGTCGTTATTCGTGCGCTTAACAACCTCTTTTGCCTTTGATATTGTTCTAATGAACCTAATTTGCATTTGTTCCTGTGCTTAGGAACCTCATTTGCCCTTGTCTGTGTGCTTAACAAGCTTAATTGGCGTTGTTCGTGTCCTTAACAATAGCTTTTGCCCATGATCTTGTGCTTATGAACCTCATTTGCATTTGTTCTTGTGCTTAGGAACCTCATTTGCCCTTGTTCGTATGCTTAACAACCTCAATTGTCGTTGTTCATATGCTTGTTAACCTCTTTTGTCATTGTTCTTGTGCTTATAAACATCATTTGTCGTTGTTCTTGCGCTTTGCAACATAATTTGCCCTTAATCTTGTGCTTATGAACCACATTTGCTGTTTGTGTCCTTCACAACGTCAATTGGCGTTGTTCGTGTTCTTAACAACCTCTTTTGCCCTTTATATTGTGCTTATGAACCTCATTTGCATTTGTTCTTGTGCTTAGGAACCTCATTTGCCCTTGTTCGTATGCTCAACAACCTCAATTGTCGTTGTTCATATGCTTATTAACCTCTTTTGCCCTTGTTCTTGTGCTTAACAACCTCATTTGTTGTTGTTCTTGTGCTTTGCAACATAATTTGCCCTTAATCTTGTGCTTATGAACCACATTTACAATTTGTGTCCTTCACAACGTCAATTGGCGTTGTTCGTGTTCTTAACAACCTTTTTTGCCCTTGATATTGTGATTATGAACCTCATTTGCATTTGTTCTTGTGCATAGGAACCTCATTTGCCCTTGTTTGTGTGCTTAACAACTTCAATTGGTGTTGTTCGTGTGCTTAACAACCTCTTTTGCCCTTGATATTGTGTGCTTATGAACCTCATTTGCATTTGTTCTTGGGCATAGGAACCTTATTTGCCGTTGGTCGTGTGTTTAACAACCTCAATTCTCATATGCTTCTTAACATCTTTTGCCCTTGTTCTTGTGCTTATCGACATCATTTACACTTGGTCTTGTACTTAACAACCTCATTTGTCGTTGTTCTTGCACTTAACAACCTCTTTTGCCCTTGATATTGTGCTAATGAACCTCATTTGCATTTGTTCTTGTGCTTAGGAACCTCGTTTGCCCTTGCGTGTATGCTTAACAACTTTAATTGGCGTTGTTCGTGTCCTTAACAACCTCTTTTGCCCTTGATCTTGTACTTCTGAACCTCATTTGTTTTTGCTATTGTACTTGGGAATATCTTTTGTCCATGTTCTTGTGATTAGCAACATGATTTATACTTGTTCTCGTGCTTAACAACCTTATTTGTCGTTGTTCATATCCTTCTTAATCTCTTTTGCCCTTATTCTTGTACTTAGCAACATCATTTACACTTGTTCTTGTTCTTAACAACCTAATTTGTCGTTGTTCTTGCGCTTAACAACCACTTTTGCCTTTGATATTGTGCTTATGAACCTTATTTCCATTTGTTCTTGTGCTTAGGAACCTTATTTGCCCTTATTTGTGTGCTTAACAACTTCAATTGGCATTGTTCGTGTGCTGAACAACCTCTTTTTCCCTTGTTCGTGTGGTTAACAACCTCATTTGTCGTTTTTCTTGCGCTTTGCAACATAATTTGCCCTTGATCTGGTGCTTATGAACCTCATTTTCCCTTGTTTGTGTGCTTAACAACCTCAATTGGCATTGTTCGAGTTCTCAACAACCTCTTTTGCTTTTGATATTGTGCTTATGAACCTTATTTGCATTTGTTCTTGTGCTTAGGAACATCATTGGCCCTTGTTCGTGTGCTTAACAATCTCAATTGTCGTTGTTCATATGCTTCTTAACCTCTTTTGCCCTTGTTCTTGTGCTTATCGACATCATTTACACTTGTTCTTATGCTTAACAACCTCATTTGTCGTTGTTCTTGCGCTTAACAACCTCTTTTGCCCTTGATATTGTGCTTATGAACCTCATTTTTTGTTTTTGTGCTTAGGAACCTCATTTGCCCTTGTTTGTGTGCTTAACAACCTCATTTGGCGTTGTTTGTGTGCCTAACAACCTCAATTATTGTTGTTCATGTGCTTCTTAACCTCATTTACCCTTATTCTTGTACTTAGCAACATCATTTACACTTGTTGTTGTACTTAAAAACCTTTTTAGTCGTTGTTCTTGCATTTTGCAACATAATTTGCCCTTGATTTTGTGCTTGTGAACCTCATTTGCATTTGTTGCTGTACTTAGGAACCTCATTTGCCCTTTTTTGCGTGCTTAACAACCTCAATTGGCGTTGTTCGAGTTTTTAAGAACCTCTTTTGCCCTTGATATTATGCTTATGAACCTCATTTGCATTTGTTCTTGTACTTAGGAACCTCATTTGCCCTTGTTTGTGAGATTAACAACTTCAATTGTCATTGTTCATATGCTTCTTAACATCTTTTGTCCTTGTTCATGTGTTGAACAACCTCATTTGTCGTTGTTCTTGCGCTTTGCAACATAATTTGCCCTTGATCTTATGCTTATGAACGTCATTTGCCTTGTTTGTGTGCTTCACAACATCAATTGGCATTGTTCGTGCGGTTTTTAAACTAATTTGCCCTTGATCTTGTGGAATGAACCTCATGCATTTGTTCTTGTGCTTAGGAACCTCATTTGCCCTTGTTGGTGTGCTTAACAACCTCAATTGGCGTTGTTCGTGCTCTTAACAACCTCTATTGCCCTTGATATTGTGATTATTATCCTCATTTGCACTTGTTATTATGCTTAGGAACATGATTTACACTTGTTCTTGTGCTGAACAACCTCATTTGTCGTGTTCTATCACTTTTTAACGTAATTTGCTCTTGATCTTGTGTAATGAACCTCATTTGTATTTGTTCTTGTCCTTTGGAACCTCATTTGCCCGTGTTTGTGTGCTTGATAACCTGAACTGGCGTTGTTCGTGTTCTTAACAACTTCTTTTGTCCTTAATATTGTCCTTATGAACCTCATTTGCGCTTGTTCTTGTGCTTAGGAACATCTTTTGCCCTTGTTCTTGTGCTTAGCAACATGATTTACACTTGTTCTTGTGCTTAACAACGTCATTTGTCGTTGTTCTAGTGCTTTTTAACATAATTTGCTATTGATCTTGTGTAATGAACCTCATTTGCATTTGTTCTTTTGCTTTGCAACCACATTTGCCCTTGTTCGTGTGCTTAGCAACCTCAATTGTTGTTGTTTGTGTGCTCAACAACCTCTTTTTCCCTTGATCTTGTCCTTATGAACCTCATTTGCATTTGTTCTTGTGCTAAGAAACCTCATTTGTGCTTGTTTGTGTGCTTAACAACCTCAATTGGCATTATTTGTGTGTTTAACAACCTCTTTTTCCCTTGATCTTGTCCTTATGAACCTCATTTGCATTTGTTCTTGTGCTTAGGAACTTCATTTGCCTTTGTTCGTGTGCTTAACAACCTTAATTGTTGTTATTTATATATTTTTTTTAATTCTTTTGCCCTTGTTATTATGCTTAACAACCTCATTTGTCGTTGTTCTTGCGCTTTGGAACATAATTTGTCCTGGATCTTGTGCTTATGAACCTCATTTGCCCTTGTTTGTGTGCTTCACAACCTCAATTGGCGTTGTTCGTGTTCTTAACAACCTCTTTTGCACTTGATATTGTACTTATGAACCTCATCTGTGTTTGTTCTTGTGCTTAGGAACCTCATTTGCCCTTTTTGTGTGGTTAACAACCTCAATTGTCGTTGTTCGTGTGCTTAACAACCTCTTTTTTCCTTGATCTTGTGCTTATGAAACTCATTTGCATTTTTGCTTGTGCTGAGGAACCTCTTTTGCGCTTGTTTGTATGCTTAACAACCTCAATTGGCGTTGTTCGTGTGCTTAACAACCTCAATTGGCGTTGTTCGTGTGCTTAACAACCTCTTTTTCCCTTGATCTTGTGCTTATGAACCTCGTTTGCATCTTGTTCTTAAGAACCTAATTTGCGCTTGTTTGTGTGCTTAACAACTTCGATTAGCGTTGTTCGTGTGCTTAACAACCTCTTTTGCCCTTGATATTGTGCTTATGAACATCATTTGCGTTTGTTATTGTGCTTAGGAACCTTATTTGCCCTTATTCGTGTGTTTAATAACCTCAATTGTCGTTGTTCACGTGCTTCTTAACCTCTTTTGTCCTTGTTCTTGTGCTTATCAACATCATTTACACTTGTTCTTGTGCTTAACAACCTCAATTTTTTGTTCGTTATTCTTAGAAACGTCATTTTCTCTTGTTCTTTTGCTTAGCAACCTCATTTGCCCATGTTCTTATGCTTATCAACATCATTTTGCAATTGTTCTTGTGCTTACCAACATCATTTGAAGTTGTTCTTGTTTTTGGAAACCTCATTTGCCATTGTTCTTATGCTTAGAAATCTCATTTTCCCTTGTTCTTGTGCTGAGCAACCTCATTTGTCATTATTAATATGCTTATAAACCCCTTTTGCCCTTGTTCTCGTGCTTAACAACTTCATTTGTCGTTGTTCATATGCTTATCAATTCCTTTTGCCCTTGTTCTGAGGTAACAAATCGCAATTGTTGTTGTTCATATGCTTATGAATCTCTTTTGCCTTTGCTCTTGTCTTTAGCAACATCATTTGCATTTGTTCTTATGCTTATCAACATTTTTTATCATTGTTTTGATTCTTAGCAACATCAATGTTTTTGTTCTTGTGCTTAGAATCGTCATTTTCTCTTGTTCTTTTGCTTAGCAACCTCATTTGCCCATGTTCTTATGCTTATCAACATCATTTTGCAATTGTTCTTGTGCTTACCAACATCATTTGAAGTTGTTCTTGTTTTTGGAAACCTCATTTGCCATTGTTCTTATGCTTAGAAATCTCATTTTCCCTTGTTCTTGTGCTGAGCAACCTCATTTGTCATTATTAATATGCTTATAAACCCCTTTTGCCCTTGTTCTCGTGCTTAGCAACTTCATTTGTCGTTGTTCATATGCTTATCAATTCCTTTTGCCCTTGTTCTTGGAGGTAACAATCGCAATTGTTGTTGTTCATATGCTTATGAATCTCTTTTGCCTTTGCTCTTGTCTTTAGCAACATCATTTGCATTTGTTCTTATGCTTATCAACATTTTTTATCATTGTTTTGATTCTTAGCAACATCAATGTTTTTGTTCTTGTGCTTAGAAACGTCATTTTCTCTTGTTCTTTTGCTTATTAACATCATTTTGCAATGTTCTTGGCTTACAACATCATTTGAAGTTGTTCTTGTTTTTGGAAACCTCATTTGTTCTTGTTCTTATGCTTATAAACATCATTTTGCAATTGTTCTTGTGCTTACCAACATCATTTGTTTCAAGTTTTGTTCTTGTTCTTGGAACATTTTTGTTGTATATGCTTATGAACCTCTTTTGCCATTGTTCTTATTTGCATTTGCTTAGCTTAAAATTTTTCTCATTGTTTTGATTCTTACAACATATTTTTGTTCTTGTGCTTAAACGTCATTTCCTTGTTCTTTGTAGCAACCTCATTTGTCATTATTAATATGCTTATAAACCCCATTTTGCCCTTGTTCTTTAAATCTATTCCCTTGTTCTTGTTGAGAACCTCATTTGTCATTATTAATATGCTTATAAACCCCTTTTGCCCTTGTTCTCGTGCTTAGCAACTTCATTTGTCGTTGTTCATATGCTTATCAATTCCTTTTGCCCTTGTTCTTGTGCTTAGCAGCATCATTTGTATTTGTTCTAGTGCGTAGCACATATGTTGCACTTGTTCTGGTGCTTAACAATTTATTAGTCTTTGTTCTTGTACTTAGCAACCTCATTTGTCATTGTTCTTGTGCTTAGCAACTCTAATTTGTCATTGTTCTTGTGCTTAGCTACCTCATTTGTCATTGTTCTAGTGCTTAGCAACTCCATTTGCATTAGTTTATGTGCTTAGCAACCTCATTTGCTATTGTTCTTGTAGTTAGCAACGTCTTTGGCATTTGATATTGTGCTTAACAACCTCCTTTGCCCTTATTCTTGTGATTAGCAACCTCATTTTTCGTTGTTATGGTGCTTATTAACCTCGTTTACTCTTGTTCTTCTGCTTATCAACCTCATTTGTATTTGTTTTTGTTCTTAGGAACCTTATTTGTCCTTGTTCATATGCTTCAAAACTTCATTTGTCATTGTTTTTGTCATCATCGACATCATTTATATTAGTTCATGTGCTTAGCAACATAATTTGCCCTTGTTCTTTTGCATATCAACCTTATTTGCATTTGTCCCTGTGCTTAGGAACCTCATTTTCTTTTGTTCTTGTGCTTAATAACCTGATTAGTCGTTGTTATTGTGCTTTAAAACATAATTTATCCTTGATCTTATGCTTATCATTTGTTCTTGTGCTTAGGAACATCATTTGCCCTTGTTCTTGTCTTTAACAATCTCAATTGTCGTTGTTCATATTCTTATGAATCTCTTTTGCCCTTGTTCTTATTCTTTGCAACATCATTTGTATTTGTTCTTATACTTATCAACCTTTTTTGCTATTGTTCTTATTCTTAGCAACATCAATGCTTTTGTTCTTGTGCTTAGAAATGTCATTTGCTCTTGTTCTTGTGCTTAGCAACCTCATTTGCCCATGTTCTTATGCTTATCAACATCATTTGCAATTGTTCTTGTGCTTACCAACATCATTTGCATTTGTTCTTGTTTTTTGGAATCTCATTTGTCCTTGTTCTTGTGCTTAGGAATCTCATTTTTCCTTGTTCTTGTACTGAGCAACCTCATTTGTCGTTGTTAATATGCTTATCAACCCCTTTTGTCCTTGTTCTCTTGCTTAGGAATCTCATTTGTCGTTATTCATATGCTTATCATCCCCTTTTACCCTTGTTTTTGTGCTTAGCAACCACATCCGCCCTTGTTGTTGTGCCTAGCAACATCATTTGTATTTATTCTAGTTCGTAGCACATATCTTGCACTTGTTCTGGTGCTTAACAACCTCATTAGTCATTGTTCTTGTTCTTAGGAACCTGATTTGCCCTTGTTCTTGTTCTTTGCAACCTCATTTGTCATTGTTCTAGTGCTTAGTAACTTCATTTGCATTAGTTCATTTGCTTAGCAACCTGATTTGCGGTTGTTTTTGTAGTTAGGAACATCATTGGCATTTGATCTTGTGCTTAATACCCTCCTTTGCCCTTGTTCTTGTGATTAGCAACCTAATTTTTCATTGTTATTGTGCTTAGTAACCTCGTTTACCCTTGTTCTTCTGCTTATTATCCTCATTTGCATTTGTTTTTGGGCTTAGGAACCTTATTTGCCCTTGTTCATGTGCTTGAAAACCTAATTTGTCATTGTTCTGGTCATCATCGACATCATTTGCATTAGTTCATGTGCTTAGCAACATGATTTGCATTTCAGAGAGCTGTTGATCAAAGACGCAACATAGGGATGAGAAAACGAATTAATTTACAAATAACTTACTATAATTGTTAAACTGAAATTAATATAAATTTAATTTAAATAAGCTTACTGATGAGAGAGTAGTGGAAGGGGAGCGCGAATGTCGTATGTCAACCAGTGTGATTCGTGAGCTCAAGTCCCCACTGTACGTGCTTCCCTTTAGAACTCGTTTCTGTTCTTCCTATCCGCTAACCGAGCGGCTTTGGAACATTCCTCTTCCCAATCAATTTTGTTGCTGCTAGATGGGGAGATGACTGTCGGAGGGCCTGCACTTGGGATTCTATGAGAGGAGGCGGGAGAGAAAGAAAATGGGAAATGGCGGGGTTTGAAAAGGGAGAGGAATGTTGAGAGAAGTAGGGCTGAATTAAAACTTCCATTTGTCGAGAGTAGTTTGGGTCCGATGCCCATTGGACTCAAATTGAGTGCGATGAGTTATAACCGTTCGATTTGCTTTGAGATTTATGCACATTGCTTTAATATCCGTGTGTTCGCTTTAATAACCGTGCGCACAAATTTTAAAGCAGATCGGAGGGTTATGGAACTATCATACCTAAATTTGAGTCTGATGGATATTGGATCCAAATTTGTCCCCCATTTGTCATCTCTCCCTCGAGCTGTAACTTTTTTGATGCCGATGGATTTTCTATTTAATAATGCGAAGAAAGCTACTCTAGAAACGATGGCACAGAGGGGAAAGAAAGAGATCATCGTCAATTTCACTCACGTTACATCCCGATTTAGGGTGACGAATCTCATAACTAATCATCATCAATTTTACTCTCGTTACACTCTGATTTGGAGATGACGAATATCACAACTTTTGTATAGCGAACTCCTTCTTTCTCCCATCTGCTCCTCTGATTTTCCTCTTCTAGAGCAAGGAAAACGACTCGGTCAGATCCGAACTGGTGGCCTTTCCCCTTTGCTTTCTTTCCTTCCCTTTAATAAGCGATATTTAACCTCTTTTGGAGCACAGTCTCAGTGTCCGATGAGGGTTAGAAGCGAAAACTAATTCAAAAGAGAGAGAGCACGCTTTACTCTTCCGAATTTTTTTTGTTAAACGTAACATAAAATATATACCGATAAAAAGATCAACTGACCGCTTGATTAGTAACAAATGAATAGTCCAAATTTGCCTCTTTTTTTCTCATAAAAGCATATGTCTTAAAAGTTTGAATATGAGTACTGAAAATTAAAGATAAATATTAATTACTTGAGGACACATATGAAGATTTGTTTGGAGGTCAATTATCAGAATTTTTTTTATAAACCATCAATAAAAAAATTCAAAGTTACGAAACCAATATGATTACAGCAAAATTTCGAAAAACTATAAAAACTGAAACTTAATCTCTGTCTGGAAAAAAAATTCTTAAGACCGAAATTTAGTTTCGGTCTCTAGTCAAATTTTCAGTTTTTGCTTCCCCGCCACAGAAAATCCACAGATCTGACTCAAAACCGAATTTTTTTTTCGGTCTCACTAAAGACCGAGAGTGAGATTCAGTCTTCCTCGAAGACCGAAAATTAAATTCAGTCTCCCCATGAAATTTTTTTTTTTAATACGCGGGACTTCTTCAAGCTGGTTTGATTTATAATTTCCAAACTTTTTTTATGGTGGCCCCTAAAATCATGTAACATAATGCAAACCTTTTAAATGAGAAAAATCAGCGTATGCTCACCTAACTTAATAGTATTGTCTCTAATAACTGTACTTTTTTTTTTTCTTCTGATCATTTTGTATAAAAATAGTTTGACATATGGTTCCAACCTTCACTGATCACTGACTTTTTCGTTTATAACCAATTAATAAAAAAAAAATTACCAAGACCAAATTAAAATTTCGGTTCCAGCATGGACCGAAATTTTAATTCGGTCTTGGGGGGTGGTATGCAGCACAAACGATTACACAAATAGAGGTATGATTAGGTGTGGAAGAGTGATAAAAAATTGGAAATAAATGGAGACCGAATTTTATTTTCAGTCTGGGAAAGAGAGATCGAATTCAAATCTCAGTTTTTATGGTTTTTCAAAATTTTGAAGCAATCATGTTGTTTTGGTAAAATTATTTTCTTAATTATGGTTTATAAAAAAATTCCCAATTATCAAGCTCCTTTAATAAAAAATCAGATCTAAAATTTATAATTTATAATTTCTATGGATAAAAAATTTTCTGCTCTCCAGTCCTCAGTCCTCACTGCCATCATTAAATAGGAAATCATAAATTTATTACTTTTCAAATATGACCACATGAGTCTCACTCTCAGGTGCCAATCTAAATTTGAATTTTGATTTGTGAAAAAAAAAAAGAAGAATTTTAAGCGCGTCCCTTAAAACCCGTATCCGGATTATTAAGTCCGAATACAGGCGAGCACAGAAACCAACCGCTTATTTCCAAACGGATCCAAAATTCTAATAGACTCCGAAATCTTAAATCTCTTGTTTTCGTAATAACGCTCCCAGTTTATTTGGGTGCGTATCCTCTGAGATATCTCAATTTTTGCTTGACCGACGTGTCCGGTGCCTATTCGGGGAACGTAGGGTGCAGTATTATTTGAATTTGATATTCGTGCAGAACGAATTTGAACGATTGAGATATTCCAAAAAGTCATGCAAATTTTGAGATATCTCAGAGGATGCGAATTCGTTTATTTTACGCCTTAAACCATTCGAATACCATTTAGTGGCTACTGCCTCTACAGTACAGAAGTACTGAGACTAGCTTCTGGTGAAATTCGCATCCAATAAAGCAGCACCGAAGCCTCAGGCCGCCTTCGCCGGAGGGATCGACAGTGACGGATTTTGCACGGGAACTTTTAGCTCAGAAGGTGACTTCTCCTTTTCCTTCTCTAGGGTTTTCGTTGCGTTTGTAGAAGAGGTACTTACTCCGTCGAGTTTCTACCTTTCCTAGAAAGGAGAAATTTTTTATTCCTGTAGTTTCAATGCTTGATTTTTCTTTTCAGTTCAAATTCTCTCTCGAATGAGATGTCACTCCTCAGTAGATTCTTCTACAAGAGGCCGCCTGATGGGTTGCTCGAGTTCATCGATCGTATCTACAGTAAGCGTTTAAAAAATATTCTTAAATGTTTTTATATTCCCTCAAAAACTGTCACTGTTGTATTTTTTGCACAGCTGAGGTATATGATTGCTTGGATTCTTAGTAGAAGTTTTGGGTACTTATTTGTTTTACTACCATTATATCAATACAGTCTGTTTAGTTTAGCTTTGGATACTGTCCATTTGATAATGGTGTATTTAGTTGGAGAAAACATGCCACTCTTTTTTGAAGAAAAGTAACTGAAAATTGGTTTATCTAATTATCTTTATTCCCTCATGTAGTATTTGATTCATGCTTCTCAACTGAAGTTCTACCGACTGGAATCTACAACCTCTACTTACACGAGACCATAAATGAGTTACATGAAGAATTTCCCGAGTCTTCCTTTCTCGCTTTTAATTTCAGAGAAGGCAACAAAAGAAGCCAATTTGCTGATGCTATATGTGATTTTGAAATAACCACAATCGAGTACCCACGTCACTATGAAGGCTGCCCAATTCTCCCTCTCTCTCTAATACAACACTTCCTTAGAGTATGTGACAATTGGCTCTCTTATGGAAACAACCAAAACATTATACTAATACATTGTGAGAGAGGTGGGTGGCCTCTTTTGGCATTTCTTCTGGCATGTCTATTGGTTTTTAGAAAGGTGCATAGTGGCGAACAAAAGATGCTAGAGATTGTGCACAGAGAAGCACCTAGAGGGTTTATACAACTATTTTGTGCCCTCAATCCATTGCCGTCTCAGCTGAGGTACGTACAATATGTGGCTAGGCGAAACATCTCACCTGAGTGGCCGCCTGCTGAACGGACCCTCTCTTTGGATTGTTTAATTCTTCGGGCTGTGCCGAGCTTTGATCCTGTCAATGGTTGCCGGCCACTGGTACGCATTTTTGGAAAGAGTGTTTTAGGCAAGAGAGGCAGTGCCACTGACATGCTTTTCACCATGCCTAAAAAGAAAGCTTTACGGCATTACCGGCAGGTAATTTTTATCATGACACTTATTATATATTTACTTCCACATAAGGTTTTTAGTAACAGCAAGTGTTTCATCTTATAGGAGGATTGTGATGTTATCAAAATAGACATTCAATGTGTAGTTCAAGGAGATGTTGTTTTGGAATGTGTGCATCTTGACTTGGATCCCGAGAAGGAGGTGATGATGTTTCGTGCAATGTTCAATACCGCCTTCATACGGTCAAACATTCTAATGCTAAATGCTGATGATGTGGACCTACTTTGGGACTCGAGGGACCGATATCCAAGAGGCTTTCGAGCAGAGGTAAACTAACCACATCCTATTCTATATCAATATCAGTTCCAAGTTTAAACATTTGGGTCTTGTTGTATTTTGGGTAATTAGGTCCTTTTATTTTAGATATACACTCCATGGGAGCCTTTAGTGCCTTAATTCATGTCAGCATACAACATGCTTTTGGCGATACCTATTTTTATGCCTAACCACCAAATTATAAATGCAGGTGCTCTTTTGTGATATGGAGAGCATATCTCCTCCAAGAGCACCAGTAGCTGCATTAAATGGAGAGGAAAAAGGTGGTTTACCAATTGAAGCTTTTTCGATGGTTAAAGAGCTCTTTAGTGGCATTGAATGGCTTGAAGGAGGTGAAGATGCTGCTCTTTTGTTACTGAAAGAATTATCTGAGAATTCCTTGCAAGGAAAATTACAGAAGCTTGTTTTAAGTGACATGAAGAACCGAGTTGGCATGAATGTGATGTCACCTTTGGATTCTGATGAAGAGAAGGATTCAACTACTTCAGATTCTGTTGGCATGAATTTCATTTCAGAAGAACACGATACATCAAATGAAGATGGTGATTCTATTGGTAAATTTGTTTTCCCTGCTTGAAGCATCCTTTTTGGCTTTTTTGCATTAGAAGGCACTTGATATGTGCTCTGTTTTATTGATGCTTAAATATAGTTTACTTGTGAATACTTGTTTGCAGTAAATGGTTTGGAAAACCCCCAATGTAACTTCAGATCTTATGAGGTATATGCAACTTATATAATAACATTTTTAATTAGGGGGCTTGCAATGTTGCAATAGGTTTTCAAGAAACACCTCTCTGCCATGCTGCAGCTCTTCCAGGACCTTTACCAATAAAGCAAGCTATGGCACCGCCACCTTCACAATCACCAGCTCATCAAATCTCATTAATGCCTCCATCACCTCCTTCACCATCATCAATGCAACCAGCTTCATCAGATTCTCTACCACCTCCACCAAGTTTAGTTTCTACAGCTTCTGCACCTGCACTGTTTTCGGGACCTCCACCGCCTCCGCCGCCTCCACCTCTTACAAATTCATCCCATCAAAAATCATTGTCATTTGATGATAAAGCTCACTTACAGTTAACAAATCCTTCAATACCACCCCCACCCCCACCCCCATCACCATCACCATCACCACCATTGTCAACTATGGGAATAAAAAGACCCCCTCCCCCTCCATCCCCTCCTCCCCCACCACCTGGCACCAATGCTGATCTTCTACCTCTTAGAAAATCCTCTCCACCAACTCAAGTTGCCCCACCACCTCCCCCACCTCCTCCACCTCTAGTTCCTCCTAGGCTGTCTCGAGACCCACCGCCACCTCCACCACCACCTCCACCACCACCTGCACCTCGTGGACCACTACGAGCACCACCCAGTGCACCCCCTCCTCCTCCACCGCCTCCTGGTCCACCTCAGGCTCGAGCACCAACTCCCCCCCCTGCTGGACCACACAGGATGCCCCCTCCACCTCCACCTCCTGGGCCACCTGGAGTGCCCCCTCCACCACCTCCACCACCTCCAGCTCCACCTGGACCCCCTCGAGGTCCACCTCCACCACCTCGTGCTTCATCTAAAGGCCCTCCACCTCCACCTCCTCCGGGTCCAGTTAAAAAAGGCCCCATGGCTCCATCTTCAAACGGACCGAATGCCTCAACACCTCCAGCCCCGCCACCTCCATCTTTGGGGAGGGGAAGAGGGATGGCCCCCCCAAGCCTAGGGAGAGGTCGAGGAGCTGCACTGAATAGTGGTGCTCAAAAAAAGACTTCCTTGAAACCATTACATTGGGTTAAGGTAACACGAGCTGTGCAAGGTAGTCTCTGGGCTGATTCTCAGAAGCAAGAGGGCCAATCTAAGTATGTACAAGTTTTTTTTTTTTTTAATTTTTGTTCAATTGATTGTGACCTAATTAACAAGGTCTTACATAACAACTGTGGTTTTAATTAATAGGGCACCTGAGATCGATTTTAATGAGCTGGAGAGTCTATTCTCAACAGCTGTTACAAAAGAGCAAACTGGAGTTGGAAAAGGTGGACCAGGGCGTGGGTCTGGAATTAAGAAGCCAGAGATTGTACATTTGGTACGACACTATTTTTATTTTACTACCAGATCAAACTTATATTTTCCTATCTTATGTGATATGCTGCTCGCTTTTTAATGATATTTCAGGTTGAAATGAGGCGAGCAAATAACTGTGAGATCATGCTTACCAAGATTAAAATGCCTCTTCCAGATATGATTGTAGGTGTTCACAACTTAAAATGCAATCACTTCTTTACAATTGAGAATTCAGTGGAGTTACAATCAGAGTTTTGAAACTTCCAACGACATGGCATTTTTGGGGAATAAATTGCACAACAGAACTATGTTAACTTACATAATGCGAACTATGTTTACTACTATTTAGATGGATTTACTTAAATTGTTGTTAACTACATTCCTCTTCTTATTCCTCTTTTCATATGTTTCTAATTTTGTGTTGTTATTCTTGTTGCTATCAATTTCACAGAATGCAATCTTGGCTCTCGATACTAAAGTGTTAGACATTGATCAAGTGGAGAATCTCATCAAGTTTTGCCCTACCAAAGAAGAAGTGGAGATGCTTAAGGTAAATGCTATCTTTGGGATTGTTTAACAAAAAATGTATCCCTATCTTTTCTCAAGTTTACCCAATCACTTAAAAAGATAAGCTATTTTTGTGCTCAAATCTTGATTTTTGAAACTTCAATGACCGATCTGAGCTGCTCGCTGTGATCTTCATATTGAAATAGCGTTGAAGTCCAAATTTTTTATTTTATATTATTATTCTTTTAGATAAGAAGAAAACCATTGCTATTGGATGGTCTGTAATTTTTAAAGTAATGAATTTTCTTCCTACCTAAAGAATTACTAAAAAGAAAAATCTGAAAAACATATAAAATTTTGTCTTCAACAATATTTAATGTGGATATCATTGAACAGCTCGGGTTGGCCATTCAAATTTTGAATTTTGATACTTGAGCACAAAGTGCTAATGCTTTTACTTGTCACCATAGCTCAACTTCACACACACACAGAGCTTAACTTATAGAATATTTTGTAATTAATAATAATATTTGCTCTTTGTTATTTATAATTACTATATTCCTTCTTTTTCATGATATTAAGATGAAGCTTCTATGAGTTTAAGTACAAGCATTCATGAGCTTAACATAAAAGACCGTTAGATCGGCTTCAAATGATGAATTTGGATATTTGGTTTCAGCCTACTTCAGGATTGGAGCATTTACGTTCCAAATGTTCAGTTTTGGAAATTCACTTTGAATATAATTAAGATGTTGAAACTTGGTTTAAAGAAGAACACATCAAATTAATTCATTTTCTAATTTCTTGATCTTATACAAATTGAACTAAAAAAATAAAAATAATTCAATTTCTAAATTTCTTGATCTTTTACTCATGTAGTTAGGATCCACAACGGCTTAACTTGACAAACTTGACAACATTTTCTAAGATCAACTAAAATAAATTCTAAAAATAGAAAAAAAAATTATAGATATGCTATTAGCCTCATAGATTGTCTGTATCAAATTTAATGCAATTTGAGTGTCATTTGATCTTCCATAAATGGTTGTTAAATATAGATTGATGTAAATTTTAACTCATCTGATGAACGGTAAAATATGCATCAAATTTTATCTCTTATCAATTGTATGATATATTGATATGCATAAAATATAGTAGTGAGGAAATGCTACTATGCATAGTGCATATTGGTCTGTACTATGGATCAATATCTTCATTTTTAAAGTTCAAACAATCGATATGAACCGTTCAACACGATCTCTGTATGAAATGTACCTGTTGATCAAATTTTGCATTTTTTAGAATTTTTTTACTATTTTTTTAGATATGTAGAAAAATCACTTGATCTAAAGATTTTAGACCATTCAAAAGTAGGGATTTTCTACCTATTTAAAAAAATTCTAAAAAATGTAAAATTTTGTCTGCAAAGTACATTTTCATATGGATATCATGTTCAATGATTTAGATAACTATTTGGACTTTGAAAAATTGTTCCATAGTATGGACCAATCCGTGCTATGCATAGATTGTCAAGTGAATTTGTTATGGTTTGGGTTTGCAAAATATAGATCACATTTCATGTTTTGGGTTTCAAAATAATTGTTATGTTTTATGGTTTGCAAGATTGTCAAGTGAATTTGTTATTAAAGGATCCCTACCCTTGCTCATATAGTTCATATTAAGACATCTTCCTGCACTTGCTTCTTGCAGAGTTATGCAGGGAACAAGGAAATGCTAGGGAAATGTGAACAGGTTTGTTTTTTATTTAGAAATTTTATTGTTCCATTATTTCACAAATCCTCAAAGCCCTAATTTTTTTCTGAAGTTTTTACCCTTTAAACTTCGCAAATTGTTTCCAGTTTTTTCTGGAGCTGATGAAAGTTCCTCGAGTAGAGTCCAAGTTACAGGTGTTCGCATTTAGAATTACCTTCTCTTTACAGGTGCGCTACTTTATTCTTTATTATTGAAGATGTGTGTGCTTGAATGTAATTTCTTGTTGTTTTGAAGAGTTTGAATTTTTATGTCCTGCTGAAATTTTCTTGACAGGTGCAAGATCTGCGTGTTAATTTAAGTACAATTAACAACACGGCTCGAGAGGTACCTTATGATGAATTACTCCAATGTTTTTCGAGGGTCCAATTTGTGACAGTGCTAAAGCTACTTTTCATTTGCCTATAGCATATGATGATATATTTCTGCTATGTTATCTTAATACAGATAAAGGAGTCTGCAAAGCTAAGGCAAATAATGCAAACAATCCTCACATTAGGAAATGCATTGAACCAAGGCACTACTAGAGGTACGAGCATGAATTATATTGAAAGAATGGATATAACTATTTTAGTGGTATGTTATTTGCTTATATTGTCTCTGATTTCGTAGGCTCTGCTGTTGGATTCAGATTGGATAGTCTTCTTAAATTGTCAGATACCCGTGCAAGAAATAACAAGCTGACTTTGATGCATTATTTGTGCAAGGTATATCATCTAACTTCTCCAGTTCTTGATCTTCTCCATTACATTCATGCATTACGTAATTGCTGACTTTATAGGTTATTGCTGAGAAAATGCCAGAACTCCTTGATTTTGGCAAGGATTTGGTTCACTTAGAAGCTGCCTCTAAGGTATCATTAAATGTGTCAAAGAAATAATCTAAATTTTGGAAGTATATTGAAAAGTTAGCAATACTTGTTACTTTTTACTGGACAGATCCAGTTAAAGCTAGTTGCGGAGGAGATGCAGGCAGTGAGCAAAGGTCTTGAAAAGGTTGAACAGGAGCTGGCTGCAGCAGAGAATGATGGTGCAATTTCCATGGGCTTTCGTAAAGTATGGATAGTCTTGTATCAATACTACTTAAAAGCCGGTGAATTGTTTTTTTTTTTTTGGGGGTAAATAACAGATAATGTAAGTATATTTCATGTTTCTTTTGCAGGCCTTGAAAGGATTTCTTGACACTGCAGAGGCTGATGTGAGGTCTCTCATAGCTTTATATTCTGAAGTTGTAAGTGCCATTAAAACAGCTTTATATTTTCTTTTCTTTTATTATAAGTTTTCCCCATGGACTTGAAGGTCTCGCAAATTGGGTTAAAATTAGGATGGTCAATACTCCATAGGGAAGGCAATTTTGTGTTGGGGTTGAATTTCATATCTTGGGTCATTCATATCAGATCATTTTGATTTTTGGGTTTAGTCACTGTCAGGTTGGTCATTTCGGGTTTTCATGCTTCCTTTGGCTTAGGTTGTGTTAAATATATTGTCATAACAGAATTGGGTGGGAGGTTTGACTAAACAAAGAACAAAAAAGGAATTATTTGGGAGAAGAAGTGAAGTTATTTCCTTATTATCAGACACCTTTTGGGTAATGTCAGGTATTTGATTGGTTTTATTAGTTATTAATTAGGTTCCTTTGGTTTATATATCAAAATTTTGCTTGGGGGGGGGCGGGCGGGCTGTGTTCAGATAGATATTTTGTGTCAAGGCAAGTGTTGTCTCCCTGCGTAATTAACGGGGAATTTGTTCTTCTTATTAGGGAAGAAATGCTGATTCTCTGGCCCAATATTTTGGTGAAGACCCAGCTCGGTGTCCATTTGAGCAAGGTTTTGTTTATTTTTTGTTAATTTTATTTCCATTGCTAATTTTCAGAAAGAATCTTAATTTAACTTGGTGTTTTTTCCTTGTCTCCAGTGACATCAATTCTGCTTCTGTTTGTCAACATGTTTAAGAAATCACATGAAGAGAATGCCAAGTTTGCTGAAGCTGAAAAGAAGAAAATGGAAAAGGAGGCTCTGAAGGAAAAGGGCAGCACTTCAGCAATAAAGGTTTGATTGAGGGGTGGTCATGGTGAAAAGAGGCTCCCAAAAATTCACAAAATCTCGCCTATTGTTCTCACTACCAGTACAAAGGAAATATTTTAGTTGGCGAGTATTCTTCTATATGGTAAGTGACTGTGAAGGGCCATATCTGTTATCATTGATCATAAATATATTGTTGTTATATTTTTTCCAATTTTAGGTTTTCTCCCCCAAATATTCAATTATTAGGCCAAACTGATAGTTTATATCAACTGAATGTAGGCCTTTTTGTTACTGCGGGTATGAAGATTCCAACCCACAGTTGATGGATTGAGCTGGAGAGTAGCTGATGATCCCATGCAATTTCTTTTCATGAACCTCCACAAAGGATTACAAAAAACGTATATCAGACATCTGTGAATCCTTTTGTGGCATTAGCACGTTAGAGAAACTAGACATGTATATAATAATATGTAGGTATAAACATGGACAAGGACGAAACAGTAAAATGTTTTTATATAGCATATTGACATTACATTAACTTTATAATAGTAGAAGATGCCAGTGGATAAGATAGCAAAGCTGAAAGCCAGAATTGCCGGAGTATTTTGTGATTGATGGCTGTGTTTTTAATCAAATATGCTTTAAATTGGACTTAGTGTTCATCAAAGCATTACCCTTTATAGCTTAGCTTGCCATGGCACAACAAAAAAAATAAAGAGGGAAAACTGAGAGTTGCAAGGAACGCTGGTTTGCACCAACTCTTTTTCAAACAAAGCTCCACTGAATACAGCAACTTGGTTTGGTTTACAGAGAAGTTCAGACGACTGAATGCTGAAAATATAGTTACATCCAATACAATAACCACAGATACCTGAGGTATATGACAACAGAATCTTTACAATTGAGTGCCCATTGATGAAGAATCAGAACCAAATTCAAATTATAAGATAACAATATCACAAATCTCAGTTCAAGACCTGTAATTGCATCTCTTCAGGCCTAACAAACAAAGCATGAATCCAAAGTAATCGTAGCGATAGATATGCCTCATCATTTGTAATTTCTTTTCATTCCATGGTGGGTATCTGAAACTAAGCTCGATAAGAAAGCTTCTTCTTACTACAGGTTTTCTATTGCTGAAGTTGTCAAAAGAGAACTTGCCATGGTATTGCCCAAAACCACTCTGGCCAACTCCCCCAAACGGTATCGTCTCACATAAGTACTGAAAACACAATGTACAAGTAGTAATGGATTAATAAATAGTGAACACTTGTGCAGGGAACTGTAATATTTGGAAGAAAACTAATAAAGGTCTTACTTGTATCATTGCATCATTAAAAACAACACATCCAGAGGAAGTTTCCTCTACAATTCGCCGTTTCAGCTTCTCATCATGAGTGAAGCCATAGATTACAAGAGGTGTTGGCCTTGCTCTTATGAACTGTACACTATCTTCAATTTTCTTCAACTGCCAAACAAAGGTTACAAAACCTAAGAAATAATAGTTGAAATGTGAATCAAACATATAGCAGTAAGCCAGTAACTACACTCAGCTACCTACATATTAACTGTAACTACAATCAGCTACCTACATATTAACTATCAGGCGGTGCGTTATCAAGTAATTTGTGTTTCTTTTTATAGTATGTTTTCATTTCCCTCCTAATGCATTAAATTGTAATAAACGGTTGTATGCCTAAAATAGAGCTTAGTTGATGCTCCAACATATATGATCGCGATATGAAGTTCCACTGACATAGGCAAATTCTTCTACCTGAACTGCTAAAAGCATAAATATTTTAGGCCTAATTTATTTTAAAATGTTTAACCAGAGGTAGCTGTTAGTAGACACCACGTTGCATGATTTTATTACCGTAATGATTGGAAGCAAGGGACCAAATATCTCTTCTGTCATAATCTCTGCATCTAGTGGTGGATTTAGAAGTATTGTTGGTTCAATGAACCTGCACCGAAGTTTCACAATTTAACATCAGATCACCTGAAAAATAGATTGGGATATTGCTAACATGTTTGCACTATAGTATTCAGTTAACCTATAGGTTAAGTTGTCATTCTAACTTGTCAGTGTAAGTCCATTTGGGTCATGTCTTGCATATAATTATAAGAAAATAAAAATAATGCTTGAGAGTTTACAGCTTTTCGGGATTCATGGAACCGCCATGCACAATAGAAGCTGCAACTGATTCATTTTGCAATATGTTACATAGCCTTTGGAAGTGATGCTTATTAACTATGCGCGCCATAAACTCTGAATTGGTGAAGAATTTCTGAAGAACTCCTTTCAGTGACTCTATCTACAATGAACAAGTAGAATAATTACAAATTCTAATCTACTACTAATCAAGTGTGGTTAATTTATTGATACCCGAACCCCAAGGGAACTTTGTTGTAGTTTCGTGAGATTTTATAACAATATACACTAAAATTGAGAGTTCGGTTACCATATTTTGCGACGCTTTACTTTTGCATTGATCTTTTATATTTAAAAATTTGAACGATGAATCCAAAGTGCTGAAGTTGTTCTTATTCACGAGAGATGCCTCAACATTAAACATACTGGTGTCATTAAAAAAAAAGGAAAAAGCAACAGAAAGATACCAATGTCGGTGCATATTTTTCTTCGACAAGCAAATAGTCAATTCCAATGCAAGCCTGGCCATAACATGCTCCCCATTTTCCTCCAACAAGTCGTTCCACGGCCACCTAAGTTTAGTTGAGAACAAAACTCAGTGAACTAAGAATAGTAGATCATTAAAAACTAGAATTAATTAGATAATCAGGTTGTACATTACAATAAACAACTTATATTAGGTAGGAAAACCATGGTAAAACTGATACTGGATCGAACAAGATATACCTGTTTATCTCTTGAACTCTTCAGTGAATCGAAAATAGCCGGGCATTTTGCACCTAGCTCAAGAGTAACAGGCGTGAGATGCTTTGCTGCTGCAGTCATCACTATACGCCCAACCTTGGGACTCCCTGAATATATGTAACAGTTTTCTGGTTACCTTTGTCAGTTCAGAACTCAGAAGCTTAAAGAAGTGTATTAAATCAATCCAGCACCTGTAAAGAAGATTTTGTCCCATTTGAGATCCAAAAGTTGTTCGGCGACTTGCGGGTCCCCCTGGATGACCTTGATAGCTTCATAATCCAAATATTTTGGAATTGTGTCAGATAAAAACTCAGATGTTGCAGGGGCCAACTCTGATGGCTTCAAAACAGCAGCGTTTCCGGAAGCTATTGCACCTATCAGTGGCTCCAAGGAGAGTCCTGCATATTTACAAAATGTACAATATCATTTTGTTGCAAAAGAGAAATGCAATTAGGTTGAGAAATTATGGGTCTTGAACCCAAATTAAGTTTATTTAGCAGGCCCAGAACCAGAAGGCCTACATAATAATTTTCACAGTACTTCAGTTCTGTCTTTTCTGCTCGTTTTCGTTTTCTTTTATTCTTAATTTTGCAATCAAAGAATGCATATGCAGGCATGTTCTTTTTCTTCTTTTGTTTATTATTATTTTTTGCAATCAAAGTTGCACAGTATTTTCGCCTTCATAGGTATTTGCAATTAAGGCAGCCTGGTGCAATCAATTCCTTTGCCTGTCTAAGTGTAAACATGCATTAATTCTGGATCCAATGTAGTGTGTACGGTCACAGTAAATATTATCATGCAGCTTATATATTGGACCATGAAAACTGTAGTACTGAATTAATTAAATTACAACTGGTAACCATAGAGTACAAATAACAACTTGAATAGACTTTTTTTTTTTTCTCCAAAGATATACCAAGAATTCAGTGTTTTTAACAGAACTCGTTCCAAATTTCCCTTTTCCAAAGTTTCCTTTTACCCTTTAAAGGAGAACACCACTATGTTTGAAAACAACATTAGTTTTTACTTGAATTTTAGCTGGATGTTTAGTTCTGTGTGTTTCTTGAGATTTAGTATGAATTCGTATCCTCTGAGTTAATACAAATTTTGAGTCTAAACCTGGATCGTTCGTTTTGAGACCCATGAATATTAAAGGGCTTGGTGAATTACATATGTGGACTGGATTAACCTGAATCTAATTGGATGGTCTGAAGCTAAACTCAAACGGTGCGTTCATGCAGAGAATGCAGACTGATTGAGTATCTGAACATGTGTTCCACTAACACTAATTAATTAGAAAATCATCAGGAAGCAGAGCAAATTGTTTTTATTTTCACATTAAAAATTAAATTATCAGAACAAGATAAATTGTTTTTTTATTCGATCTCATAGATGGAATTGAACCAAATATGATTCGGATCCATCAAGATTTTTTTCTACGACCAAATCAATAGTTTGGTCTTAATAATTTCCATAAATTGTTGTGTGTCATGTCCATGGCAAGACATATCAGGTTAAGTAAACTAATTTGGTCATGTTACGTGATTAGTTTTTTCAACATTATTTCTTTGTTTAATTTGTTTTTTGCAATTTGTTTATATTTTGTAGCATTTTTTTCCTGATTTTTTTTAATGAACCAACATAAATCTGAATAAATAAATAAATGCACCGGTCACATGTTTGATCACGCCGTGACCACTTGTGACATGATAATTCGTGTGATGTAACTGTAATTAACTATTTTAGTTATATCATGTAAAAAAAATCATCACATGATGTGATGTAGTGTGACCAAGTCATGAAAGCTAGTCATGTCATGTTTTTTCTTCACTATTTATTGGGGAGAGGCAAATGAAACTGAACCATGACCCTATTGATTTTTCGTACCATGTGATTGTTGGTGTGGTAGATTATGAAAATCGGTGTGTTAAAAAATTTGTTTTTGATAGTTTGATTTTTTTTCTTTTCTTATTTCTAAAAATAGTAAGTTATCAGTTAGACAGTTACCTACTCCAAAGGGCTCTTTTAATTTATAGCGGACTAGCCACTCTGCTTTCATTTATTGATACCACTGGCATCATGTTGCTTCCTTGAATAACATTTTTCTTTTGTGCAGAATATATAGATAAGAGATGTTACTAAGAATTTGTTTTCTTCATTAAATTTGCACATTGGTATATCCCTATCTATTTTAGAGTAGATAAATAGTTTTTGCCTAATTGAGCAACATTATTATTACCTAATGGAAAATTCCAGGACGAGAAGATAAGAACAACACCCAGCGGCTCTGGTACAATCTCAGCAACAGTTGGAAATGCAACAAGCGGCAAGCTCACCTACATATCAAATTTCAATTTCTTCATTTAACTACCTCTGATCATGAATTGGATATGCTGCGATCCGAATATTATGAACAGTAATTCTAAAATTCTTGTTTTTTCAAATCTAGCTGTCTAATAATTTTTGTGCACGTATCTCAAAACAGTTAATTTTTTTGTGCATGAATATCGAAACAATTCAACCGTTGGATTTGGAAAAAAAAGAAATTGTAGGATACTGTTGATGAGTAAAAAATCGTAGTAGATTCGGATCCCTATGATCATGAGCATCCAAAAAAAATAAATTGGAAAAACGAATTCTCACTCTCTCAGGTGCCATCCAGTTCTTCAAATACAAAAGTGCATTTTCTGTTGACTTGACCAGAGCTCCAACCTAACAAGAAAAATTTTAAAATTTAAAATTTAAAATTATAACACATAGAAGTAAGGAAGCCCATTTTGGGTACCTCATCTCTGAAGGCCTCAACACGGTGTTTACCCAAATCATCCTTCAAAACCTTACACATGTCATCTTCTCTCTCTTTAAGAAGCCTGAGTAGAGATTTAAGTTGAGATTGTCTCCAATTAAAGCCTCTTGTTTTACCATTTTCAAAAGTTGTTCTTGCCTCAGCAATCACACTCTCCAGTCCCAAAACCCCCATCTCTTCGTCTCCTCTCTTGTTTTCAGTAGTAGTGACTGTGAGCACCATTATATTCTCTCCCACACTGCTTAAATAAGCCTTGAGCCAACAGGAAGTAATTGCTGAAAGTGAGATCTCAACTAGCTGAGACCCAAAACCATGAAGGGATATGATTTGCTTTTATATTTATTGGGCTTTGCAGTTTAACTGGATTTAGCCATTAGGAAACAGCAAAGGAGTAAAGAGACTGTACCTCTTTGCATAAAATTGTACAAGGAACTTCATCGTGCATTTAGCATGAAATTCGTGCAATTGAAGGGAATTAAAACTTTAAAAGGTCCCCTCAAACCACCACTGAGGTAAAAAAATTATTAATTTGTCATGATCAAATTACAATTGAGATAAAAAAGTTATTATTTTACATGAATTGGCGTGTAATTCGTGTAATTACGGGATAAACCATCCACTTAAGCCACCGCTAAGGTAAAAAAAATATTAATTTATCATGATCAAAATTATTATTGAGATAAAAAAAATTGAGAATTGATTTTGTCCCCCTCATCTTAGGAATTCGTATCATCTGCATTAACTTAACTTAAAGGGAATCTTTTGAGTTAATGCATTTGAACCATCTGATTGGTTTTAAGATCCGTATAGACTAGATACGCATTAATATTAAAAGACTCTTGTATTAAAATCAAATGGTCGGATTGATTCCGTTTAAAATCAGACAACTGAGATGTATTAACTCAAAAAATTTCCTTTTGAGTTAATGCAGAGAATACATGTTCCTCATGTTAGTTCTCTTATAGCAACTACCTATGTTATCGATCCATTAATTACTGCTAATAACTAACTATTAGTGGTTCTCGTCTAATAATAATTAATCAAGAGGGAGACCTTCTAGATGACACGTAGTACTTGATAAAAAAACAAAACCAAAAACTAGACGCTTTGGTCTATTTACTACTTTTGTACGTATAAATAATAGGGTTGATAGAGATAACTATTTTCTAAGTTCTATTTTTTTTAATGCTGAGAGAAAATATATTTTTATTTTAGTCTTTTTCTTAATAAATACTTATATTTTTATTTAAAATTGATTATTCTATTATTAAAAAATAGTAAAGATTTTGCCTCTCCACTTCTGTGAATTTAGATTCAGTAAAGTAACCTAATTTTTTGGGTTTTTGACCGGGAATGTCCGATTCAAATCTGTGACAATTCATTCGTATCTGGAGCGTACACATTCCGAGATATGAATTTGAATTCCGAGACAATTCCGAACAATGAATTCGAATCGGACTGTCCCTATCCAAAACCCATTACGTGCCCTCCCAAAACTACCACATCAACTAAAATTTTGGACGAGCACAATGTTCGCGGCGGATTTCATAGCAAACTAAACTACTATCTTCTTTTGTAAGCAAAGCTTTCTTTAATGATAATTTCTCAATTCAAATGCTCGCTCTAGTTAAATCTCAACCATCAATTTTCAATTGAAATTTACATATTATGACCAGACTCTAGTAATTCAAGAATTCACATCCTCCCAAGTACCGGACGAGGGAATCTTTTACAATTAGTGGATCCGGACTATTTTTTTCACTACAGCAGAAAAGCTCATCTGGGACCGGCCAAATCGGTCCCAGATGCCAAAATCGGTCTCAGAAGACCAAATTCGGTCGCAGTTGCTCCGTCGCTGATGACCCCCATGATGACGTCATCGGTCCCAAAAGACACTTTAGCGACTGATTAAAATCCGTCCCTGATACCATATGATGACGTGGCTGAAGCTCATCAGCGACCGCCATATCGGTCTCTGATGCCTTCAACATCGGTCGCAGAAGTGTTAATTTTTTTTTTTTTTATAATTTTTCTGTTTTTTTTTTTTTTCCTTTTCACCGATTGGTACGAATCATCATACCAAATAAATACCCATTCTGTTCATTTTTTTTTTTAAGCCCAATCGTTACAAATCGTACCAAACAACAATTCATAAGCAATTCAAACAATTCACAAGGAATTCAACAAATTCAAAAACAATTCACAAGAAACTTAATTAGAACGTAACGTACCAAACAATTTACGAAAACTACATAAACATCAAATATCTAAATACTACATAAGTATCAAGTATGAAACATCAAACTTCGATTGACTGGATGATGCCTCCTTCTCCTTCCCCTTTCTACTCGGCGCCATACCTGAAATAAATTTACATAAGTAATTCAATTAAACAAAATTAACCTAAGCAATTCGATTAAATAAAATTATATATATAACTATGCCACTACGATAAACAATTTTATATGCCACTACGATAAACAATTTTATATATAACTACTCTTCTTTAAGTAGCAACTAATGCAGCATTTTAAGGAGGATATTAATTCTAGATCCGTGCAATGCAAATTAAACATCAATTGCATGTCGAGAGTTCCCTTTACAAATGGTTACAAATGTTTTTTTTTTTTTTTTTTTTTTTTTATATTATTTTATTTTCATTTAATAAAATTTTTTATTTTTTTTTTTTTTTTTTATATTAATATAAAAAATTTATAAAATTTTAAATTGTCCTTTTTTTATTTAGGGGAGGGAAATTATCATTTTTTAAACTTTTAAAATTAAAATTTTAAACTTTAACATATATTTTTCCGAATGGAAATTTGTAAAATATAATGGCAACCAAATAATTGAAAACAAATTGTCACTTGTAACTCTCACCATGATAATTGAAAACAAATTGACAATTCCCTTTACAATTATCATTTGTAACTCTTGCAAATTAAACCACGAGTTTACAAATGGTCCGTACCGATGATCGAAAATTCTACAAGTTGGCTTAACGTAGTTTACAAATGGTCCGTACTAGTATCGAAAATTCTACAAGTTGGCTTAACGGATTATTCACAATATGGCAAGTCCATTAGTTTACAAATTATATACAACCGAAATTCTTCAATCTAAGCAAATAAGGCACAAGAACAACAATAGAATTTGTTTACTAACTCAAAAGGGGGCTCAACCCATCATCCACGTAAAATGAAACAAACACAAGATAATTTGTTTAAATACCCGAGAATGGCGACAATCTCGGTGAAGGTCGAGTGATACTAAGAGGGTTAGTGTTGGTGTGCCTCCGTCGCCTCCCACTACGCCTATGATCGGCCTAGCTCTCAAACAAAGACAAGCACCGGCGAACGGGAGAGGCGGAGGTCGGCGTCAGCAAAATCAACTCTAGAGCGGTTTCCTACAAGAAAATCAATGATCGTCGGGCAAGGCGGAGGTCGGCGTTAGCGTGACGAGTCGGATCGTCATCGCCCGAGGCGTCGGTGGCGTTACCACACACCCTTCTAAACCTAAAATGCAGGAGACCAAAAAAAAGAAAGGGTTCACGCGGGGTTTTCGGTGGAGACCCTTTTAGAGACAGCATAAATCGGCCCCGAAATGTTTTGTCGCCTGGTCCCCGAAGGGTTTTGTCACCGATGGTTTTCTGTTTTAATTTTTTTTATTTAATAGCCTTCGAGAGACCGCGCCGTGCTTGTCCCAGATGCCGATCTCTGAAGCCTAAAATTGCTGTAGTGTTTTTAACATTAGTTATAAGTATGAATACTTTCCTCAGTACCTATAAATACATTCAAGCATCAAACATATTAACTGATTAAAGTTACTTTATAATATAATAATTCACACTTTAATGCGAAAGTATGAATACTTGATATTAATATTTTTATTAGAGATACTTGATATCTTAAATATGATACTTGATATATTATATATTAATACTTGCACGCATAGACATCTGTATTGGTGCTCAGTTTTTTTAGAAATGTGTTAGATGTCTTAGGTATGAATACTTGCATTACGATGTGTAAATAATTGCTCAACATGGTGCATACTTGCTCAACGAGGTGTAAATTAATCATTTAGGAGTTTCTCAGAAATATTTTACAACATAAAAATTCACATTTCAATGTGTAAGTATGAATACTTGTTATTTTAGAAATGAATGTTTATAATAACAACACTTGTGATGGTTGTTAAACATCTGTTTGTCCTTAGTTTTTTTGTGTGTGGTCCCTGTCATGGTTGCACAATACATATGCACTATTACGCTTGTGGTCCTGTAGATACCACTTTTAAGTGATATCTGCGGTCCCCCAGTTTGGCAAATGGTCCCCGGGTAGTAAATATTCAAGACATATCTGTGGGTTTCTCAAAATTACTTTACGACATAAATATTCACGTTTTACTGAGTAAGTACGAATACTCGATATTTTAGAGAATAATACTTGACATATTAGAGATGAATACTTGACATGGTATGAATACTCGCTCGACGTGGTATGAATACTTGCACGTTGATGTATGAATACTTGAACATGAAGAACTCGATAGTACTTCATCATGGATCGATCTCATTTGAAAGAAAAAATTACGTAGAAGACTCTCGTGGTTTTAGATTCGTAAAATTCCTCATAGATTGTTAGAAATATTAACAAGATTAAACGAGAAAAAAAATCCGTTCTAAAAATGTGTAAAAAATAGGTATGTGAGTAGAGAGATAAGAAAATTGATGTTTAGATTTTTTTTTAAATATTTGATGTCTTAGGTATGAATATTTAATATATTACATAGTAATATTTGCACATATAAGTATCCATACATGCGTGATGCAGTGAAAATGAACTACACAAATTTTCAGTATAGTAGATTATACCTTTTAATCTTGATTACACTTTCAACTAAGATTGCAAGTATAAAATCCTATCTCGTAGTATTATCAGGTATCGATCCACATGGATAGTTTATTAATATCTAACAATTTTACTTAGTCTAGAACGGGTTTGTTGTTAATTAGGAGTTTTGTTGTGGGTGATCTTCAAGTAATTAATTAAAAAGTAAATTAAAATACAACTGGAGTTGTAGCAAGATTTAATGCGGTGGCGCTACAAGTGATCGATCGAGTAACATGGATTCTCTAGGGTTCGGGTTGTCCTATGAGTCCAATATAATGATCTGATCCAATCCACATACTAAGATCGTGATCACGCATGCGACCTAGATTTTACCAGCAGGCTACCCCGCATGCGGTATTGTCATTACCCGCAAGGCGCCATGGTGTTATGTAATGTATTGTGTTTAGGTTTTCCAATCTTTCGATTGGCTTTTGGGCTACCAAGATTAAAGTATTTTAAGTACGGAATTATATTCTTCTCCTATACTACCCCGTAGTTGAAATACCCCAAATTCCTATGCAATTTCTATTATGATTCCGACTAAGTAAACCTTTCTAAGATGCTTTCTATTCTACACACTGCCAAGGGAACCCCCTGGGTTCTAACCCTAGTCTTTGAATTGCTGCCATACCTCGTTAGCTAGAGTTCATCCAACTTACATACTATCCTTGTCACACAAGGATCTATCGGATCTGCCCCATTGGTATTTAGAAGTCATTGACATATTGTAGACGTAACAATGTATACTCGAATAAGATTAAAAAGAAATTAAAGTACAATAGAAATTCACACAATAAAATATAAACAAAATCAAAATATTATTAAATAACTCATAGTTCAATCTCTCACCCTAGAGATGAGAGGTTCAGCTCCTTGGAGCCATGAAAAAAGAAAAGAAAAATAAAGAGAACATATATTACAACCCTACTAAAGAAGAAGAATATTAACTCCTTAGATGACGTTTCGTTGCCTTGACTTCCAAGGGCTTCGCCTCTCTACCTAGAACTCTAACCTAGTCTATCTATTCTAATCGATGAGGAATTTGTAGTTATAGTGATGGACTTAATCGCATGTAAACATGCACACAGAATTCCTTACAAGAGGGGGTATTTATAGGATTTTCTAATCTAATGGGAGTAGTGGGGATCATGTTATCTTGATCTTAGGGTTGAAAATAACACTCTAAAAATAACAAATTTATACTCCACTCAATCTAGAAACAACATGGATGACTTGGAAGTCGAACCTTTTAGAAGGGTTGATATCCGTCGATTTAACAGTGTGGAGGCTATGCCGCATGCGCCTAAGTTGAACCCGCACGTTTTCGACTTAGAGGATTTTCCATCAAATTTCGCCATCTTAAATGTTGTGTATTTCGTGTAGACTGTTGCACATACCATGCAATGTCCCAATTTGAGGCCATCTTCAATAATCGCCTAAGTTGGACATATTTGCTCAGTTTTTGGCCTAAATAAGTAACTTTCTCCAAAAGCTGCAAAAATAACTCAAAAAACAAATTTGCAAGAAATATTTTGAAAAAGAACTACTTTGCATTCGATTTTCGTCATTTTCGCCATAAAAGATAATGATTTTCACTATATATTTTGACGTCATCAATGCAATGCGCGCTTGTAAATTTTTTTCAAATACATGTGGTCCCATAAATAGTTAGTGGCCCCTCAAGTAGATGGCGTACTTTATGCATCAATCAGTTAGTTAATTAGAGAGACGTTTAGAGGACAAAATGGATAGGATGGTTAGTCGCTCCCAAAAAATTGTGTAATGGAAATAGTTATGCCATGTTGAGAAAAAGAAAGTAGTATAGTTGATTAGAAATTTTTTAAAGCTGTTCGATTATTTTTCACTATTTTACAGTCTCTGCGAAAGTTTTAGAAAAAAGAAAAAGAATAGGTATGACATATTTAACTATTTTTTTTATCAAATTTTAAATAAATTTTGAATCATTATATAAATATTGGAGTTTACGTTTTCAGGATAGATAATGTTGCAAAAGTGAATTTCTCTCTGTCTTTTTTTTCTTCCCACTTTTCAGTTTGCATGTTGCTTGAGTCGATTCACTCGCTGTAACGTGATGCGTGTCTATGCATGATCCCGTACTATACCGTGACATGTAACATGTCGTGTTGCGATGTGATGGGTGCAAATGATGTATACTGATATATTCAGATCTGTTCTTATATTTATTAGAAAAATAAAGTTATCTGACACAAATCATTTTGCACCTAATCGTTACCTGTGTTTGGAATGGGAAAAATGGCACGACTCAGTCGGTATTGTTACAGAACGGTTACAAGATTTAAATAACACGGAACGTATGCATGCTGTGATTATTTTTAAAAAAATTGACATGATACAGCACGTCATGCGAACGATCTAATCATAACACGGCACGACACGTAGTTGTGTTATGAAAAAATAATTAAATGTGACTAAACGTAGCTAAATGTGACCAGTCACATTTAAACACGGTATGTTTGAATACGGCGTGACTCGCATGTCGTAGCTGCCTCTCAATATTTTAATCATAATACAATACGATACAATATGATACGTGTAACTCTCACTTAGTCATAACACGGCACAACACGTTTTTATCCCTCAACATGTGTTGTGAGTTGTAACGGGACCAGAAGAATAGTCTCAATCACTGGTGGCTGGTGGATGTGTGTTTCTATCAATAATCAAAGCGAGTGAAACTCAGCCGTCAACGACGATCTTAACCAACTCTATTGGAGGGACCCAAAACTGAATAATCGGAGTTACTGTTGTGGTTGGTCGCCATCTGTACGAATCCATATCCTCTGAGATAACAGAATACTTGTCTGGACCACGGTCGTTTGATCGAAATCCGGATTAATTCGGTTCGAAATAGAACGTTGGTGTCGCTTTAATAGTCGTGTGAATTATGATTGAACTGTTCAGATTTAATTAAGCAGAAACATTCGGTGACCTTAGTGATATGAATTCCATCTATACAACTATTCGCATGCAGTTAACAAAAAAGGAGGAATTTTACCATGTGTATCCTTTCGAAATTTCAAATATTTCATTTTAAAATTCATAATATCATAATTATCTTTCGAATTTTAAAATTTCACATATTTACTCAACTGATTGTCTTCTCTAATAAAGGTCGTTTCAAATTCATGAACTTCTTATTTTAACCTTTATTAAAATGGGTAATTTTAATTTCTCCTGCTTAACCGTCCCCTAACCATCCCCTAGATAAAAATGCGTTAATCACGCTAAACGATAAAAAAAACGCGTTAATCGCGCAAAAAAGATGCATACTATAAAACCGTCCGATAGTATTCATTATGAATACAAATGTATTCATCATAAAACAAAAAAAATATTCAACTAAGATCTGCACATTAAGACAAAAAAACTGACACATTACTCATTATCTTTTATACGTTTTTAGAGGTGGGTGGTTTTTCTCCGTTTAATCAAACCAATATTTTTAACGATCTATAAGGAATTTTTCAAATCTAAAACCATGAACGTCTTCTAAATAATTTTCTCTTTCAAATGAGATCTATGATGACATACTTTCGAGTTGTCGGTTGCACAAATATTCATCCTCGTCATGCAAGTATTCATACATAATACATCAAGTATTCATCCCTGGTTGTGTAAATATTCATCCTTAGGATCCATCTATGCTTGTAATACTCTTGATACATATTTACACTTATACGGCGATGATGAATACTTCCATAACGAGAATGAATACTTGTGCAACCGACAACTAAAAACGTGTAAAAAATAGGTGAGTGATGTGTCAAGTTTTTTTTAAATACTTGATATCTTATGATGAATACTTGATGTATAATAAATGAATACTTGCATGTGACAGTTAGGCGAGATCATAAGGATAAATACTTACACAACCGGGATGAATACTTAATATATTATGTATAAATAC
>JAJHPF010000018.1:2720175-2800632 GCA_024447775.1 Carex cristatella
ACGAATCATCATACCAAATAAATACCCATTCTGTTCATTTTTTTTTTCAGCCCAATCGTTACAAATCGTACCAAACAATAATTCATAAGCAATTCAAACAATTCACAAGGAATTCAACAAATTCAAAAACAATTCACAAGAAACTTGATTAGAACGTAACGTACCAAACAATTTACGAAAACTACATAAACATCAAATATCTAAATACTACATAAGTATCAAGTATGAAATATCAAACTTCGATTGACTGGATGATGCCTCCTTCTCCTTCCCCTTTCTACTCGGCGCCATACCTGAAATAAATTTACATAAGTAATTCAATTAAACAAAATTAACCTAAGCAATTCGATTAAATAAAATTATATATATAACCATGCCACTACGATAAACAATTTTATATATAACTACTCTTCTTTAAGTAGCAACTAATGCAGCATTTTAAGGAGGATATTAATTCTAGATCCGTGCAATGCAAATTAAACATCAATTGCATGTCAGAGTTCCCTTTACAAATGGTTACAAATGGTCCCTTATCATTATGCTTATCGCAATATGCAGCAATTGCCATTCAGTAAAAGATCTCATATAGTGCTGCATGAATTGTAAACTCTAATAAAAAATGTACCAATATCGAAATGGTCCCTTAACAGATCAGGAATGGCAATTACCATTCAGTAAACTCTAACCATGATAATTGTAAACTTAACCATATATTTTACTGAATGGAAATTTGTAAAATATAATGGCAACCAAATAATTGAAAACAAATTGTCACTTGTAACTCTCACCATGATAATTGAAAACAAATTGACAATTCCCTTTACAATTATCATTTGTAACTCTTGCAAATTAAACCACAGAGTTTACAAATGGTCCGTACCAGTATCGAAAATTCTACAAGTTGGCTTAACAGAGTTTACAAATGGTCCGTACTAGTATCGAAAATTCTACAAGTTGGCTTAACAGATTATTCACAATATGGCAAGTCCATTAGTTTACAAATTATATACAACCGAAATTCTTCAATCTAAGCAAATAAGGCACAAGAACAACAATAGAATTTGTTTACTAACTCAAAAGGGGGCTCAGCCCATCATCCACAGAAAATGAAACAAACACAAGATAATTTGTTTAAATACCCAGAATGGCGACAATCTCAGTGAAGGTCGAGTGATACTAAGAGGGTTAGTGTTGGTGTGCCTCCGTCGCCTCCCACTACGCCTATGATCGGCCTAGCTCTCAAACAGCACAAGCACCAGCGAACGGGAGAGGCGGAGGTCGGCGTCAGCAAAATCAACTCTAGAGCGGTTTCCTACAGCAAAATCAATGATCGTCGGGCAAGGCGGAGGTCGGCGTTAGCAGACAGAGTCGGATCGTCATCAGCCGAGGCGTCAGTGGCGTTACCACACACCCTTCTAAACCTAAAATGCAGGAGACCAAAAAAAAGAAAGGGTTCACGCGGGGTTTTCAGTGGAGACCCTTTAGAGACAGGCATAAATCAGTCCCAGAAATGTTTTGTCGCCGGTCCCTGAAGGGTTTTGTCACCGATGGTTTTCTGTTTTAATTTTTTTTATTTAATAGCCTTCAGAGACCGGCGCCAGTGCCGGTCCCAGATGCCGATCTCTGAAGCCTAAAATTGCTGTAGTGTTTTTAACATTAGTTATAAGTATGAATACTTTCCTCAGTACCTATAAATACATTCAAGCATCAAACATATTAACTGATTAAAGTTACTTTATAATATAATAATTCACACTTTAATGCGAAAGTATGAATACTTGATATTAATATTTTTATTAGAGATACTTGATATCTTAAATATGATACTTGATATATTATATATTAATACTTGCACGCATAGACATCTGTATTGGTGCTCAGTTTTTTTAGAAATGTGTTAGATGTCTTAGGTATGAATACTTGCATTACGATGTGTAAATAATTGCTCAACATGGTGCATACTTGCTCAACGAGGTGTAAATTAATCATTTAGGAGTTTCTCAGAAATATTTTACAACATAAAAATTCACATTTCAATGTGTAAGTATGAATACTTGTTATTTTAGAAATGAATGTTTATAATAACAACACTTGTGATGGTTGTTAAACATCTGTTTGTCCTTAGTTTTTTTGTGTGTGGTCCCTGTCATGGTTGCACAATACATATGCACTATTACGCTTGTGGTCCTGTAGATACCACTTTTAAGTGATATCTGCGGTCCCCCCAGTTTGGCAGTGGTCCCCCAGGTAGTAAATATTCAAGACATATCTGTGGGTTTCTCAAAATTACTTTACGACATAAATATTCACGTTTTACTGAGTAAGTACGAATACTCGATATTTTAGAGAATAATACTTGACATATTAGAGATGAATACTTGACATGGTATGAATACTCGCTCGACGTGGTATGAATACTTGCACGTTGATGTATGAATACTTGAACATGAAGAACTCGATAGTACTTCATCATGGATCGATCTCATTTGAAAGAAAAAATTACGTAGAAGACTCTCGTGGTTTTAGATTCGTAAAATTCCTCATAGATTGTTAGAAATATTAACAAGATTAAACAGAGAAAAAAATCCGTTCTAAAAATGTGTAAAAAATAGGTATGTGAGTAGAGAGATAAGAAAATTGATGTTTAGATTTTTTTTTTAAATATTTGATGTCTTAGGTATGAATATTTAATATATTACATAGTAATATTTGCACATATAAGTATCCATACATGCGTGATGCAGTGAAAATGAACTACACAAATTTTCAGTATAGTAGATTATACCTTTTAATCTTGATTACACTTTCAACTAAGATTGCAAGTATAAAATCCTATCTCGTAGTATTATCAGGTATCGATCCACATGGATAGTTTATTAATATCTAACAATTTTACTTAGTCTAGAACGGGTTTGTTGTTAATTAGGAGTTTTGTTGTGGGTGATCTTCAAGTAATTAATTAAAAAGTAAATTAAAATACAACCGGAGTTGTAGCAAGATTTAATGCGGTGGCGCTACAAGTGATCGATCGAGTAACATGGATTCTCTAGGGTTCAGGTTGTCCTATGAGTCCAATATAATGACTGATCCAATCCACATACGGCACTGTGACTGCCGCATGCGACCTAGATTTTACCAGCAGGCTACCCCGCATGCGGTATTGTCATTACCCGCAAGGCGCCATGGTGTTATGTAATGTATTGTGTTTAGGTTTTCCAATCTTTCGATTGGCTTTTGGGCTACCAAGATTAAAGTATTTTAAGTACGGAATTATATTCTTCTCCTATACTACCCCGTAGTTGAAATACCCCAAATTCCTATGCAATTTCTATTATGATTCCGACTAAGTAAACCTTTCTAAGATGCTTTCTATTCTACACACTGCCAAGGGAACCCCCTGGGTTCTAACCCTAGTCTTTGAATTGCTGCCATACCTCGTTAGCTAGAGTTCATCCAACTTACATACTATCCTTGTCACACAAGGATCTATCGGATCTGCCCCATTGGTATTTAGAAGTCATTGACATATTGTAGACGGAACAATGTATACTCGAATAAGATTAAAAAGAAATTAAAGTACAATAGAAATTCACACAATAAAATATAAACAAAATCAAAATATTATTAAATAACTCATAGTTCAATCTCTCACCCTAGAGATGAGAGGTTCAGCTCCTTGGAGCCATGAAAAAAGAAAAGAAAAATAAAGAGAACATATATTACAACCCTACTAAAGAAGAAGAATATTAACTCCTTAGATGACGTTTCGTTGCCTTGACTTCCAAGGGCTTCGCCTCTCTACCTAGAACTCTAACCTAGTCTATCTATTCTAATCGATGAGGAATTTGTAGTTATAGTGATGGACTTAATCGCATGTAAACATGCACACAGAATTCCTTACAAGAGGGGGGTATTTATAGGATTTTCTAATCTAATGGGAGTAGTGGGGATCATGTTATCTTGATCTTAGGGTTGAAAATAACACTCTAAAAATAACAAATTTATACTCCACTCAATCTAGAAACAACATGGATGACTTGGAAGTCGAACCTTTTAGAAGGGTTGATATCTGTCGATTTAACAGTGTGGAGGCTATGCCGCATGCGGCCTAAGTTGAACCCGCACAGTTTTCTGACTTAGAGGATTTTCCATCAAATTTCGCCATCTTAAATGTTGTGTATTTCGTGTAGACTGTTGCACATACCATGCAATGTCCCAATTTGAGGCCATCTTCAATAATCGCCTAAGTTGGACATATTTGCTCCGTTTTTGGCCTAAATAAGTAACTTTCTCCAAAAGCTGCAAAAATAACTCAAAAAACAAATTTGCAGTAAATATTTTGAAAAAAGAACTACTTTGCATTCGATTTTCGTCATTTTCAGCCATAAAAGATAATGATTTTCACTATATATTTTGACGTCATCAATGCAATGCGCGCTTGTAAATTTTTTCAAATACATGTGGTCCCATAAATAGTTAGTGGCCCCTCAAGTAGATGGCGTACTTTATGCATCAATCAGTTAGTTAATTAGAGAGACGTTTAGAGGACAAAATGGATAGGATGGTTAGTCGCTCCCAAAAAATTGTGTAATGGAAATAGTTATGCCATGTTGAGAAAAAGAAAGTAGTATAGTTGATTAGAAATTTTTTAAAGCTGTTCGATTATTTTTCACTATTTTACGTCTCTCGCGAAAGTTTTAGAAAAAAGAAAAAGAATAGGTATGACATATTTAACTATTTTTTTTATCAAATTTTAAATAAATTTTGAATCATTATATAAATATTGGAGTTTACGTTTTCAGGATAGATAATGTTGCAAAAGTGAATTTCTCTCTGTCTTTTTTTTCTTCCCACTTTTCAGTTTGCATGTTGCTTGAGTCGATTCACTCGCTGTAACGTGATGCGTGTCTATGCATGATCCCGTACTATACCGTGACATGTAACATGTCGTGTTGCGATGTGATGGGTGCAAATGATGTATACTGATATATTCAGATCTGTTCTTATATTTATTAGAAAAATAAAGTTATCTGACACAAATCATTTTGCACCTAATCGTTACCTGTGTTTGGAATGGGAAAAATGGCACGACTCAGTCGGTATTGTTACAGAACGGTTACAGTACGAAATAACACGGAACGTATGCATGCTGTGATTATTTTTAAAAAAATTGACATGATACAGCACGTCATGCGAACGATCTAATCATAACACGGCACGACACGTAGTTGTGTTATGAAAAAATAATTAAATGTGACTAAACGTAGCTAAATGTGACCAAGTCACATTTAAACACGGTATGTTTGAATACGGCGTGACTCGCATGTCGTAGCTGCCTCTCAATATTTTAATCATAATACAATACGATACAATATGATACGTGTAACTCTCACTTAGTCATAACACGGCACAACACGTTTTTATCCCTCAACATGTGTTGTGAGTTGTAACGGGACCAGAAGAATAGTCTCAATCACTGGTGGCTGGTGGATGTGTGTTTCTATCAATAATCAAAGCGAGTGAAACTCAGCCGTCAACGACGATCTTAACCAACTCTATTGGAGGGACCCAAAACTGAATAATCGGAGTTACTGTTGTGGTTGGTCGCCATCTGTACGAATCCATATCCTCTGAGATAACAGAATACTTGTCTGGACCACGGTCGTTTGATCGAAATCCGGATTAATTCGGTTCGAAATAGAACGTTGGTGTCGCTTTAATAGTCGTGTGAATTATGATTGAACTGTTCAGATTTAATTAAGCAGAAACATTCGGTGACCTTAGTGATATGAATTCCATCTATACAACTATTCGCATGCAGTTAACAAAAAAGGAGGAATTTTACCATGTGTATCCTTTCGAAATTTCAAATATTTCATTTTAAAATTCATAATATCATAATTATCTTTCGAATTTTAAAATTTCACATATTTACTCAACTGATTGTCTTCTCTAATAAAGGTCGTTTCAAATTCATGAACTTCTTATTTTAACCTTTATTAAAATGGGTAATTTTAATTTCTCCTGCTTAACCGTCCCCTAACCATCCCCTAGATAAAAATGCGTTAATCACGCTAAACGATAAAAAAAACGCGTTAATCGCGCAAAAAAGATGCATACTATAAAACCGTCCGATAGTATTCATTATGAATACAAATGTATTCATCATAAAACAAAAAAAATATTCAACTAAGATCTGCACATTAAGACAAAAAAAACTGGACACATTACTCATTATCTTTTATACGTTTTTAGAGGTGGGTGGTTTTTTCTCCGTTTAATCAAACCAATATTTTTAACGATCTATAAGGAATTTTTCAAATCTAAAACCATGAACGTCTTCTAAATAATTTTCTCTTTCAAATGAGATCTATGATGACATACTTTCGAGTTGTCGGTTGCACAAATATTCATCCTCGTCATGCAAGTATTCATACATAATACATCAAGTATTCATCCTGGTTGTGTAAATATTCATCCTTAGGATCCATCTATGCTTGTAATACTCTTGATACATATTTACACTTATACGGCGATGATGAATACTTCCATAACGAGAATGAATACTTGTGCAACCGACAACTAAAAACGTGTAAAAAATAGGTGAGTGATGTGTCAAGTTTTTTTTTAAATACTTGATATCTTATGATGAATACTTGATGTATAATAAATGAATACTTGCATGTGACAGTTAGGCAGATCATAAGGATAAATACTTACACAACCAGGATGAATACTTAATATATTATGTATAAATACTTGCATGACGAGGATGAATACTTGTGCAACCAACAACTCGAAAGTATGTCATCATGGATCTCATTTGAAAGAGAAAATTATGTAGAAGACGCCCGTGGTTTTAGATTCGCAAAATTTCTTATAGATCGTCAGAAATATTGGTTAGATTGAACGGAGAAAAAACAAACCGTCTCTAAAAACGTGTAAAAGATGGTGAGTGATGTGTCAAGTTTTTTTTGTCTTAATGTGCAGACATTAGTTGAATATTTTTTTTGTCTTAGGATGAATATATTAGTGTTACAAATGAATACTAATGATGGTCCGCGTCTCTTTTGCGCGATTAACGCGTTTTCTGGGCGGTTTTATGCGTTTTTGTTTGTCGTTTAGCTGTTTTAACGGTTTTTATCTGGGGGACAGATAGGAGACGTTTCACGGGGGACAGCTAGGCGGGCCCTATTAAAATATATAGAGAGAGTGACTAATATTAAAACGTTTGTTCGGGAGCCGTGGTGCAACTAATTGATTTTTCAATTTTCAAAATCTAAATGGTCGATCCAAACTATTAGATGTGATTTCTATATTAAAATGTGCTTGAGACAAAATTTTACATTTTTAAATTTTTTTACTATTTATTAATCTAGTTTTAAAATCGCTGATTTTAATAAATAGTGAGAAATTTCTGGATCATTGAAAACAACCATTTTAAAACAGGCTTAATAAATAGTAAAAATAAATAAAAAAAATGTAAAATTTAGTCTAAAAGCACATTTTATTATAGATTGAATGCTGAATGGTTTGAATCGGCCATTTGGTGTAGACACCCCTCTGTCCCCTTAAAGAAAGCTATGTATGAAGGAAAAACTATTAATAAGTGCGCAGTTTATGCTAGTTGGATGTGCGTCAAAGACTTTATATGATCCTTTATATCTTATGCGGTAGAAGACTTGAGAATAATGCAAAAAAAAAAAAAGCTTCAGGTGAAAAGGATAAATTGCTTTAATTTTTTGATACAGAAATATTATGATTTTACTATTTCCTCACTAAAAAATTCTAGCACACACTCTAAATAAGTAATAAATACTCATATGAGAGTCTCTATGAATCAATTAATCAATCGGATAATTTATAATTCAGACCATTACAATTAAATCCAATGACAAAATCACAAGAATTCAGAGGTGACAGGGCCGATTCCGTTATGGAACGGCACGGTTACAGTATGGAATGGCACGAAACGTGTGACTGTTATGTGATGTGACTTGTGTGTCACGTGTCGTGGCTATTTTTTTAAAATTTGATACGGCACAGCACAGCAAGCGAAAAATCTGGTTATGGCACGCATAGCACGTGGTCACGCAAGTTACGTGTCATTAGGAACATTAGATCTTGATAAAATAATGAATCTTTTGTAAACTAATCTAAATTAGTAATGAAAATAATAATAATTAAACATGACTAAACATAATCAAACGTGACCAATCATATTTAAACACGATACATTTGAACATGGTAGAACATAACACAGTATAATACGTGTAATTTTTCACTTAGTTACAGCACAGCATAATACGTTTTTATCACTTGAAGTGTTGTAAGTTGTAACGGGACCAGATGAATGGTCTCAATCACTGGTGGATGTGTGTTTCTATCAGTAATCAAAGCCACTGAAACTCAGCCGTTAACGACGATCTTAACCAATTAATTCTATTGGAGGAACCCAAAACGGAAGACTCGGTCTCTAAAACGGAATACTCGGACGTGTTGTGGTTGGTCGCCATCTATACCAATCCATATATCCTCTGAGATAACGGAATATTTTTGTTTGGATCACGGTCGTTTGATCGAAATCCAGATCTCCGAAATAAAACGCACAGTGTTGCTTTAATAGTGGTGTGAATTCTGATTGGACGGTTCAGATCAAAGAAGAAATATTCGGTTACTTTAGATGATACGAATTCCATCTATACACCGATCGATTCGCATGCAGTAAAAAAAGAGGAATTTTAACCTGTATATCCTTTCAGAATTTAAAATATTTCATTTTAAAATTCATAATATCATAATTATCTTTCGAATTTTAAAATTGCACATATTTACTCAACTGATTGTCTTCTCTGATAAAGCTCATTTCAAATTTATGAACTTCTTATTTAGGTATATGCTTGTATACGCGCATCATAAGTAGGAAAATGAGTTATTTGTTCTCACAAACTGATCAATTTGAAGATTAAATATTTTTCTTACACATGTTACATTTTTTTAATAAGGATTAAAATGATAAGTTAATAAATTTAAAATGAGTTTTATTAGAAAAAACAATCAGTTGAATAAATCTGTGAGTTTTAATAATTTAAATTAATAAATATGAATTTTAACAAAGGCAATTATTTTATTTTGATATTTTAGGAGAGACCAAAAAAAAAAATTTCCTCATTTTCTCCGCAAAATAATGGAGAACATGAATATATGGATATAATGTAGGACAAGTCACCAAATGGTCTAGAGGCTTCATAAACAGGTAGCCGAGATTTTTATTAATATCCAACATTAAATACAAATTAACATAATTGTTCAGATTTTTTTGACTAATTTTAAAAATGTCCAAAACTGTCATTTTTTGACCGGTTGGATTAAAATTCGGACCAACCAATTTTTGGCCGGTGAGAATGGTATTTTTTTTTGGAAATATTTATTATATTACTTATTTTGATGTATAATTAACATAATTATATCAAGATACGCTAAGAGAGACGATATCTTCACTGAGAAGGCGAAAAACGATGAAGAAATTTCAAACGGCCATAAAATGACACTCGAGTGTTCGATTTCAGCAAATAACGACTTTTCAGAAAGCTTGCAAAAATATGCATGCATCAATGATGGTTTTGTCTTTTTCAAAATTCAGAATTATTAAAAAAAAGAGAAGAGCCTCAAAACTTGAGTTGAAGTTTTCGATTAAGATTTTCATTTTTATTTTTCGATCTAAGTAGCTTAGTAAATTGTTATATAAATGAACTTGTAGATACCAACTTTTACTATTTTTGAATTTTTTTTACTATTTTATTTATTTATGAAATTTTTTACAAAATCAGCCTAATTTTAAGTATAATTAGCGTAATTTAATGTATTTTACCATATTTTAATGTAATTTAACATAATTTCAAGTAATTTAGCATATTTTAGTATAATTATGCTAATTATACATAAAAAAGAAGTAATCTAACAAATATTTCAAAAAAAACAAAACTACTAACCGGCCAAAAAAATGGCTAGTCTGAATATTTAACCCAACTAGCCAAAAAATAACCGGTTTGGACATTTTTAAAAATAGTCAGAAAACTGAATAATTTTGTTATTTTGTATTTAATGTTGGATATTAATCATAAAAAATATGTACAGGTAGCATAACAATTGTGGAACGACCCAAACTGGTGTAGGTGATGCCGACTAAGAATTTATAACATGTCAACATGAATAAAATCATTCAATTATTTATAATGTTGACAAAATAAGTAGACAATCTTAAAGAAAGCAATGTATGAAGTAAAGGAAAAACTATTAATAAGTGCGCAATTTATGCTAGTTGGACGTATGTCTAGAGTGGTAAAAATGTGGCGAGTTATGTCTGTGCTGTAATTGAAATGTTATGATCTTGATCTTGTGTCATGTCGTGCTGTGATTAAGTGAACAGTCACACGTGCCGTGCTGTGAATGGTTATGGTAAGCGGGTCACGTCGTGTCCAAACGTAGCTGGTCACGTCTTTCACATTTGGTCACATTTAACTATTTTTTTTTTCATAATTTAGATTAATTTATTCAAGATTCACCATTTGATCCAGATCTAACAGCCCTAATTACATGTGATTACGTGCTGTGCCGTGTCGTAACCAGATCTTTTGCATGTCGTGCCTTGCCAAAATTTTAAAAAATAGTCATGACACACAAATTGTCATGACACACGACACATGAGTCATGACATGTATGCGGCTACATTAAATGTAAGACATAAGAATGCCAAAAAAAAAAAAAAAATCAGGTGAAAGGTATAAATTGCTTTAATTTTAGATACAGAAATATTCTGATTTTACTATTTCATCATTAAAAAATTCTAGCACATAATCTAAATTAGTAATAAATACTCATTTGAGAAGTTCGTCTCTATATGATTCAATTAATCAATCCGATAATTTATAATTCAGACCATTACAATTAAATCCAATGACAAAGTCACATGAATTCAGAGGTGACAGTTGTTATTCTAGACTAAAAAGAAAATTCGAAACTATACTTTTATTACGATATTTTTCTTTCGAAAAATAAATAACAAAAACATACTTATTGTTAAAATAATTATAAAATTTGTTTCACTCTATCAATATCATAAATTCATAATTATACTTTCGGGCTCCGCTTGCGTATCATAAATTCATAATTACCGCTCTACTAGCAATTACACGTTCCAATCTAGTTTTTAAACCTTAAATTAATGAGCGGTGTTCACCTTAATTACATTGTTTGCACAGATAGGCCGTGACCTATGACCCATATATATATAAGTGGTGTTCACCTTAATGAGCGGTGTTCAAGTCAATATTTTTTTGTAGAATTAAGTGGATATGATATCCTTAGTTCGGTTGTTGGGTTTAATTTAATTTCTCAAGGATGGTGGGATCTTCTTTGATCGCAATATCATCCATGGGAAGTCATGCCAAATTTTAGTGAGCCGATGGAATTCTGCTCACGGTTGAATTATTATTATTTTTAGTTGTCCTTCTTAAGAAAAAAGCATAGTATTCCCGTTCTTTCCTAGTAAGGGCTGTAGTAGTTAATTTTACAAATTCAATTAAGTTTAAAATAAATGATAATATCTCTCCAAGCATGTGAATATCCTGATCTACTTTGTAATTTAATTTGTTGGATTTTAAACGGTTAAGATCAAAAGATTATGCAATTATGATTTTTATGCGGCAATATACTGACATATTTTGTTGAAGTTTGTATTTAGTTCTCTGAACACTTGTTTCACTGATTTTCTCCTTGCAATTTCTTCAGATAAATGTTGTCGTAAAAATAATTAATTGATAACATTTTTTTTTCTTTCTTTTTATGTTATTGATTATAACAAAATAAGAAAATAATTAACATGTTTGCTCACTAAATATTGTTTACCTCTCTATTTAACATAAATGTAAAGACAAAATATTTCACTTTATTGTTGAATAAAGAGAAATTATAAAAAGACAAATATAATTAATGATGAAAATATTTGGTCTAATTTGCTTCTATTTTTTTTTTTTTTTGGTATGTTTTGTATTTTCTGTTTGAATTTTGAAAAAGTAGCAAAACTCAAACAAAATACTAATTTCTCAATAATCACGGAAGAATGTTAATGTAGTAAGAAATATTCCTAAAATTACATATAAATGTATATATATTTTTTAATTTAGTGGGAAAAACCCACTAAAATATATATGGATAAAAAAAATTATTTACAAAGTAATTGACCACTCGCAGTAGTCGTTTTCTAACAGCTATTACAATCTATTTATTGAAAAGGCCCGCTAACAACACAGGCCCGCTCGCAGTAGTTTTCAAATGCACCATTTTTTTGTGGTCTAATATGCTCCATATTATTTATCTCCGTTTTTAAAGTCCGAACAGTCAATCTGAACTGCTCAACATGATCTTCATAATAAATATGCTTGGAGACCAAATTTTTTATTTTTTAGAATTCTTTTATTATTATTTTAGATAGGGACAAAATCACTGTTTTAAGGAGTTTCTGGATCATCCGATAAAGTGATATTGTACCTATGTAAAAAATAGTAAAAAATTCTAAAAAATATAAAATTTGGTCTTCAAGTATATTTTATTATAAAGATCATGTTGAATAGTTCAGAATGACTGTTTGAACTTTGAAAACGAAAATAAAAAATGTGGAGCATATTAGAGCACAAAATAATGGTGCATTTGAACCCTCCTCAACAAGTATTATCTTTGTCACTCAAGAAGTATTATCTTTGTCACTTTTCTTTATAATATGATTAATTGTATGCTGAGTAAATTAAGGAGAACTTAATCCACTGTGAAGACTCACGACTATATTAATTATTAAGTGATCGACTTTGAAAGATAAGTTATTTAAGTTATAATCATTGGTATTGCCTTAGCTCATGAAGAATGCTTTTATTTAAAAATAATTAAGATGTCAAAATTTGTTTTTATTATCAATTTATGATAAACGGTCACATATTTAAAAAACTAAATCCGAACAAAATAATCTCTCAAATCTTCACTTTGATATTCTTTTAATTGTTCATCTTTAATTGAGATCTAATCGTAAAAAATAAGAGATTTAAGTCTTTAAAATATATAGGTTTAGAAGTGGGACCAACCGATTATCCAACAAAATGAAAAAAAATGCATATTGGAAATAATACCTTTTTTATATTATCTTATTATTTGTATTATTAATTTTTATTAGTTGGTCATGCTAATTTGTTACTAATTGCTACGTTGTTTAATCACATGAACATTTACCCTTTTAGATATTTATCAATAAAAGAAATTAAGTCTAAGCAATAAATTTTTAATGTCATAATTTTCTTATTGAAAAGTAACAAGTAGACATAATATCTCCTTAATCAAATTGAAAATAAAAAAATATAAATTACAAAAATATGAATAAAGTGAGATAAGTATAACAAAAAATAACGTGAGGATAGGACAACCAACATTGTTAATTGCAGTTTCTCGGTCAAATCTTCTCTAAAACAATTATTAGCATTTATATTCTTGATATTATTAGAGTTTATAATTTGAGATGACAGTTTCTAATTCAGTTTCAGATATGTAGGAGAATTTCATATTTAAAAACTATATACGAAAGTTTATTATTAAGAAACTGTTTATAAACTCCATACTAAATAAATAATAGGTTCAAATTATTTTTATTTAATTTATTATTAATGTAACTTAATAAAAAAATTAAAATTAATTAAAATAAAATAAAATAATTAATAGTTATTTAAAAACTCAAATTCATTGAAATTGTTGGAATCTAGAAGTTCTTGGCCGATACGTAGTAAACATCAAAATTTATTGGAAACAATAAAACAAAACTGAACCCAATTATTTGGTTCTGAACACGTGTGCGACACTGAACAACTTACAGAGCCCACCACGTGAAAATATAATAAATGCGTACTGTTTGACTATTTTTTGTGATCTTAAAAAGAAAAAAACACACAACATCATTTTCAACATGGACATCAATATATAATCCCACTAGGCATGGATCATGGTGAGTTGTGAATTTTTTACTTCACGCTCGTATTATAATTTGAAAATTTAAATAACTGATTCAAACTGTTCAACATTTTCTCCATATTGAAATGTACTGTAGAGTAAATTTTATATGTTTTGGATTTTTTTATTATTTAATAAGCCACTTTGAAAATCGCAGATCCGGATGAACAGTATAAAACAGTAAAATTTTCTGGACCATTAGATTAACGATTTTCAAAATGACTTAATAAATAGTAAAAAAGTTTCAGAAAATATAAAATTTGGTCTCCAAGCACATTTTAATATGAAGAACATGTTGAGCGGTTCGGATCGGTTGTTTGGATTTTCAAAATAAAAATATGAGTGTGAAATAAAAATGACATCTTACTTCGCAACTGACCACAGCCATCCCTATATAATTATATATCGATGATTATATCAAATTTGTTACATTATTGTTATCTAAGTTGACGATAAAGTACTTTTTACATTTTATGGAATTCAATTTAAAAAAAAAATATCACTAGAAGTATGATCGATTATTTTATTAATACCCAAAAAAAAAAATAGCAAATATGCCCTCAACTTCAATTTTTTTTTTTATAACTACTCTAACCGTTCAAATGGAAGGCGGTTCGCTCTCCACACCAGAACCGCCCAGTGGAGGGCGGTCCAGTCCCAAGCAAACTGTCCACTAGAGGGACGGTTCACTATACACTCTAGTGTTTTCTCTCTCCTGTCGACTCATAATTCATTTTACCATCTTCAAATCCGAATCAGCATCCCTTCAGCTCTCCAGAGACGACTCCAAGTGATTCTGAAGTATTTTTTTTATTTATCAATTTATTTATTTTTACATTTTAAAAATTGTTAGATAAAAGGAGATTGAGGAACAACTGAAAGGTACCGAGTCCGGTTTTTAGTAGGTTTGGTTTGCGTCAATTCACCCCAACTGTTCAGTGAACACGTATCCTCTGCATTAACTCAAAAGAGAATCTATTGAGTTAATGAATTTTAACCATACGATCTATTTTAAGATCCGTGCAGACTAGATCTGCACTAATATTAAAGACCCTGTGTTAAAATTAGACGGCCGAATTGACTCCATTTAAAATCCGACAGCTGAGATACATTAACTGAAAAGATTCTCTTTCGAGTTCATGCAGAGGATAAGTGTTCACTGTTCAGGTCTTTCCGGAGACCCTCCAAATAAACAGGAATACGGATTGTACAGTTAGTTGAATATACAATTAATTAAGTAGTTGAACTAGAATATAAAACGCACATGTGCATCATGTGCTCGGAGTTTATTATAATATACCTCACATTATTTGTTAATCATAACACATATCTGCATCCTCATTAGTCACTAATTTTATATACTCAACTGCCTAATTAATTTGTCAAACTTTATTGTTGTAAATTTCACATTTAAATATCATAACACTAAGGTGTACAATTGATCCAAATTTAAAAAAAAAAACATCTATTTTAATCTCTTATATTTTTGCTATTCGGAATAGCTAAAATATATTTTTTTGTGCCGAATTAAGATTTCGGCCCCATGAATTTTACAAGTTGTTAGACAAAGTGTCATAGAAAATTAAAATTTCTCCTTATGCCGAGATGGCAAATCGGTCTTCAATTCGGTACAGAGAGAATTTATTTTTAACCAAAAAAAGTTGAAATAAGTAAATCCTAATGAATTAAAAATTTATTTTTAACCAAAAAAAGAACTAATTAGAATAATAATTTAACTCAAAAACAAAGAACCTTTTGAATGCACCAATTGGAAATGGTTAAAAAAATAAACTATTGAATGCACCAATTGGAAATGGTTAAAAAAAAAAAATTCTATATTGAATTGAGAATTCAGCATAGAACGAATTAGAAATTCGAAGAATATGTTGGGTCGAGTACTCAATTCGGCACAAAGAAAAAAAAAAACAAAAAAAGGTTGGACGAAGTTCCCATCTCGATACAGTTATAAAAAAAGTAATTACACATTAGTCACACGGATTTTGTGGTACAAAATTGAAAATATGATGGAACCGAGATAGCAGTTTAGCACACAAAGAAATAATAGTTTGGGTGGAATTCTCATCTCAGTATTTATGATTTTTGTAAAAATTATCAAGTTAGTTTATTAAATTTTTTTTTTCTATTGATGGTATAAAAGAAATTCCTTAAACAGATGAGAACAACTCCAATCATTCGGTTCTGAACAGGTGTAGGACACAGAAAACAACTTACAGAGCCCACCACGTGAAAATATAATAAATGCGTATTGTTTGATTATTGTTGGTGTTTTCAAAAAGGGGAAAACACACACACACACACACACACACACACACACACACACACAACATGATAGCATCATTTAACATGGACATCAATATTGATGATTATATTAATCAAATTTGTTAGATTATTGTTATCTGAATTCACGATAATTTTTTTTTTTTACATTTTATGGAGTTCAATTTTAAAAAAATACAAATATATCACTTGAAATATTATATATAATTAGATAGAAAAAGAGAATATTGAGACTCCATTTAACCCTAATAACAACATTACATGAACTGTTATGCTGACTTTTATGAGAAAAATTAAAAGCTAATCTGAGATCTTGAACGAATCTTAATTTTAATTTTTAAGACATGGTTCATAAATGTTTGTTGAAGCAAGCGAGATGCAATCTCGATTCCATCTCTCAACTCTGCTAATAGTGATGAGTTTTGAAATGGTTTAGTGAAATTAAAAATAAATTTTCGTGCTAAATAACAAAGTAAAAGAAGAAGAGAGAAAATAAGAAACACATAATATATTATCAAAGTCTTTCTATTACAAATGATATATAGATTATATTCGGTGACTTTTTACAAATTTAAAAATATAAATATTATTAAATACAACACAAATGTCAAGTGCATAAATTGCACAACCCAACATGACTCTAGAAAAACCAATGTTTTTAAATGTAGTTTCTATGCAGTATGCGGAAGACCACTGCATATGTGGATTTTTATGCGGATTTTAAAATGAGAAACCATATATATATATATATATAGAGAGAGAGAGAGAGAGAGAGAGAGAGAGAGAGGTTGGCTGATATTAAATCGATTGTTCATGAGGTTCAGTGCAACTAAGTCATTTTTCAATTTTTAAAGTTAAAAAAATCGATCCAAACTGTTAGATGTGACTACTATATTAAAATGTATTTTAAGAGATATTATCTCGAATTGGGTTAAGTTCGATTCGAAACTCTTATTTTTAGTTCTAAATACCCTGCTTCAATTTCGAACTAGTTCGGTTTGAAACTAGTTCTAATCGATTCGAATCAAACTCGAACTTTTTTTTTTTTCAGTTCGAAACCCAGATTCGAATCAAACCAGCTCGGTTCGAAATTGATTTGTATTTGAACTCGAACTGAGTTAATAGGCTAAGTTCGATTCGGTTTGATTTATTTGCACCGACGACGATTGTATAGATGCAACAGTGCACATGTGGGTCACCTTTTGTTTCTCAAGTACAATTGTACAAAGGGTCATACTTGTGGAGTACTAGTTTTTGGCTTATATATATGTATTGAACTTTTTGATATACACAAGGTGATTTTGCTATTTTAAAATATATGGTAATAATTGTGGTGCTTGTTTTAGGATATTGGTTTTGAATGCTATGTCATGTTAGCATTTTGCTTGTGTTGACCATTTTTTAAAAATAACTGGGGAATGCTAGTTTTATTTTTTTATTGTCGTACTAATATAATGATACAACAATGTGTTACTGTGATGGCTACCCCAAATTTCGCCCCGCCTCCACGCTTCCCTGGCCTCGTCCTTCGGTGGCATTCGAGGAGGAGATTGGCCGTGGTTTGAATGGCGAAGAGACATAATGATCTCACGGAGATGCGCTCCTAATCAATTTTCTGATTTTTATTTATGGTCAATCATAGTCCTCGAATTAGTAGTGTGGTTCTAGGATCTTATTATTATACAAAATTAGGTCCAACAAGGCTCATAGTTATCCTCTATTGTCAACTGAGCCTCTATAAGCTCTGAATTAATCCTTGGCAATCCTCTCACTAGTTAAAACACAAGACAACAAGGAGTTCACTAAATTACCCTGACTTTGTTATCTATAGTTGTTACAAGTTGGGGATGAAGTTGGCAACATCTATCAACATTTACTTTCTGTCATATCATTCCACAATTATGGTGCTAAGTAGTGCAGCTATCAAAAAAAAAAAAAAAGTGATTTGTTATAGTATTGTATGCATAAATTAAATGTGCTTTGTTATAATTTCCTCCATGAATTAATATCTACCTTTGGATAAATGGTATCAATGAAGAAGATAAAACCGACAGGGATTTTGGCCTTATTTATATAATTGAAATAAGTGGGGCTGGAAGCAAGGGCATTTTCATGTCTTTCCTCATTTTTAAGTTATAAACAAAGTTATGTATCATGAAATTTGGTTGTGTTTCATTTATTTGGTAGATTGACATCTTGGATTGCTACAGTTCAATGCAAAGATAAGTCGAGATACACTCCAAACTGATCTAGTTTTTGCATTTACAGTTCTAATCTATAATTTGTTTTAATTTAATCTTTTATGTTACAAATACAAGTTAACAAATCTTGTTGCAGCTGACCGATTTAATGATATATGCTTCCAATAGTGTCGGTGTGCTGTTATGACTCACAAGCTATATCTGAGAAGTCAATTAATGAATGCTTACCAATAATTTTTGAAATGTGCATGTATTTCTCATCACTTTTATGATATTGCCCAAATATTACTATCACGTAAGCAACTCCCATCATTTTTAAGCTATTGTACTGTCATCTAAATTGCTTCAAAACTTCTCAGATATTGGTTAGATGTTGTTTACTGCAAAAGTTGCTATGGGGTGCTCAGGGCAATGAAGGCCATTAAAGTTTCTCTACAAGTCGTCTGAGTAGCACTAATTGGTATTTTGCTGCTGCAAATCGTAGCATAATCTAAAAAATAATAAAGAGCTTCGTTGTTGGTATTGCGAAAATTGTGAATAAAAATGTGTAATGCTTTTTTGACATGCCATTTAGTACTTATGTTTTGTTGTAATGTTTTTTTGATATTTTGATATAATATATGATAATTATATTGTGTTGATGAATGTTTATTGTTTATTTTTTTCTATATTTCACTGTGTGTGTATGTTAGTATGGTTCAATGGGAAATTTAAAAATTATTGGCTTGGCACCGGGGTGGTACCAGATTGGTACAGGGAGGATTGTAGAATTACGGTATGCTGATATATTGCAAATATTATGGTCATTATTTGCGTTAGTATATACATGCAAATATTAAGAACTATGGAGCATGCAAAAAGTATCACTGCTAGCTTTGTAAATAGTTGGGTGGGGCCCATGCTTACTAGCCTTACAAATAGTCAGGTGGGACCCACGATCTCTAGTCTTGCAAATAGTAATGTGGGATCCACGTCTGTTACCCTTGCAATTACCCTAATGGGTACCGGGCTATCTCCCCTTGTAAATACTTCAAACATAATTACCTCTGAAAGTAGTTGCATGGGTACTTGTTACAAGGGTCGCCCCATACAACAAACTTGTTGCATGAGTGTCCTTGCAAATACTTAGTATTTGTGTCGATAGCAGTTACAAGGACACAGTTGCAAGGGTAAACTCATGTAACAAGCTTTTTTGTGCTTGTTGCAAGGGTATTTTCATGCAACAAACCATTTTTCTGCCCTTGTAATAAACTCAGATTCTAGTAGCGATATAATAAGACATAAATGTATCCATTAAATATCAACACTAGCACTAAGTTAGCTACATGTATCAGATGTAATCTAGATATATACATTCCCTTTCAAGTATTTAGCGCTACCACTTCATAATTCTAAGCTAAAAGAACATATTGGAATTCAGAAACTCAAACGATGAAATTTAGAAGAAATACTTGATTTTTCAGATAACCATTTGTGCTGCCGCAAATATCAGTTGGGATTTTTAGGCTCAAAATGGCCTGACCCATCTTCTCTTCTTCTTGGCTTCCATTATCTCTTGGTGACCTACTCTTGGAAAGAGTAGTGGTGGCTGCTCCTCCTCTTGTGCTAAACCAAAAGGAGAGAGAGAGAATGAGAGAGAGAGGAGAGGAAGAGAGAGATATAATGATTGTTTGAACTAATAATTATAACATTCTTGTAATATCTTGTTTAATAGTGAAATTTGTCGGTCGTTTGCTTTCTGGTGGAGTAGGCCTGACCGAACCATCTAATCTCTGTATTTGCTTTCTCTTGTGTGCTCTTTAAATTCGATCTATCTCACGGTAACGTCTTTACTCTATTTTGGTGTTTTGGTTGTATGGAAGGTTGCATTTGTCTATAATTAATCGGTACTTGTTGGTATACTATTTATTGGGTGTTTAGCGGGTTTCTTGTAGTTGATACGGAGTGTACCGGTATTCCGCATTTTAAGAATAACCCCTAACAAAATCACCAGGACTTAGAAGAAATCAAGAAGCACAAAAATGTGCGGGTTGCTGAGGTCTCACAACAGGACACACAAAGCTCTGAGTCCAATCACCCAAAATTAAAATCTTCATGTGGTTGCTTACTCAAGATAGAATTCTGACCAAAGACAACTTATTAGATAAAGGATGTCAAGGTTCACCAAAATGTCAATTCTGTGACCAAAATGAAAGTGTAGATCATCTGTTTCTTCAATGTTCCTTTGTTAAATAGTTATGGTTTTGGATGGAAGAATGCCAAGATGTATTCAGTTCTTGGTCTACCATTACTGATATTATACACTTTGCTTTAAATCTACCCAAAATAATAAAAAAAAAAAACTTAGCTTTCTTACTGCTTTTGGATCTTTTGCTTGGTGTGTATGGCAGCAAAGGAACTTGATGTGCTTTGAAAATAAAACTTGCCCTTCTGGGAGAAATATTATTCTTGCTATACTCACTACTGTCATATATTGTACAGGTTTAGGGATAGAAGATTCTGAGCTAAAAGCATGGATGTCGGCGGATACTAATCTCATCCCAGGTCAAGCACTTTCTCCCAACCACACGGTGTCAATGATTTACATCTCCAGCTCGGATGAAGACAGTAGTTAAAAGAAGGCTTTTTAGTATCTCTGATATTTTGCTGCAGATTAACTACGCTTCCTTTAAGCAACTTATCTCTATTTTCCCCATCTGCGTGTGGGTATTTTGATGCCCTGTAGGCATTTGCTAGTTCCTTTCCTTCATATATATCTGCAGTTGTTTTTTGTTATGAACTCTTTATGGATCCTGTAATTTATCAGTTTCGAAATGAAACGGGCCTCATCAAAAGCCTTTTTTTAAAAAAAAAACGCTCTGAGTCCAGAAGTCCAATTCCACCAGCACAAATTTGATGAAATAATTATTTTGTGCGGGCCTCACCAATGGCTGATTATTGCCATATTTCACAGATCTTTATCCGGTTCACTTCCTGATCCTGTTTGATACTTTCCCAAGACACAAATAGCTATAAACCAAAAGAGAAGCAACAGGAGAGGGCATGATAAACGAATGTTCCTCTGGAAACTGATTCACAAGGTGTTTTCATTGGTAAAGACCATGCAATCTAGATACCAATCTATTAGTCCAATATATGTCGCACTCATGGTAGTGAATCCGCGTGTAAACTGCATTTTTGATTTTGTGTTAAAGCAAATTTTTGTACTATATTGTATTTTTTTAAGATCCTAATTAATGAAAAACCACAGATGATTTTGAATTAACAAAATAATTAATATGCATCCTACTAAATGATGAAGAGAACATCAATATATAATGTTGGATTTATCTCTTGACCGTGAATAACACACTGAAATTAAGAAAATGATGTTAGAAAAATAATCTATGCTAAAATTAATTTCCAAAAATATTTGATTCTTATGTACTTTACACATAGCATAAGTCGAATTCTAAAATTTAAAATCCCACAACGAGCTGAAAACCAAAACAATCAATTATGATTAAAACTTCAAATATAATCTCTTTAATTATCTTGTATCATAAATTAATTAAGCGTGCTATTCTAACATTAGTTCATTACTACGTACCGTACATTCTCTTAGAGAAAATTCATTGGAAATTGATGAAATCTTATAGAGTTTAGATACAAATAAAATTTAGTTCATTAATAATCAGTCTTGAATAATTATTAGTCAGGATGTATTAAACACATTTATTAATATAGTTTTGGTAGTCTCTACCAGGCTTTCAAAAAAAAAAAAAAAAAAAAAATCAGTTTTTGGTCTAATGGTAAATGCAATGTCTTTTGTATGAGATGTCGAATGTTCGAAATTCGAATGAGAAAAATATATTGTGGATATTAAATAGTTAGACTAGTTGACCTCTAACCATTAATAAAAAAAATTGAGTTCATTTTTTTAAAAGATATTGCTTTAGAAAAGCTCATGAACAAACAGAAAACTAAAAAAAAAAAAAAAAAATCGTGACTTGTAATTAGTCCCTGTCATTTAAATGTTAACAAACAGAAAACTAACAAGTAGATGACATTAAATTGAAGCAATGATATAAAATTTTAGTTCCGTCGTCCCAGCCAAATTAACACAACAACAAAAGAAAAACCAAAACCAAAAAAAAATTACACAGCTTAATAATATATGTGCCTATCTTTTCAAATAAAACCTTTTCTCTTTCTTTTTTAGAGACAATTGATTGCAAATTGACCACAAAGCTTATATTGCAAATAAAACCTTTATATATGACCAATTGGAGCACAAATACTCTTTAGTTCCTCCATTCTTGATTCAGACTCGGCCACATCTGGAAATGGGTTATCCTCGACCCAACTTAATGTCTCTTGTATGACATCTTCAATCACTATTTTGGTCGCGAATGATAAAGTATCAGTGATGCTTTTATTTTTCATGGCATTCTTCATACGGTAAGCATATCGCTCCACAGTGTTTTTGGCTTCATACTTTCTACGGCAGTCCTCATCCTGGGTCCTGTACCTTTCGGCATCTTGAATTATCATCCCGATCACCTCATTGCTCAGCCTCGCCTCTTCATTGGTCACCGTGATCTTCTTCTTCTGTCTGCTACTTCTGTCCTGTGCTGAGACATTCAGTATGCCATTGGCATCTATATCAAAGCACACATCAAACTTTGGTACGCCTCTAGGAGCTGGAGCAATTCCTGAGAGGTTGAAGTTGCCGAGGAGATAATTATCCTTCGTTTGGGCTCTCTCCCCTTCGAAAACTATAAAGTCAACAACAGTCTGATTGTCATGCGTGGTTGTATACACCTTCTCCTCCTTTGTTGGTATTATGGTGTTTCTTGGAACCACGACAGACATGACTCCTCCTACAATTTCTATGCCGAGTGAGAGCGGAGTCACGTCTAGGAGCACCATGTCTTCGACCTCTCTGCTTCCTTGGCCGCTCAACTTGGCGGCTTGGATGGTAGCACCATATGCAACAGCCTCATCAGGATTGATGCCTTTGCTGATTTGGTTTTCATTTCCATCAAAGTAGTTATTCAGAAGATGTTGAACTTTAGGGATTCTCGTGGACCCACCAACAAGGACGACGACATCGATAGTAGTTTTATCAGTGCTAGCATCCTCGAGACATTTCTCTACGAGTTTCATGCATCTGGTGAAGAGATCCATGTTGAGCTCTTCAAATCGGGCTTGGCTGATGCGAGAAGAGAAATCAATTCCCTCATAGAGGCTATCAACCTCGACAATTGTGTGGGTCAAGAAAGAGAGGTTCCTCTTTGCTCGCTCACAAGCAGAACGTAGCCTCCTAAGAGCCCTTGGATTCCCGCTAATGTCCTTGTTGTGCTTCATCTTGAACTCATCAAGACAATAATTTACCAAGCGGTCGTCAAAATCTTCACCGCCGAGGTGGGTGTCTCCGGCAGTAGCCTTCACCTGAAAGACACCATTCTTGATGGCAAGCAAGGAGACATCAAAAGTGCCACCTCCTAGGTCGAAGACGAGCATCTTTCTCTCGATGTCAGTAGTTTTATTGCTGCTAACGCTAATTTTGTCAAAACCATACGCTACTGCAGCAGCAGTGGGCTCATCCATGATGCGCAGTACATTCAATCCTGCTATTGAACTGGCATCTTTGGTTGCACGCCTCTGTGCATCATTGAAGTATGCGGGGACTGTGACCACAGCATTTTTAACGGGGCATGCTAAGTAGGCTTCGGCAATCTCCTTCATTTTAGTAAGGATCATGGAGGATATCTCCTCAGGGTAAAACTTTTTCTCCTCGCCTTTGTGTTTGACCACAATTTGAGGCTTGTCAGCAGGACCCTTTGCAACAACAAATGGCCACAGCTTTATGTCGCTTTGAACGGAGGGATCTGAGAATCGCCTTCCAATCAATCGCTTCACAGCTGAAAATTATAAGGAAATTCAACATATAATTAAATATTAAGCATGAGCTTGTAATTTGTAAAATTCTATAAGCAAGCAGGAAAACAACAAACAAAAGAAATAATGAAAAACTCACTAAAGATTGTGCTGGTGGGGTTCATGTCAATTTGGTTCTTGGCCGCATCTCCTACATGTCGCTCAGTTTCAGTGAAGGCGACACAAGATGGAGTGGTGCGGTTGCCCTGGTCATTTGCAATGATCTCCACACGACCGTTCTGCCACACACCGACACACGAGTAAGTCGTGCCGAGGTCGATCCCAACTGCTGGATGATCTTTGGGAGCCATTACTGTGATATATGAGGGGTTAACTGATGCTAGAATCAAACACAAATAGTTGACTGAGACTAAACAGAGTTTTTAGTTCTTTCTTCCCATCTGATACTGATATAGAAAAGCAAATGATATTCAAGAAAGGTGAGTCAAAAAATGTTATACTGTATTTTACCTGATATATTATTGAATTAGGTCTTCAATTTCCTTGGATGAGTTGTATGTATTACAGCTAGCAAGGTGGGGAAGTGCAATCAAATATGGCTGAGGCTTTGTAGAGCTCTTTGAAAAAGTCAAGTCTATCAGAGAGGGGAGGCGTGGAATATTTGTTTGGGTTTAATTAATTAATTTGATATATAATAAAAAGAAATTGCATCTTGCATTCATGTGACCATGTCATTCTCTAGGTAATTCTTTCTTCCGTAAATTTGCTCCTTACATTGGTCCCACTCTGAGATGAGATATAGTCTTACATATATAATATAACAAATTAATTAACAATATAATAATGTGTATAAAAGTCCCTCCTGATAACGAAATTTTCAGAGCAATTTTAAGAATAAGATTTATTTTACGCGTTTCTAATGGTCAATTAATTGTAACACGAGGGACGGTCAATTGTCTCTGTCTAGAGTAACAAATGCATGCATTATTGTAACATGAAGCCTTCAAGTTTCTCTGTACTCACCGTGGAGTTGTCTTATTCATATTTCCTTATGTGAATAATATTGATATAAATATGAATATGAATTAAACGGATGTCAAAATTCAAAATTAAATCTGCCGCCTTAAATATAAACCGATAATAGTGAATAATACATAGATATATATGAATACGAAACATTCATTCCAAAAAAAAAAAGTATAATAAATTAAGTATCTTAGAATAATAAAATTAAAATTACAAATAACAAATTTTATGGTATTGAAATCCTCTAATTAATCCTATTCAAGAAATTAAGAAAGCTGGATAAACGAAGCGACATTTGAGATCTTATCATTTTCTTTGCAAATTATTATGGATGGTGTCTTTCAGTCTTCTCCACATCAATAAAAGACGTCATTGGAAATTAAAGAAATGAGCAGCTAAATATTTGCAATAGGAATAGTAACAGTCCTTCCATTAATGCTTATTACAAATAGTAACAGTCCTTCCATTAATAATATAGATATAGAAATTAGAAATCTTTGAGATTAGTTTATAATGAAATTGTGGGCAAATTCAAGAATCATTGGCTTGACTTGTAAATTAAGCACATATATAGGAAATAACCTCTGAGAAGGACAGGAGGGACTTGGTCCAAATGGTTGACACGTAAAGCACCAAATTATTTATTTCGATAAATGAATCAATTAATAATAAAAAAAAGGAATAAAATATTGGTGTAAGTTATGACGCACGACTCGGGCATAAAATAGTGCAGTTGCTCTTATTTAATATTCTCTCTTACAAATACCAACACTAATTGGTAAGCCTGATCCCATCTTCTTAGAATAGTTTTAACATACGCAAGCAATCAGCTTGAAGCACCTGAGCAATGGCATCAAGCAAGGAGGCACCGGCAATCGGGATTGATCTAGGCACGACATACTCATGCGTTGGAGTCTGGCATAATGGGCGCGTGGAGATCATTGCGAATGACCAAGGAAACCGTACAACCCCATCATGTGTTGCATTCACGGCTGACCAGCGGCTGATAGGTGACGCTGCCAAGAACCAGGTCGACAGCAACCCCACCAACACCATATTTGGTCAGTACTTATTCCTGTCATTAACTTGTTGATCTGATCGGGCATATGAAATTGTTCTTTCTTTAATTGAAACAGCATGTTCTAATACATATCATTCTTTGAGACAGACACAAAGCGTTTGATTGGTAGGTGCTTCTCCGACCCAACTGTCCAGAGTGACAAAAAGCTATGGCCTTTCAAAGTTATTCAAGGCGCTGGTGATAAACCAGAGATTGTAGTCGAGTACAAAGGAGAGGAGAAAAAGTTCCTGCCAGAGCAATTATCTGCTATGATTCTAAACAAAATGAAGGAGATTGCAGAGAACTTCCTCGAATGCACTGTCAAAAATGCAGTGGTAACTGTGCCTGCCTACTTCAGCGACTCCCAAAGACGGGCCACAAAGGACGCCGGTGAGATAGCAGGGCTAAAGGTGATGCGCATCATGGATGAACCCACCGCTGCAGCAGTGGCTTACGGCTTCGAGAGATTGACTGATGTAAAGGAAGAGAAGAATGTCCTTGTCTTTGACCTCGGCGGTGGCACCTTCGATGTCTCTGTGCTCAAAATAAATCAAGGTGTGTTCAAGGTCAAGGCAACTGCAGGAGACACTCATCTTGGTGGTGAGGACTTCGACAACCGTTTGTTAAACCACTTCCTCCAGGAGATCAAGAGGAAGCACAAGAAGGACATCAGCGACAACCCAAGAAGCATAAGGAAGTTGAGATCTGCCTGTGAGCGAGCTAAGAGGACCCTCTCCTTTGCTGTCTCAACAACTGTTGAGGTCGCTGGCCTCTACGAAGGCAATGATTTCAGTTCAAACATTACCCAGGCTCGGTTTGAGGATCTCAACATGGATCTCTTCGAAAGGTGCATGGCTCTTGTGACCAAGTGCCTAGGGGACTCTGGCATGGACAAGAGTGCCATCGACATAGTGGTGCTTGTCGGGGGTTCTACACGAATCCCAACAGTTCAAAAAATGTTGCAAGACCTCTTTGATGGAAAGGAGCTTTGCAAAAGCATTAATCCTGATGAGGCCGTGGCACATGGAGCAGCACTACAAGCAGCAAAACTAAGTGGTCACAGCAATGACGAGGTACTTGATCTTATTATCGTTGATGTTACGCCTCTGTCTCTAGGTATAGAGACCCAGGGAGGAGTAATGACTACCCTAATACCAAGAAATACTGTAATACCAACCAAAAGGGACAAATATTTTTCTACCAGTTGCGACAACCAATCTAGTGTTCTTGTGCAAGTCTACGAGGGTGAGAGATCTAAAACCGAAGACAACAACCTTCTAGGCATGTTTAAGCTCTCAGAAATTCCTCCTGCTTCAAGAATGGAACCAAAAATTAAAGTCTGCTTTGAGATCGATGCCAATGGTATTCTCAATGTCACGGCCCAAGATGAAAGAACTGGCCAACAAAGCAAGATCACCGTGACCAATGATGAAGGGCGGCTAAGTGAGGCGCAAATTGAGAAGATCATCGAGGATGCTGAGAAATTTAGAGTTGAGGATTTGGAGATAAAGAAGAAGGTCGATGCTCGCAATTCATTGGAGAAATATGCATATAATACGAGGAATGCTATGAAAGACAGCAAAATTGCTCCAAAACTAAACTCTGCAAATAAGAGCACAATAAATGATGCAATCATGCAAGCTTTAAATTGGGTTCATGATAATCTTCTTCCTGACCCTGCTGAGTCTGAAGCCAAGCTGAAAGAACTGAGAGACATATGGGAACCAATTATAGCAAAGATCTACCAGGAGAGTCATTAAGATGTATACAAATGAAAAATTGGTTGCATCTTTTTTTTTTCCTTTTTTTTGTTATCTCTTTTGGTGCAGCAAAGCACTCTTCTGCTCGCTTCATCTTGGAAGAAAATGTTGATACATATGTAGCCTCTGTAAAGCTTCTTTCTTTTATTTTATTTTATGCAAGTGTGAGTTACTTTTTTTTTTGTTTGTTTGAGAAATTGACAGATGCTGTTAAGGAAAGTTTAAGTGAGTTACTTTGTTGCGCTCAAATTTAGGTGGCTCAATTGGTTGCAATATTAGTTGAGTGGACTGTTATATATACATTGTACATGCATTCTTATTTTTTATTTTTTAGATATCATGTGTTCAAAGCTAAATTGTTCTATAAAGGGGAGAGAAGGGAATATTTTTAATTTTGTATATATTTGATGTGGAGGCATCCACTTACAATATGTTTACAACATCTTATAATATTATTTTTTTAAAAATTTAAACAGTCAATTCAAACCATTCAACATAATTTATATATTAAAATGTACTTGGAGATCAAATTTACATTCTTTTTTATGCTCTATTAAGATAGGTACAAAATTAAATGGTTTGAAAACAACAGTTTTGTAAAATACTTAAGAAATAATAAAAAGATAAAAAAAATGTAAAGTTTGTTCTTGAAGCACATTGTATAAATATAGAGATCATGTTAAACGGTTTGGATCAACTGCTTGGACTTTAAAAAATCATATTGTAAGATGTCGTAACTATAGAATGTGGTAAGTGAACCACTCTTCAAATATGATATCATCATTGCAAGCAATGTTCTAAATAGCGATTATCGCGTCATCACAAAGAGGCTAAAAATAAACTATCGTGAATTAGCTATAGCGGAAGCTATCGTATATAGTATATATTTTTTCTTTTCAAAAGTTATATTCTACATTTCTACTAAATATCAATATTGAGAAATTGGAGTAGCAACCAAATGACTATTAATATAAGTCTATACTTTTTTCAATCATTTTATAGATTATAACAATTGAAATAAGTTTTTAATTGAAACGAAGGGCAATAATTTTACAATTGAATACTAGACAAAAAACAAGCAAAAGAAATAATTAATATTTAAATATTTCCAGTTTAGAAGTAGAGACTAAAACATAGATAGGAACAGAAGCACATAGTTTGGTTAGCATACCTAGCACAACGAATCATGTAGCATCACAAATAGGAACATAAGTATAAAAGTCCATGTAAATTGCAAAAAAAATAGTCTATTTAGCATAGCGGTTCGCAATAGCGCATAGCGTTATAACGGCCAGCTATTACAACTATAGCTATTTAAAACCCTCAAGTAATAATGAAAATAAAAACAATAATGTCAAAAAATATTTGTAGAAAAAGGTTTTGATATTAAAGATCAAGAAAAGCATAAGTATTTCTTAGAAATTATAATTACACAGAACAATGAAAGTTTGTTATATCTCGATGAATATATATCTATACTCTTGACCATTTAAATTTGCGCCTCACGTTGCTTCTACTTTGAGATGAGATATAGTCTTGCATATATAATACAAGGAAATAATATAATAATGTGTGCGAAAGCCTTCCAGATAAGAATTGCGGGACTAATAATGAAACTCTCAGAGCATGTTCTTTTCGTGGGGCCTTCAGTCCACTGACCATCTCTTTGTTCATTGCTCTTTTATTATTCAAATTTGGAAATAGATTGCATCACATAATAATTTTATTTTGGATGGTTATACTTTGGATGATGGTCCTTTCCTAAATCTATCTTTAATTATACCCTTGCACACTAATGATATGCCATGTCAGGTTCTCATTTTCTTAGAGGAAGAGATGGATATAGCAGCGGGGGGTTTAGTCGAGGCTGTACCATCAATTCAGGATCAAGGAGATTCAATCTCTATGCTTGGGATGGAATACCTAAATAGTTTGTTGGAGGATTAGCTTTCTAATCTTTTTTGTGTGTTTTTTAGTTTGGCTGGTGCTATTAGTTGCTTTTGGAGTTGATATAGCCTATCTGTTGGTTTGGTTTTATTGTTGTTTTGATGATACGTACTGGTTATGTATCATGTTTTGTATAAGTTCTTGTTCCAGCTTTTTGGAGCATGCAACAATATGACCTTATGATTTCTAATGAAATAATGAAATCGGTGGGACAATTCCACTATCCAAAAAAAAAAAAATTTAAACTCTTAGAGCAATTTTAAGAATGGAATTTATTTTAAGTGTTTGTAATGATCAAACAAAAGAGGGACGACCAATTGTTCATTAGTTTCTGTCTAGGTGCAGTTGATCAGTGAGGAGCAAGAAGTTCGTCAAGATTATATTATCATTGAGATATACACAAATCTTTATTTAAATGTGCCATCAATATCCAACAGCAACTTGAATAATAATTTGATATAGTAGGGACACAGAGAGCGAGAAAGACTTTGAGGATTTCAAAGTCTTTGAAGATGGTTTCATATTTTCTCAATCTAGAAGCAGGAACAGTCGCTGATGAGTTGCTCTGTATCTGACTACAATATAATCTATCCTGTATAAATAATAAATTTCCACCTATAAAGGAATTTTCGAAAAACAATTAACTACCTAATAGACCTGTACCACGATGTGCTCATTTGCAATTAATAATAGATCGATACAGATCAAACTGCACAGCTGCACCTAGACCGGGACAATTGACCGTCACTTTTTTTAATTTGTCACAGTTAAATGACCACATATAACAAACATGTAAAATAAATCTCATTCTTTAAAATGCGCTGAGAATTTGATTAGGCAAATCTTATCTCGAATACTTTCTGCACACATTATTATATTATTATTTTATTATTCATATATATATATATATATATATATATATATATATATATATATATATATATATATATATATATATATATATATATATATATATATAGTACATCTCATGAATTTGTGTTTTCAAATTTAATGTTGGAGACCAAATTTTATTTTTGAATTTTTTACTATTTATTAAGTCACTTTGAAAATCGCTGATCCAACGGTTTCACTGTTTGGTTAAGCCACCGTTGGATCGCATTTTCAAAGTGGCTTAATAAATAGTAAAAAATCCAAAAATATAAATTTGGTCTCCAAGTACATTTCATATGTGACATATCTAACGGTTCGATCAACCGTTAGGATTTTGAAAATTCAAATTTTGGACATATTAGCCAAAACCTATATATATATATATATCATCTCAAAGTGGGAACAAACGTAATGAGCAAATTAATAAAAGATGAATTCACGAGAAAATGACATGCATCATGCATGCATGATGCAATTTTTTTTATTTATTTTCTTATGAAGTTAATTAATGGGCCCCAACGTTCATTCCACGCCTCTCCTCTCTGATCTTGTCTTCGCTGATTAAAAATTTATGGCGCACAAAAAGCATCCAGCTATTTGGTCGTACGTGTGGAATTTGTCTCATTAATTTTATATGATTTGTTTAATTTGTCTGAATTTCTGTGATCTTTATCATTCTTCAATTTCACAAATTATAAATTGTTTTGTACAGCCACATCCAACTGCGAATTTAATTATACTACCAAGGAGATTTATAAGTCTTCTTTGAAAAATAACCACTTATTTAGTGGGTAATTGCCGGGTTAAGTATTTCAAAAATCCATTTCCAGCTGCTATATATATAGAGAACCGAAATAATCAAAATTATTGTGTCTAACAATTAATCTACTTTACGAAGCAATTATATTGCAAAAGAAAGTTCAAAGATCTTACAAATTTCAGTTGTATCAAATGAAATATCATGAAGTCTAAAGTTTCTACAAAATCCAATGTTATGAATTCTTGAAATTCAGATTAAAAAGACATGAATATACCTCTTTCAAAAAAAAAAGACATGAATATACATAAATTTGATAGAAATGATAGCTATCGAGGAAACAAAAAGAAGAAAGAATTTTCTAATATGATATTAAGTTTTATTAAGGGCAGATCTAAGACTTAGTCCCGGATTTTTTTTAATTAGCACCCCATTAAATCCTAATTAAACAAATACCACTACAATCAACTTATTTAACCATCCAAGCGCTCTTAGTTCGCGCACCAAATTGGACTGGTGTGCATACTGGAGGTGCGCACCAAGTGGCCACTAGTGGTTAAAAGCTCTATTTTCTTATAAAGATGGACGGTCAATTGTTTCTGTTTAGGTGCAGTTGACCAGTGTGAGGAACAAGAATAGGGGTGCAAACGTGTTGGATATTATCCGATTGTATCTGAATTCGAATATGAAAATTAGATATGGATATCTGATATCCGAATATCCATGCGGATACAGATATGAATATGGTTTTAAATTTTAATTATCCGTATCTAAAGAGTAGTATATAATATATAGTTTATAGAGAGTGACTAATATGCTTTCAGTAGCATCTCGGCCGAAATACATCTAACTCGTTTTTTTAATTTTTGAAGTCCAAAAAGTTGATCCAAACATTATATGTGATATCTATATTAAAATAGATTTGCAGACCAAATTTTATATTTTTTGAATTTTTTTTACTACTTATTAAGACACTTTGAAAATCAGGATTGAACGCTAACTTAACCAAACAGTGAAACTGTCGGAAATTGTGCAAAATTAGTTTCTTAAGGAATTAATTTTACACAAAGTGGCTTATTAAAATTAGTTTCTTGAGAAATTATGCAGAAATTCATGAACATTGACTTGACTTGAGAAACTGTAAGATACGTAGGAAATTAACTCTGACAGCATGTACCAGACTAATTAATAAATCAAAATAACTAATAATAAAAAATAAATAACATATAGATTAATTAAAATAGAATAAATTAATAAAGATTGTCATTAGCTAAGAATCAATGTACTAATTAAGGCATAGCTACAGATAAACAAGAGTTGTTCTTATCTGATGTAGTTTCTAATTTTGCCAAGCAACAAAACTAAGAAGCATGATCCTTGAATCTTCTTTCATTTAAGCATAGTATAACAATGTTCAAAGTGTGATAATTAATACTTATTTATGTCATATATTTTTTATCTGAATTTCAAGATTTCATAACATTGGATTTTAGGAACTATATATAGACTTGATGATATTTCATTTGATACAAGAAATTATATGAATTCTAAAAAAAGAAATCTTGCAATACAATTGCTTCGTAAAAATAGATTAATTGTTAGAATAATAATTTTGTTTATTTCGGAACTATATAACTGCAGATGGATTTTGAAATTTATTGACTAATAAATCTTCTTGGTAGTATAATTTAATTCGCAGTTGGATGTCGGTGTACAAAACAATTTATAATTTGTGAAATTGAAGAATGAAAAAAATTATCACGGCCGGACAAAAAATGCTTAATGCATGAATGTTATTTTCTAGGTAATATATTGCATTTTCATTAATTTGCTCATTATACAGTGTTCCAAATTTGAGATGAGATATAATATATAGTTCCACATATAAAATATAATAATGTGCAAAACTACTCCAGATAAAATTTACGGGCCTAGTCAAATTCTCAGAGCATTTTGAAGAATGAGTTTTATTTTGCATGTTTGACATAATCAATTAATTAATTGTAGCAAATTAAAGTGACGGCCAATTGTCCCCGTCTAAGTGCATTTAACCAATCCAACTGTTATCGATTTATTATCAATTGTTATTATTAATTTACACGAACACGTCGTGGTAGTCTATATTAGGTAGTTAATTGTTTTTTAGAAAAATTATTTATAGGTGGAAATTCATTATTTATACAGGATACATTACATTTGGTAGTTGGAAACAGAGAGAGACGACGACGACTGTTCCTGCCTCTAGATTGAGAAAATATGAAATCATCTTTAAAGACTTTGGCATCTTCAAAGTCTTTCTCCCTCTGTCTCCCTACTATGTCGAATTATTATCCAAGTTGTAGTTGGATATTGATGGCACATGTAAATAAATTAAGGTTTGTGTATATCTCAATGAAAACATAATCTTGATGATGACGTTCAAACGATTGTACATTGAGAAAATATGAAATCATCTTCAAAGACTTTGACATCTTCAAAGTCTTTCTCACTCTATCTCCCTACTATATCGAATTATATTCAAGTTGCAGTTGGATATTGATGGCACATTTAAATAAAGGTTTGTGTATATCTCAATGAAAACATATTCTTGATGATGACATTCAAACGAACGTACAAAGTTTCAGTATAGAAGACTATACCTTTTAACTCTAATTCTACTTTATGAGTCAGATTGCAAGTACAATCCTATCGTGTAGTATAATCGGGGTGTTGATTCACATAAATAGTGTATTATATTATAACAATTTTGACTAAGTCTAGATCGGGTTGGTTTTAAATTAGACCCTGTACCACGACGTATTCATTTAAATTAATAATAACAATTAATAATAAATCGATAACAGTTGGATTGGTTAAATGCACTTAGACAGGGACAATTGGCCGTCACTTTAATTTGCTACAATTAATTAATTGATTATGACAAACATGCAAAATAAAACTCATTCTTCAAAATGCTCTGATAATTTAATTAGTCCCGTAATTCTTATCTGGAGGACTTTTGCACACATTATTATATTATTATTTTCAGCAAGCAAGACGATATGTCATCTCAAAGTGGAAGCAATGTAATAAGTCGCAAATTTTGATGATCAAGATTATATTTTCATCGAGATATATATAAACAAACCTTTATCTTAATGTGTAATTATAATGTCTAAAAAATATTTAAGCTTTTGTAGATCTTTATATAATATCGAGAATATTTATTATAAATAAAATAAAGAACAATAAACAAGATATATAGAGAGAATGAATAGAATGACTATATATTTATTTATATATTTTTCATATGTTTATATATGTACAATACAAGATTACAAAGTCTTTATGTATAGTCTACATATTGTAAATAAAAAGCTATCTAAATTAATTCTAATAATAAATAATAAATGAGGAAATGAATCCCAATAATAAATGGAGGAAATGAATTGAAGTGATTAATATTGAGAGTTACAAAGACATCCACGTATTTATAATTTATTTATAACACTCCCTCTCATGTGTTCATTACATAAAAAAATATAACTCATTAAAACCAGTGTTCTAAATAGCAGCGCTATAGCGCCGCTATAGTGTTTTTAGACCCTAAACGCTAAGCTATGGCATCAAAATGCGTTAATTGAGCTACGGCCGTTATAGCGGTAATAGCGTGTAGCACAAATAGCGCGCGCTATACAATATGAGTATATTTTAGGCAATTTATATTTATATGGACCCAAACTAGACTTTAACCGTAATATTTTTTTTTTGCAATCGGCATACTATGCTCTATATTAAACTATTAATTGTTAAATAATAGTAAATTAAAATTTTAAATAAAAGTCCGAAATGAAATTAATTGAAAACTTATTGCTACTGAAGGAAATCCTTATCGCAGAAATTGCAAAAATTCTAAATTGGTGACATTTCCAAAATGAAACTTACTATGTGGTAGTTGGAATATTTTAAATAGATAAAGATAGATAGTTTATGTTATGATGTCTAGGTTATTTTGAAATTTTAATAGAAAATAAAATAAATCATGTCACAAATCATGATGCTTAAGATATTTTGTAGAAAAAGATTGATAGTTTATGATATTACTATGGATATTTTGAACCGCAATTTGGACTTTGTACTGGTTCAATATGAATATTATAATTTTTTAATTAATTTGTTGTTATTTATTGTTATATGAGACTTTAGATAATGTTGATATTTAGTACAAATATATATCATATATATTTATTGTTATATGGACTTTGTACGGTTTCGGCCGGAATTTGACTGCAATGACCAAAATTTGACTGGAATCAATACTTATCAGGTAACTCGGACTAAAATCAGATCGGCTCTGGCCGATTCTGTGCCGGAACGGCCAATTTTGCCTTCTATGGTTTTGGGGCTGTCTCCACTATGTGTTTTCCCTAGGGCTGTAAATGAGTTGGCACGGGCCGAGCTGGGTCTTAGCTCAGGTCGTTAATTCTGGACCGAGCTGTTAGAGAGCCAGCTCGTTAACAGCTTACGAGCTAAACTCTCAGCTCAAACTCGTGACGAGTCAGACCGAGCCAGCTCGTGAGCTGGCTCACTGGGTTTGGTTGGATCTCGTTTTAAGAAGAAAATAAATTTTACAAACATTTTTGGACTAAGCTGAACTGAGCTGGACCAAGCTTGACAGTATAAAATATACACAAATTCATACAAATTCACAAATTGATGCCTAGCCGAGCTAGCTCGCAAGTTGGCGAGCGAGTTAGGCCCCAGCTCAAACTCGTTAATTTTGGCCCGAGTTGTTAGCAAGCTAGCTCGTTCACAGCTCGGTCCACTATCGGACGAGCTACGAGCTTTTTTGACAGTCCTAGTTTTCCCTGTTGGGGACCCATGAGATCGCTTATCCGATCCTCTATTCATGAATTTGTTGCACAGCTAAACAATTCTGTTACTCGGGTGGTACTCTACCTATTTGTTGTGATATTCTGTACATCCCAAGCCTGATGCCATGGCTGATTCATAGCCAGAACCCTTTCCCCCCCTGTACTAACTGACATCTTGTAAGATCTTGTACCGTTCTCCAAAGTGAACTGGATCCTCCTACCACTTTAATTCCGCAAAATCCCGCCCTAAGATAATACTTAGCCTTTAGCCTTTACTATAGCTACCCATAGTTTGTCACTGTCCGAGGCTAACTGCCACAGTGCCACAACTTTTAGAACAAGTGCTTTGTTGAATACAATGCAAATTTCTAATCTCCAAACCCCCCCCCCCCCAGGCTATCATGGACATATATCTTTGCTGGTTCAATTTTCCCGAGAAAAACATTCGTATGAGATCATTAATTTCTCTTAACAGTTTTTTTTATAGAGAGAATAGCAATAGACATAAAATAGACCGGTATGGATAGAATCACTGATTTAATAATATTTTGAAAGAATTATATATAACCTCTAGATTTAATAACAATCTAAATTTATTGAACACTCACATAATTAAATAAATTACTAAATTTAAGAATTACCTATAAACTCTAAATATCACATGAATAAATAAATTAAGAAATAAACAATTTAAGAGATGAATAAATTATCTAATTTATCAATTCTTACAAACTAATAAATGAAACCTAATCAATTCAATTCAATTTCATAATAGATTCTAAATTAATAAATTAATTAACTTAAGTACTTACATTACCAAAAATTCAAAATGAATGAACTAAGATGGTTGATCTTAACAATAATCAAAATAATGCTATGAACACTCTATAAAAAAAAAATAATTAAACAAAATTGATTATGCCATATCAAATGAGCCTAAAAACAGATATCATCTCTTCTAAACCCTAAACCCTAATTTATAAATTCTTCTAAAATACAATTAATCAATTAATAAAATTAAATACAATCAATCATTTGTTAACAAATGAAATTAAAATTATTGTTAATTAACTAATTTTTAAGGTAATTAATTTCAATTTTTTCTTCAAAAAATACCTAGATGCTGGCCGACAAATTGGAGAGGAGTGGAGCGGGGGGCCGAGATTCACGGAGCCGAACGGGATAAACCAACCCATCCGAGTAGGCGTGCATGGTGGGGTGGGGCGGGGAGATAGAATGGAGAGAAAGAAAGGTCGTGTGGGCTCCTTTGGCTGGGTCTCGGATGGGATGGTATAACCCGTCCGTGAATTTTTTTTTCTGCTCCTGGGACGGGAAAACTATAATGTCCAGATTTTCTTTTATTTTTAATTTTTGCGGTCAGACGGGAACGTTTTTACCGTCTATGTTTTTTTTATCGTTTTTCTGTTTAGTTAATTTAATTAACAGGTAGATTAGTTAATTAGCAAACGGATTAAAGGGATAGGTTAAAACGTCCCGTCCCGTGGGACAGGATAAAACAACCCTTTCTACTTATATTTTGAATTTCCATCAAATAGATCTCCTTTAACGATATTTTTATAATTATTTTCGATTAATAAAAATTCGGTGCAGCCCTGCAGTTTGACCAATCCAACTCTTCTCTCTCCATCCGAGGTGCAGTTGAATCTGTATCGATCTATTATTAATTGCAATGAGCACATCGTGGTATAGGTCTATATTAGATAGTTGATTGTTTTTCGAAAAATCCTTTATAGGTGGAAATTCATTATTTATACAGGATAGATTATATTTTGTAGTCCGAAACAGATAGACAGAGAGAGAGAGAGAGCGCAACTGATCAGCGACTGTTCCTGCCTCTAGATTGAGAAAATACGAAATCATCTTCAAAGACTTTGACATCCTCAAAGTCTTTCACGCTCTGTCTCCCTACTATATCGAATTATTATCCAAGTTGCAGTTGGATATTGATCGCACATTTAAATTAAGGTTTGTGTATATCTCAATGAAAATATAATCTTGCCAACCTTCTTGCTTATCGGTGCAAACGGATTGGATAGTGGTAAAACCATATCTGTATATGCTTTTTATTTTTTTTAATACGGATAGTATATTAAATGATATGGATGCGGATATTCTCTTTTTTTAATAGTAAATAACATATTTTTTTTTCATAATATATATAAACTATAAGAGTGATAATACGATAACATTTCAGCCGAAATATATCTAACTCATTTTTCAATTTTCGAAGTCCAAACAGTCGATCCAAACCATTAGATGTGATATCTATATTAAAATGTGCTTGGAGACCAAATTTTATATTTTTTTGAAATTTTTTTACTATTTATTAAGCTATTTTGAAAACCGTTGATCCAACGATTTCACTGTTTGGTTAAACTAGTGTTTGATTAGCGATTTTCAAAATGGCTTAATAAATAGGAAAAAAATTCCAAAAAATATAAAATTTAGTCTCCAAGTACATTTTAATATAGCGATCACATCTAATTGTTTGGATCGATTTTTTAGACTTTGAAAATTGAAAAACGAGTTGGATGTATTTCAGTCGAAATACTACCAAAAGCATATTAGATTCTCTCTCTCTATATATATAATAAAATAGATATATATCACTATTTATAATCTTATTTCTTTCTTGACATCAGTGACAACATTAATGGCTTTAGTACGTGATGAAACAGTCCAGGTCATTTTGAACGACTGTTACTATTAATTCCTTCAGCAAACTTTTGGCTGCTCACTTCTTTAACATTTTTTAATTTGTATTTTGATAATATATTCTATATATATTCATGGTTAAGATTTAAGGGCTTTCATCTATATCAATGTACAATCTCATTTGTCCGATTCTATAATCGCCACTTATTTATTACGATTGGAAGGGTCTTATTTTTTTCATACTCTCCCTAATTATTATCATTGAATAAATGACATATGTTTATATTTTTGTGTATTAAATTTTCATGCAATTAATCATATTAATCTTTTTTATTATATACGTCTTAGATCCTTAAAAATATATTTATGTTACATCCAAATTTTAGTTAACCGTAAATTTTTTTATAAAAATATCCAGTTTTCTTTCATAGTTGTCAAATTAAACTATTAAACAAAAGGAATGTGTTCTTTTGCCAGCTTGTTTTTCTATATTATCCAAGTATTATTTTTTTATTTGCGAATCATTCATCGTAGAAATTCGACTAATTAAAATGAAAACTCTAAAAAAGCGGGCAACATGCGAGGAGCTAGGAGACTTTTTGCATTTTCATTATCACTGTATAAAATTATATAGTTTAATTACCTTTCATAAATATAACATAATTAAAACTGCAACTTATATATGATTCAATTTTGACTGACTTTAATTTGTCATGATTGGGAAAAAATCACTAAGATCATCCGTAAATTCACATCATCAACATTTGCATTTAGTTAATTTTATTATTTTTTCTTATTTAATTATGATCAGAATATGATTGTATTATCTAGAGATGGGCTACGGTACATTGCAATGTATAGGCTCCTTTGTATATCGGACTATAAATCGTCGTATTCAAAAGTCTAAACAGCCGATTCAAACAATTCAACTTGTTCTCCATACTAATATGTGTTTGGAGACCAAATTTTACATTTTTAGAATTTTTTTACTATTTTTTTTAGATTTATTAAAAATTGTTGTTTTTCAGACAAATCTAGGACCATAAAAAAACAGTGATTTTCAATAAATCTAAAAAAATAGTAAAAAAATTTCAAAAAATGTAAAATTTGGTCTCCAAATACATATTAATATGGATAACAAATTGAACGGCTTGGATCGGCTATTTAGACTTTGAATACGACGATTTATAGTGCAATGTTCAAAAAAACCTATACATTGCAATGCATAATAGCCTAACTCATATTAACTATCCTTATTATGATCGACTTATATTTTCTTACACTCTTTTATGTTGAATATATATATATAAGGAACAAAATATGTTTGAAGGAAATATATGAACCATGATTAAAAAAAAAAGATTTTCTGTAAATTCGGAGTTTATTTCTTTTAGGGCCGGGCTAAGAGAGTTGACTAGGAGATGGTCAACCAAACCTTCCTGTTTAATTATCATTCCGAAACGCCTTCTGAGCACAAAAGAAAAACTAAAGCGCATCACTAAGATCTTAGCGTTCACTAGGTTGTCTACTTGAAGATTTCAGGATCAAATATCAAATGGAGGATGGCCAACGACACGCACCTTCCATCGGAATTGACCTGGGCACGACTTGCATGCGAGTCGCTGTCTACGATGGCAGCCAGCACAGAATGATCCTGGATGAACACGGCTACTCTGACATGCCATTCTATGTGGCTTTCACCGACTCCGGGGTACTAGTCGGTGAAGCTGCCAGAAAGCAGGCTCCAAACAACCCAACCAACACCATTTTTGGTCAGCCATTTTGTTTGTTTGTCATGTACCTTAATTTTTATATGACCACTAATTTAGTCTATTTTTCTCTGAATTCCAGTGTATGATTAGAAACATAAGCAATCGAACAAAAAATAAATGAAGGAAATCATTTCTCTAGTGAATTTTTAATGTTGAATTAATTTCGTCCAAATCTGATGATCACTCTGTTCTTGATGACAAGCAAATTAAGTTTACAAAAATAGATTTATGGGTTGACCCAGGAAGATGTATTGATTGGATAATTGATCCAGACATTAGCAAGAGTTAATTTATCTATGAGAATGAGCTGTTTTATTAGAATAGTAAAATCACTTTAATCAACTGCTCATTTGCAAGTTGTAACTCGTACATTTAACAAGCAAAAAAAAAAAAAAATCGTACATTTGCTTTTGCTTTAGGAACTGATACCGGCATTGTTTTCCTCTGCTCTGTTGTAATGACTGATACCAGCATTTTTTTTCTCTGTTCTCTTGTAATTGTCGTGATGTATTGGCTACTAGTAATATGGTTTATCAATTCTCATCTATATTTTTTCTTCTTTCAATTAACTGAAGAACAATAAACCCCATTGCACTATTAATATTTATCCACCGTTTGAGCCTCACATTGAAAAATAATAACAGAACATAGAAAATTACAAGTTGTAACTGCTGAACTATTTTTATCTTTATGCAACAGATATCACTTGTTTAATTGGTAGGCGATACTCTGATTCTTCCGTCAAAAATGTCACGAGGCAGTGGCCATTCAAAGTTATAGCCAGCCAAGATGATGGGTTTCTGGTGGTTGTACCCTGGAAAAGCAAGCCATGCTCTTTCACCCCTGTGCAAATCTTCTCAATGATACTTCTACAAGTGAGAGAGAATGCTAAGAAAGATCTTGGAGCCCCGATCACAAATGCTGTGATAACCGTTCCATTTCATTTCAACTACAAACAACGGCAAGCGATCAACGAAGCCGGTATGATTGCCGGACTTAACTTCATGCGAATTATTAGTGCTCCTGCAGCTAGTGCTTTGTTCTATCGCGCCATCGAAAAGCAGCCGCCTAAAACCTGGACTCCACCATGGAACCGCAAGATTGAGCATAACATGATTATATATCATGTTGGGGCAGGAACTCTTGATGTTGTGCTAGCCACCATCAAAGATAGCCAGTGGATAGTGCAAGCCGCTGCTGAAGGGAACCTTCACCTTGGTGGATTGAACTTCGACAACACCACAGTTGATTATTTTGTTGATACTCTTACAGTTATGTGCCTCAAATGATGCCAACATGAGTGCAAATATCGTACATGAGGTCATTCTTGCTGGTGGCTCCACATGGAATCCCTTGTTAAAACCTCACATCCATCACTATTTCAAACACAAGGAGTTGAACGAAAGGGAGCAATTGGAAACAACTCCAGCATATGGAGCAGCCATTCAAGCATTCTTTTGTGATAACAGAGAAGCTTGTTGTTTGTCTCTGCTCGATGTTACACCTTTTCCTCTTGGCATACAGTATCCACGAGGGGAGATGGCTGTTTGCATTCCAAAAAACACACCTTTTCCCACCAAAATGAACAAAACCTTTCCGGCTCGTAACCGTACCACAGAATTATTCTTCGAGGTTTATGAGGGTGAGCTGCTCATCGAGAACAATTTACTTGGAAAATTTGAGCTCACTGAAGTTCCTAAAATGTGTCATTTCAACATTTTATTTGAAATACATGAAAATGGTACTCTGACAGTCAATGCTGAGGAGATATCTACTCATAAGAGGAATGGCATCACCATAATTGATAATAATATTGAGCATTCTCGAATGCTAGTGCAGGAAGCCTTTCTTTACAAAGAAAGTCCGAAGGGTATTAACAAGGCCTCCACAACTAAAATTTTAACCCGGAGCGGTACTTCCAGCAAGTGGGCCCAAAGAGGGATTCTAGACAAGATTCGGAGCATGAATAAAGAACCGGAAGAATATGCTATCGGGATCGATTTCGGCACAACCTACTCATCCATTGCAGTGTGGCAACGAAATTGTGTCAGGATCATTGAAAACGAGTACGGCAGCCGCTTAACCTGTTCAGCTGTAGTTTTCACTGATACTGGTCGGCTAATTGGTGATACGGTCCACAAGGAGCAAGTCAAGACCAACTCAGCTAATACCATTCCAAGTATAACCTCTACCTTCCAGATATTTCTACTTTAAAACTTATGTTGGAAATATGCTATTGCGTTAGGTGATGATGAACTAAAACAGTGTCAAAGAATGTTTTGAGCTGTTGCAGATTAAAAAATCAACTATGGTTTTCTACATTTATAGTACCATTGTTATTCCTTTTGGTACTGCAATATTGTTTGTCATTGTGACTGACACATGCTCAATCATTTTTACTTGATTAATTAAGATTTTGTAGATCATTTCAATGCATTCTTTTAGACTGAAAAAGCATAACTTCTTTTGTAGATATCAAGCGTTTGATTGGTAACTGCTACGATCAGTCAATCCAGAATGGCAGCGAATTTCAACCGTTTGAAAATTTTCAGTGTGAAGGTAAAAATAGGCCCATGATCTCTGTCGAATACATGAATGAGAAGAAGTCCTTCGCACCAGAGGAAATCGCTGCTATGATCCTTTCAAAGATGAAAGAGATTGCTGAGGCTCACCTCAGTAAGGTAGTGACAAAGGCTGTTATTAGCGTCCCTGCTTGCTTCAGTGTTTCTCAGAGACAAGCAATCAAGGATGCCGGAGTCATTGCAGGCCTTAATGTGATGCAGCTACTCAATGAACCAACCGCCGCAGCAATTGCTTACTTTCATCAAAAAGTTACTGCCAGAAGCTTTAGTGAGAAAACATTGTTAATTTTTGACCTTGGTGGTGGAAATCTTGATGTGTCAATTCTTACAATTAACAAGGGCACCATTAGAGTCCAGGCTGTTGCTGGGGACACTAATCTAGGCGGTGAAGATTTTGACAACAACATGGTGTTTTACTTTGTTAAAAAATTCAAAGAGGAGAAGAAAAGAGACATCAGCAATAAACCAAGGTCTCTGAGAAGGCTAAGAGCAGCTTGTGAGAAGGCAAAACGAGTCCTCTCAACTAATGCCCAAACTGTGGTGGAAATTGATGCCTTAGATGAAGATATTGATTTTCGTAGGGCTATAACTAGGAAAGCCTTTGAGGAACTTAACAAGGATCTTTTCGAAAGAAGCATCAGCTGTGTGGAGCGATGCTTAGAAGATGCCAAAATGAACAAAAGCTGCATAGATGAGGTTGTTTTGGTCGGCGGATCCACAAGAATTCCCAAGATGCAGCAGGTTCTACAGGTTAGTTTTGTTTCATCATTCTTTTCTGAAAATTAATTAATCAATAAATGAATCTAATGTGTACATTGCAACGAAATAAAAAGAATTTTGAAGGAAAAGAAACACCTTTGAAGCTGATTGAGGAGTGTACGTTGCAGGAAGCGAAACTGTGGATGCAGAATTGCTAAGAGTTTATTTTGGTGTTGTATGTTTGCATGTCTGGGTGGTGCTGTAATTTACATCTATTTTTATTTTTTCATGTGTAACTTGTAACTGACATGCCCCTGTCAGTATTTAAAAAAGAAAAAAGAATCTAATGTGCAAAACAGTAGGGATAAAATCAATAATATCCACACTGTATAGTGAAGCTAATGTGCTTGTTGATCATTGCAATTGCAGAAATTCTTTAATGGCAAGGAGCTCTGCAAGAGCATGAATCCTGATGAGGCAGTTGTCTATGGTGCTGCTGTTCGAGCTGCCATTTTAAGCGGCAATGAAGACTCTGAGAAGTTTAACATATCCAAGCTCCGAGACATCACATCTCGGTCATTTGGGTTGAAAACTAAGAATGGAGCAATAATTGTTACTCCAAAGCATACCCCTATCAAAGAAAAAAGAGAGCTGCACTTCGTCCCAGACAACCCGTCGAGCTTCTCGATGGAAGTACAAGAGTGTGGGTTAGCATCCTCGACAGTGTTTAATATATCTGGCATTGCACCAAAACCAAAGGAAAATTCAAATATTATTATAACTTTTGAGGTTGATGAGAGTGGCATTCTAAATCTCACGGCCAAAGATGTGAGCGCAACTGCGAGAGAGAATAATGAAAAAATTGTGATTAGCAAGGAGAATGACAGCCTATCAGGAGAGGAGATTGAGAAAATGAAGGAAGCAGCAGATTGTTATAAAAAACATGACGAGGGTAACAAGGCGAGGGCTGCTGCATTGAATTCTCTTGAGAATTTTGCCTACAAAATGAAAGCCACAGCTAGAGATCCGAGTGTGTCTGATTCGGACAAGAAATCATTGGAGGAGGCTGCAAACAATGCCATTGCATGGCTCGACACAAATCATGATGCTGAGATAGATGTAATTAATGATGTGAAAAAGCAGCTTGAAACCATCAAAAGTAAAGTAATTTACTAGTGTGACTGTATTCTGTGATGCAGCAGACATTTTTTTGCGGCTTTTGCCACATCAATATGTGTAGTGTATTGTATTTTTTTTTTTTTTAAAGACTTATTGTATCCTATTGTTATTTGTTTCTTACTTATTAATCATTTTCTTACCAAAGTTTCGTACTTGTTGGACTTGTTTGTATGATTGCAACAAATATGTATATATAAGACTCCATGAAAATATTTTTATCTGATTGCAACAAATTCGAATTCATTTTTACTAATTAAATGCTCACTGTACAAGTAAGCTGACAAAATTGATAACGATCAAGCGCCTTTTTGGATTATATTGTCTCATGTCATGTGTTGTGATAGGTTTTTATCGATAACATATATCAAATATCAATCAAACACGTGCAATTAAAAGACGGGGATCCAAAGTTATATATAGATTAATTGTCTCATGTCTCATGTCTTCTGAAGGGTCCAATCCTCTATTGGTTCAACATATATAAAATTGGAATTTGTGAATCTTTTTCATGTAATCAAAATACAAAATACAGAAATTAAAATTTCGATTAAACCAAATCAGTTAATTAATTTGCAGAATTTCAGGGCCTATCCTGTTTGGAGGATGATTTCCTGATTTATTTATTTGTTTTCCTTTTTGAGGAAGAAGGTAAAATATTGCGTCCTGGATTGGTCAACTGCACCTAGACAGGGACAATTGACATTTTTTTCCTGTGTTACAATTAATTGACCATTACAAACACGCAAAGTAAATTATATTCTTAAAATTGCACTAAGAATTTAATTAGGCCCGAAAATATTAATTATTTGGATGACTAGCGCACACATTATTTTATATTATTAGTTAGTCAAATGCCGGCCACATGTTTCTGTGGAAATTGAAATTTTATTTTGATCATTTTCTTTGAACCCGACAACTCTTTTATATATGTTCTAATTTTAACTAAAATGAGATCTACATTTCGTAGGGAGCAAATTAATACTGCTATGTTTATATCAGACATCTATTTACAATTTTACAACCACCAGTGCAAAAATACATTCTTGATATATTTTAGTCCTATCTTGATCTATCCTCTTCACCCAATTTTCTAAATGAAGTATTTTTTTTCTCTTTAGTTGCCAAACTGCTTAACATAGGAAAGTTGCGGCTATTTTAAGCCTCAATTGGCTCGGAGGTTAGTTGTGGTTGTTTAAAACAGAAATACCACTCAAAACAAACAAACAAACAAACACAAGTCAACAATAACTAAATAGAGTAATGAAAATTAAAAGAAAACTTACAATACAGTTTAAAATAAATACAAGCAATGGGCCAAAAACCCCTTGTAGAGCATGACCTTAGGCTATTTGTGTGCCAAAAAAAAAGGAAAATTTTCTATTATACCCATTCAAATTTTCAAAATAGCCAATTTCTCCATAAATACATCACAATATTTTATATCCCCATTTAAATTTAACATTCCATCTTTTATCACCTGTCATTTATTTTAACCGCTATTTAACTATTTTCAAAATTGTATTGATGAATATATCCTTTTGTTAAAATGGAAGTGTCCATTAAATTTATAAACATGGAAACACATCCATCTTCCTTGGTCACTTCACCTTATTTCTTCCGTCTCTCCTCTCCTCTCTGTCCGATCTAAAAGCACATATTTGGGAACATCACACATGTTAATTAGTTCTGAGTGAATGAAACTTGGACATAATTGATGAGACAGAGACTCATGCCTCCATCCCACAGGAAACAAAACACTTTCTTCCAGACGTATGATTTTATACTGAGTTTTTTTTTTCTAATCATCTCAACAAACCATATGCATGAATTGAAAGAAACATATTAATTATGTTTATTCAACACGACAGAAGATTTCCTCCTCTCTATAGGCGAGCAGAATGTATTCTCTCAATTGTCCAAGTGGCAAATGCACATCAAAGAAAGTATTTTATTCAATGAATTCATATCAATCCCAACAGTTCATAATTCTACATGATGTTCACACATTCTTTCGAGAATAGATTGATTATATCCCACAATATTTTTACATCAAATTCATTTCAGAGATGTGAAATCGTTCTCATAGCAACATTTTTATTCAGACCTTTCAACCAATCAGAGAGACTCTTCTTACTGTCAATAAGATTGCCTAATAAAAAATTAATTCTAGGTCTTCTTATCTAAGTCCAGGGCCTTTCTTAAAGTAGGGATGAGTTTACTGCTAAGAAATTGAGTTGAATAGGGATTTGATTGAAATGGGCCTAATTGGGTTGCCAAATTGGATCAAATCATTCGCTTTGGTCATTTTATGGATTCCAGCCATGTTTTGACTAACCGTCGATGACCGGATTTCAACCATCACAACGTTCGGAGCTATCCAAAATCTCTATCTAAGGTGTTTCATTTCAATAAACTCATTTGATATACAAAATAAAATAGTATCCAGTAGTCAAATTCGGACCCGTTAGCCATGGCTAGAGTTCAAGCTTGGTCTTCTTCTGTTATTTCTTATTCAACTGAGTTAAAAAGACCCTCTGTTTAAAATGAAGGGTATATTTGTCAAGTCATTTATTAAAATAACTAAATAAAATGTTAAATAAATAGAAGGGTATAGAAGAAAGAAATTGAAGTCTATATGGAGATATTGAATATTATGATGTATTAATGGAAAAATTAGTTATTTTGAAAGTTTGAATGGGCACATAGGAAATTTTTCCAAAAAAAAAAAAATAGAAAAAATTGTTTTTATGTCACTTCAAAACTTGAAAATTATTAAATTACCATTTTAAAACTTAAAATTGAGAAATTGCCACTTTAAAATTAATAAATTCATAAATTTGTCCTAAATATACGTCTTAAATGCATATTTCATTAAAATTATACTAATTTATGTTGTATGAGAACTGTATTTTAAAATTTTCAAGTCTAGCCCTCATATTCAAATGATAAGATCTTCTCTCTTCTCTCCAGTATGAAAGAGAACCCTTCTTTCGCCTTTGAAATCCACCCTTCTTCTACGCCAGAGTATGGTCCACCAAAACCTCCTCCACCAGGCCGTAGCCCCTCCTGCCTCCGACGCGCCTCCGCCGCCCTCCTGCCTCCGCCGTGCCTCCATCGCGCCTCCGCCGCCCCTCCTGCCTCTCCGCCCCCCTCCTTCGCCAGGCCTTATGAGGTTTGCATTTGCTCTTCATACTATTAACAATCTTGTTATTTGGGTTGATGAAGTCCGAAATCTGATATTGAAATAATCATCTTGAATTCTCATGCCCCGCCACTGGTTAATATTGAAATAATCATCTTGAACCATTGTGTTGATATTTTTTTTTTTGCTTCTGAAACAATAGGCGCATGCTTGGTCATGGTCTTATATATATATTATATTCAAACAATAGGTGCATTTGGGGATAGTCTGGGGAGGCAGAGAAAATGGATTTCTTGTGTGTGGCCCTTTTCTTGGATCAGGTTGACAATCGGTACTGCTGAAAAGGGAATTGGTATTGTACCAGATGATTCGGTCAAGTCTTGGTACCTCTCCGCTGGAGAGTGGCAAGTTTTGGTTCCCTGCACAGGTGCACAATATAGAGGTAATAGGGATGATTTTGTAAATTTCTGTTTTTGTTGAGGGTTCTATCGTAGATTATTGTTTCTTTTACTACGTTTTCTCAAATTGAGACCAAGTTGATTGATGCATTTCTTTTATTATTATCGACATAGATCCTATGGATCCTAAAGGTTCTTTGATTAATGTAATCAGTCAACTTCTGGAAGTGTCAAGTCATACCAACATGTACCAGTAACAACCTCAACAAGTACTGTATGATGTAATGAAGCATTTTGTTGACAATTCCTTACCAATCCAAAGAAAAAACAATCCATTAATGCAACTGGTATAGTCACTGTGTACTAGTTCAAGCCCACTGAAAATATAAACTCATTATACTATGGTTTTAATTATAGTAATTTTAGATATCCACCGCATGGAAGGAGAGCTATAGTACAAGAGGAGGGGGTGAGCTGGGAAAGGGAGTTGTGGGTCATCTTGGCTCATGTGATGGAAATGCTCATTTCTATGTTTTGGATGCTCATTGAAATCAATTATTATATTGTTTCATTTGTAGTATGATTATTCTCAATTGTAATATAATTTACTTTTAGCTATATGATTAAGTTTTCTTGTTAGTTTCTAAAAATCTATTTAGTTTTGGTTTTAAATTGCTTGTGTTGAATCTTGTAAATCTTCATGGTGGTAATGTTAGAAGCCTGTATCAATACTATTTATATGTTTTCTTCTTCTTCTTCTTAAAAAAAATATTATTTATGTGATTCATGATATTAATAACTCCTTTTGCCATTAAAGTATAAGAAAGTATTAATTAGACAGCCTGAATATAAAAAGAAAAGTATGTGCATTCATAATCGATGAAGTACAAAAAAAATGAATATAAACTGACAGCAAGTGCATTCAAGCAAGGCAAAATATTAACCACATAACCAACAAGGAAATCAGCACTTCAATCCTTCATATTTACTTCTATCAATTTTTCTAATGCTTAATAACATATCTTGAATATCAATAATTTGCAAAACAATCAATCTTATAAAATTTTCTACTAAAAATATTATAATATGCAGCCAAATTAACTAATTCCTTTCTGAACACAATCATATCTTCAGGCTCGGCGCATGGATGGTTGAACATTAAATTCACAATTGCTCTGTCTAAGACATTAGTGTCCTTCACCACTGGCTCTGCTTTGTATGCCCTGAAGTTAGCAATACATAATTAAATTAAAGACCAATGACAAACCAGTACTGAGAATTACTGAGAAATGGATACAAAAAATATAATGCTTATGATACCTCAAACTGGGATTAAAGGATGGGTCAACATGAAATTCAAGTAATTCGTTCTTGCTTTCATCCAGCAGCACCCTTGACTCATTAGCCAACCTGCCAATAACTGAACTCAATAACATGAGTCACTAGGTTCAATCTGGTGTACTTCTATACCGAGTATGATGATGTAAAACTGATTTTACCCCATGCTACAAGAGTTTAGGATTTTACACCAGATTTTACCCCATGATATAAAACTGATTTTACAGGTACTGCCTTGTTGCAGTTTCAAACTGGTACCACTATAAAAATGCTTTACAAAGAAAATCAAGCAATAGAAAAAAATTTGTAGAGAGGATTCCACCGGTGCAAAGTTCTGCCGCAATTACTATTACTCTGCAAGGCAGTGAACTGATCTAGTAAGAACTAATCTAAAATTAATTTTGTGACAGATTACAATTTTCTTGGAGCCTTTGTGGTACGAAATTCAGAACTGATCCAGTAATACTGAAATTCAGAATACTTACACAGCCTTTGAACTGTCTAAAATTAAAGAGGCAGGTGTTCAGCAGCCTGGTAGAGGAGGGGGCGGAGAGGCAGGAGGGGCGGCGAGGGCAGGAGGTTCGGCGGCCTGACGGAGGAGGTGCTGGCGGAGCCGGTTCTGCCGGAGAAGGACGGTCTGGCGGAGAGAGAGGGTCTTGATGGAGGTTTGATTGAGAGGCGAAGGTTTTGATTTGAGTACTGGAGAGAAATTCTGATTTTATCAATTTATATAGCAGGGTTAATTTTGGTATTTTTAAAATACATTTTTTATACAACTGAATTGAGTATAATTTTAATAAAATCTGTATATAAAATGTGTATTGGTGGCAAAAACATGAATTTAGGAATTTTAGAATGACAATTTTTCAATTTTAAGTTTTGAGGTGGCAATTTCATAATTTCAAAGTTTTGGAGTGGCATAAAAAAATTTTCCCAAAAAAAAAAATATGATCCCAGTTAATACTTTATGATCTTAAATTATCAACCAGCCATGAAGCTATCGTGAGATTGATAGATCACAAATACTTCAATTATGAAAAACTACAAACAACTATTAAGCCAAACAAATGCAAAATGATTCCTCCGTAAAAAAAAAAGTATCAATGCTAAAAGAAAGAAACTACCCAAGTTAGTCACACAAGTACAAAATAAAAAAAAAAATATCAAATTTTGTGGTTCAATTCTAAAGGTCTGAATCTATTTCCTCTGGTAAGCATTTTCTACTTCCTTTAAGCACAACCTTAATATGCTTCTTCCATCCAACGAATTCGAACTCTAGACGCTGATCAGCTTCACTCTCTCTCGCTCTCTGCGCCAATCAGCTTCACCTTAGATTTGTTTCAAAAGAGAGAACAAGGAAGAGATTGACGGAGTTTTCCTAGAAGCTAGATAGAAAAAAGTTATTTGATTAGATGAAACCTAAGAGAGAGAGGAGAGAGAAAGCTATTTGATTAGATGAGAGGAGGTGAGAATTTAAGACAAGATATTATTTCAAGAGGCACTAAAAACAAAAAAACCAAAGGACTATTCATACATGGTTCCAGCATTTTACATGCAGGAATTTTTGTTGCCAACAATTTAGCCATATTGTTGCTTATTGGTGTTTTACTAGAAAAAAAATTGTTTGGATTCGAACCATTTATGCTAGTCCAAACTTTAAATTCAGGTCATTTGTAGTAGTCATTTAAGTATATTCAAATTTTACGGTACTCCATCTATTTTTCCAAAAATATTTTTATTTTATAATATTGTAATAGAAAAAAGTCAACAGAAATTGAATCAACATTGCTAACATTTCTATTTGAATACAAAAACTAACAATTTCACATGAATCGATTGTTCCACTGGAAAATCCAGCGGAAGCCTCTGCGTACTGTCCCATTGGATTAACCTATGGAAATGATATTTTTTTAAGTTTGAGAGTGTCTTCTATGGACATAAGGACCTATTTGTAAAATGAACATATTTTTATTTTCAAAGTTCAAACAGTCGATCCAAACCATTCATCTTGTTCTTCATATTAATATGTGCTTGGAGACCAAATTTTACATTTTTCTAAATTTTTTTACTATTTATTAAGATGGATACAAAAAACATCAAATTCAGACCATTGAATTTTGTACCCATCTTAATAAATAGTAAAAAATTCAGAAAAATGTAAAATTTGGTCTCCAAGCACATATTAATATGGAGAACAAGATGAACGGATCGACTGTTTGAACTTTGAAAATAAAAATATGTTCATTTTACAAATAGATATTTATGTCCATAGAAGACTTTGTTTTTTTTTTTAAATATGGTTCAAAGAGTATATTTCTAAATTGATTGTTTTTATATGTACGTTATGGATAGAAATTTTGGTAGGAGATCAAAGAGGAACGAAAGCACTATGACAACCAAATTAAGGGCATCCCTTGCACACATATTTAAGAATCGATCATGACTATGCATTAACAGATCTTAGGAGAAAGTTACATCTACCAAAAAGCGTTTGAAGATATTGAATTAGCCATAGCCTTCAATAATAACTTCGCTTTCCTTTTCTCTTCCTCTCTCGCTTTTGCTTTTGTTGTCTCACTTAGATAGAAATTCAATCAATTGCAGTTGGTTCGAAACATAATTTATTAATCATTTCTCTCTCAATCACTAATATCACCCTCTTTTTTTTTGGCATTTAGGTACATATTGGGAGTACAATGCATGCTTGGGCATTAAGGGACTGGTGATTAGTTATTTAACTTTTCAGTTCTAGTGGCAAAACACCAACTAATTAAGAACACAATAGTTTATATTCATTGTGCAAATTGACTCTTTATTTACAGACAAAAAGGTCCTTCTGTCCATCTATTTTTTTTTTTTTTTATAAATATGTACGTGATGTTTATTTATTTTCTTTGTTGCTTGCAGGTCATTGGTTTGAATTTCAAACAGATCATTCTGTTGAAAAAATATTAACTAATCTACTAATTTTAAATCTGAATTTTTATCAATAAAATAAATAATAATTATTAAAAATATAATCAAGAATAAAATTAAAACTTTATTACCCGGAACTGCAAAATACAGACCTAAGGCAACTTCCCGTCCTAAGCGCAGGAATAATCGGTTAAGTTTTCTCCAAGTTACGCCAGTATTCATTTGCCAGCGGGCACAACCGTGGTAGAGGTTGATGTAGCTTCTTTCAACAATGGTAGCAAAATAATAGTTTTACTATAAATAAAATATTTGTTTGTGGGAGAATAAAAATTAAACTTTATGAATTATAGAGCTAAGAGAAAGATTAAGAGCATGAAATTGTTGGATGAATTTTGGATTGATCCTTGATCAACTGCTCAACAAATATCATGTACTTTTTATAGATCAGTATGTGCATTAATGACAATTATAATAATTAACGGTAATATTTTAATGAAAATGAAACAGTCATCATATGCATAGCTCAAACGGAAATGAATTTAAGTTGCTTGCTGGTGCTATTCTTCAAATTGATTAAATTGAATAACATAGAGCATTGATGCTACGCACAACTCATATCCAATATACATTTGATTTGATTTTCTGTGACTGTGCATTATGAGCTTTTTTGCAGAAATTGGATCAAAGGAATTAATTCACAAATAGCTCTACAATTCATAAAGTTAAAAACATTAATATTAAAATAAGTATTTATTTATATAAAATTTTGGGTTTTCAAAATATATTTCTAACACATTCTCCGTCATGATCAAACATTACCGAGTTCCTCATTATATTCATGAATTTGTCATCCAAAGAATCCAGCAAGAATGGATTACATGCAAATAGTAAATTGTCTTTATAATATTGAAATTGCTGGTAATGATCACCACCAGAATTTGCATTATATAAATAAATATTTCGCATTATTTTGCTAGGCTTTTAACGACCCTCAAAAATTCTGACCACTAAGAAAATTAATTGTGTCATTACTGTGTTAAACTTGTTTAAGATAAAATGATAAAATGCTAATCCTCTAACTCAACTCTGTCTCTTTCTCTTTCCCCTCTCTCTCTCTCCCTCTCTCTGAAGGAAACTTGTGGAGCCCTAGACACCGAAACAGGTTTTGAATATTGCTCTTTCCGCAAATGCATGTCTCTTATGCTCCTCTCTGTCCAGAAAGAATGTATATTACATTCTTGGTTCACACGACAAGAAAATAAATTCATTTGATAGCAAAATGATGTATATACAAGCAACTAGGACAAGAAGAATATTACTTTCTTGTTACCAAGGCAAACCTAAAAGAAACCAGGAGCAGTATATTACTTTCTTCTTCCCTAGGTCACCTATATACATTTATATGTTTGATGAGAGTGTGTTGTTCCAAATAAATTAATGATGAATTATTTATGAAAATATTCTTTTTTATTTTATGCCTAATACGACAGTAACTATACACACACTTACAAATATTAATTAGATATTAAATAACACACACAGATATATATAACAAAGGTTGACTTTAATATTGTATTTTGAATCAAACTGGTTGGAACATTTTAAGGTTGACTTTGTATATGTATTATATTATTCTAACTCTTAGTGGAAAGCTAGAGGTGAGCTTTGACTCTTAGGTAGCTACGAAATGCTAAAAACATTGAGACATGTATCTTGCTTTATTGCAAGTTAGATGTGGTCAAAAGCTGATTTTCGTTGAATGCATGATACCCTTACTAAAAGGAGGATAATCATTACAGTATACTGTATACCTACGGGTTTTCATAAAAGAAAATCACTCACGTAATTATAATTATACGGTAGGTACACGATTCCTCTCTGGTTTTAATTAGCTCCAGCTATTAATTAAGCCTTTTGTATTATTCTCTTTGCACGTGTCCACCTTGCAAAAAAAAAGGAGGGGTTTCATTTTTCCCATGTGCAGAGTTACATGAGATTGGTATTAGTGCATTAAAAGACAAAGACAAAGATCTATCTTAGGGTCGCCAGATTCAAATTAAGTGTGGAGTGCAAACCACTATACGTGTTTTATTGTGTATTAAAATACTGATATTATAATATTGGGGATATATAAAGAATGTACAGAGAACCAAACGACAATCTAAATCACACTTTAATACTCGATCTTTGACTGTCGTTAGTGTACTCATGATTATGTTCAATGACCTTTGATCACGGGATAACAAACCTAAGAAAGATCCGCTGCACATGCATGGGAAGCAAAAGAGTTTAAAAAGAGATACGTACTGAACAAATTAAAGGACATTGAAAAAAGAACCAACAATCAAACAAAAGCTTTACAAATTCTCTAAATAAATGGAATTTCAGCCACTAGTGCGATCGATGGATCTTAATTTGCGTCCTTCATCACATGTACTAAAAAAAAAAAAACGCAACTAATTTAATTTAGTCAGGCCCAGTGGAAAAGGAATGGTTTGGATCGGATAACGATTTTATTGAAAAAAGCAAATATTTTATTTTGTATAATTTTAATAGGTCGGCTCAATTAATATTATACAAATTGACACTTCTTGTGTCCATTAATAAAATCTGAAAACTATGATCGATCTTCACGTTTCTTCTCACGTTTCTTCACGTTGAGGCATATACTTTGATTTGTTGTATACGTGAAATATTTAGTTTTATGCTGTTTGAAACATACAACTTGGAGATATTAATAATGTTAATAAAGTGATCACACAAAAATGTTAAAATAAATATGTCAATATATAAAATGAAGAGGTATCATGTTTAGTTTTTTATTGTTCAATATATCAATTACTCAACCTATATATATAAATATATAATGTCGGACAACTTTTCAATTAATTAACCATCGGAACAGTTTTTTAACATGTTCTCTAACCTACATTCCTTACATTTGATAAATGAAGAAAATTAGAGTAGAGTATTTATTATTATGAATTTAATAATTAAAATTTTGTTGTAGTAAAGTCTATATAATCAGTGTAGTAAATAAAAAGAAATGACAAAATTTAAGAAATTTAATGCTTTAGCTTGACCTACTCTTAATTCATCTTTAATGATATATTAAATATATAAATATGTATGTATGTATGTATGTATGTATGTATGTTTGTATGTTTGTATGTATATTTGTACATATGTATGTATGTATGTATGTATGTATGTATGTATGTATGTATGTATGTGTGGTTTGTTCCGTAATTTGCATGTGGATATGCTGAAATTTATTATTTTGATTTTTTTCCTTGTTTGATTTCTTCTCCAAATTCTTCCTTTTCTCAATATCTGAAAATTAGCTCAAAAGAAAATAATAACACAATCTTTGACAAATAACTAAAGATCAAATAAATTTTTGGTTAAATTCTAAAGTAAACCATATAAAAATGTATATATGTTTTGCACTAATCTGTCTGGTGTAGGATTGAGGAAGAGTCGTAGAACCAAACCCATTCTGGACTTGTGAGTAACCAAATCCAAACCTGTTTACATCTTATTGATTAAACACTGATTAGGCACTAGCATTACCAAATGGAAGTTCTGGTCTTTATGGCTCAAATCCATGGTTACTTTTTCAGAGAAGGATTGTTGTCGTTCCAATTGTGTCCTTGAACAACACCTAGTAACTGATTTTAATAGCAATTGTGTTAATAATATGAAATGATCTCCCAAATTATAATTAAAAATAAATAGCCGCGACAAATATATCTTGATATTATTTACAACTGAAGTTACTGATTTAATAAAAAAATCATATTTTTACAATGTAAAAATACATGCACTCTTAAAACTAGTATCGTGCCTGTACGTTGCAATGGGACATATTATAATATTGAACAGAATATAAAGAGACTTTTTTATTTGACATTCACACAAAATTAAGAAAAAAATATTTAAATAAAAATAAAAGACACAAATGAAAAAAAAGAAAATTCAAATATTAAATAACAATAAAAGAAACATCAACAAATGAAAAAAAAACATATCAAGTATAACATGAAAAAAAAAGTTATTGAAGTATCATTGCCAGTGTGATCCTCTTCGATGTAGTCCAACATTTATGAAAATAAACAAACAAAATATGAAAAGTAGATTATAATTGCTCATATTAAAAATATAATAAAATAATAAAATTAGACATGTTAAATAAATATATTATAATTCTAGAGAAAAACTTAACTGACATCTTTCAAACCGGGTCAAGACTCAGAATTTAAATTAATTTTTAAATCTGCCACTCTCAAATCAAAAAACTGTACCATTAAGCAATGAAGGAACCGGTGCCACTCTAATTCAAAAGTCACTAAATTGAACTTATAAGTTTTATTGCGCAATGCTTCTCGTCTTGTGTTGGCTGTGGGGTTGGAAAATTTAACACAAAACACAATACTATTTAATATCTAATTTTCTCTACAAGAAAGACAAGTCATTAAATGATTCAAATATTTAGAGGAGAAATTATTCATAAAGAAACAAAATTGAGAAATATATGATTAAATGATTCAAATAAAGATTTTCTCTACAAATATATTCTTCATGAAAATTATTTTAACAGTGAAAATTTCTCTATAGATTATTTCTTTACACAAAAATTTTAGATATTCTTCATTTTCTCTCCAGATCGGAAATATATAGTTATTTCCATCAGCACAAAATTTGTTATTCATCTATTCGCAAAGATATATAATAGTAGCCCTAATAAAGATTATTTTTCTTCTTGACACAATGAATATAGCATATCAAAAATTTTCTCTATAGTTTCGGAAAGATTGAATAATTTTCATTTTAATTAGTCAAAAATATAGAGAACGAGGGGGTCTTGATTTTAATAGCAAGATTTTGGCTCAAGGCTGCAAGAAGTGAGAGAAAAAAATTATTTGGACCATTTTGTCTAAGTTCAGAAAATAAACAAATAAAGGGGTTATTTACTTCTTTAATGGACACCTCATTAATTGGATATAATCAATTGTTGATTCATTGTTTAATTGGTAACCAATTCTAGTTGGCTTTTCCTAATGAAGAAAAAAAAGTTGCTGCTAAAAAAAAATTCTGCTTTGAATTTTGTGCGCTATCTTTCATTCTTCAACGGAAAGTCAATTCTTAATTTTCAAATATCTAAAGGTTAGACATGTACGGAAGTTGACAATACAAATTTTAGATAAACTTTTTAAAAAATAAAGTTTAGCTCTTTAATAATAAATTATAATATAACATGATAACGAAGACAAAAAATTTGATATTTTAAAATGATTTATAAAATTTATTTATTATTTATTTTCTTACTTTATTTATTTACATATTATTTTAATTTATAGATGGATGTTGATGAGTCGGCAATTTCATTCGAACAAGAAGCCGAAAGACTTGAATTAATAAATTTCATTAGGAATAAAAATTGTTATTTTTATGCTACTACATTATAGATTGCAACAGTTATATTAAAAAAAAAAATTTTTTGTCATGCTCTCTTTGCTATTATGGAGACCATCTTGCCCCCTTCTAAAGTGCAGTAGTTGACCAAGATTTTTTATTTTTTGAGATACACACATAAACATGATTACATAAATAAATAGAATGCATAATAGATATACTTTGTTATACAATAAATTGATAAAAATAAAACTATCTATTTGTAACTAATAATTAAAAAAACTAAAAAAGGAATAATGTAATGTCTTCACCGATTTATCCTAATTTGCATACTGTCAAAAAATAAAATTCTCATTCTGCTAAGAAAGAAAATCTTTCAATTTATTTGAAAAAATTAATTGCTTTATTAATTCAAATTGTTCATTATTTTGCTTTATTAATTTTCTTTTTGAAATATGGACAAAATGGCCTAAATAAAAAATTTCCCTTGCATTGTAGCTGTCTTGAGCCAAAATTTGGGTGAGGATTTTAACAGCTAAAATTTGATTCAATGCAGCAACGAAGTGAGAGAAAGATTTTATTTGAACCATTCTGTCCATGTTTCAGGAAGGAAATTAATAAAACAGCATACAAGTAAACCTTCTGCATTAATAGAGCATCACTTCTGTATTGGAAATATTTTCTTCAAATAAATTGAAAGATATATATGATGAACGCAATGTTGTATTACCTTTTATTGTTAAAAAATTAGACATTCTTTTCTTTCTTTTTTCTAAAAATGACAACCTGGTCATTTTATATTAAATATTGAGTTTCTGCATTTGAAAATTTGTTTGCCTTTTTGTTGTCGTTTTTTTTTTTTGTCAATTTCATATAACAACATGCCTGATTTTTTTTTTTTGTACAATTTAAAATTTATATCTGGACATTGTTTTGTTGTCTATTCCTTTTGACCATGAAGCAAATAAGTTGATTGTAAAGAATGATATTTACTATTGCATTCATTTTTATATATTTTTAAATCATTGATGACCAGTTTAATGATATATAGGTCAACCAACATGCCTCGTACTGATTTGAGCCATTCCAATTCATAATGTAGGAGAATAAAAATAACAATATTTATTCTTAAAAAAATTATTTTAACAATAAAAATTCAAATAGAGTTACCGATGAGTAAATCTTAACTCTTGAGTTTAAGCAATGTACGACAATCTTTTTTAAACCAATTTTCTTGTTTCATAATTAATTAATCAATCCAATTTACACTTAAGTTTTGATTTAAAAAATCAATTAGAAAGAGGAGAGAAAATGAATATATTTTTTTTCTCTAACAATAGGCAGGCACGACCCATAGACAAAATAAGTTAACCCATCCAGAGAGATAATTTAACTTACTACTCTGCCGTAACTTAATTCTTATGTTATCATGACCACCGTAAGTTATTCTTATTTAGCAGCTTAATTGCTGAATAAATTTTTTATTTCTTCACTTAAGCTGCATTTAACCAAACACGGGCATCAGATTGTTCTTTAAGTTTCCATTTAAAATCAGCCATGTGCGACATTTAATATTAACAATGTGTGCATGCGACTTTGATTTTGAAGAGTTTTGACACGGGATATTTTTTTTTTCTGTGGTAACATGGCTGACTAAATATATAGAGGTATCTTATTATAGTTGGAAAATAATGAATAGTTAAATAGGTATTATAACATATTTTGTCAACTTTTTGTATTTTTATGGTTATTTTGAAACGAGCTACGCTTGAATAGTGGCAGTGGGGTGCGGTTGTGGCTGGTTTTGAAAATGGGCTGCTTGTATCTGGTGCTGTAGTGAATTTGGGAATAGAACAAACAGGTCGTTCATAGCTTGTAATAGTAGGAGATGTGGTTATAATCAAGTTTTGGAGTGGTGTGAAAATAAATTTTCCTTGAATTAGCCATAGCCTTCAATAATAACTTCGCTTTCCTTTTCTCTTTCTCTTTCGCTTTTGCTTTTGCTTTCTCACTTAGATAGCAATTCAATTGTAGTTGGTTTGAAACGTAATCTATTAATCATTTCTCTCTCAATCACTAATATCACCCTTTTTTCTTTTGGCATTTAGGTACATATTGGGAAGAGTACAATACATGCTTGGGCATTAAGGGACTAGCGATTATTAGTTATTTAACTTTTCAGTTCTAGCGGCAATTTAAACACCAACTAATTAAGAACACAATAGTTTTATATTCATTGTGCAAATTGACTCTTTATTTATAGACAAAAAGGTCCTTCTGTACACCTAGAAATTTTGATTTTTTATAAATATGTGCGTGATGTTTATTTATTTTTCTTGTTGCTTGCAGGTCATTGGTTTGGATTTCAAAGAGACCATTCTCAGTCACAATCAAACATTGCCGAGTTCCTCGTTATATTCATGAATTTACCATCCGAAGAATCTAGCAAGAATGGGTTACATGCAAATTCTAAATTGTCTTTATAATATTGAAATTGCTGGAAATGATCACCACCAGAATTTGCATTATATAAATAAATATTTGACATTATTTTGCTGGGCTTTTAACTACTTTCAAAAATTCTGACCACTAAGAAAGTTAATAGTGTCATTACTGTGTCAAACTTGTTTAAGAAAAAATGATAAAATGATAATCCTCTAACTCAGCTCTGTCTCTTTCTCTTTCCCCTATCTCTCTCTCTTTCTCTCTCGAAGGAAACTTGTCGAGCCCTAGCCACCGAAACAGGTTTCGAATATTGCTCTTTGCACAAATGCATGTCTCTTATTTTCCTCTCTGTCCAGGAATAATATATATTACTTTTTTGGCTCACACAACAAGAAAAAGAATTCATTTGAAAGCAAAACGATGTATATACAAGCAATCAGGACAAGAAGAATATTACTTTCTTGTTACCTAGGCAAACCTAAAAGCAACCAGGAGAAGTATATTAGTTTCTTCTTCCCTAGGTCACCTATATAAATTTGTATGTTTGCTGAGATTGTGTTGTTCCAAATAAATGATGAATTATTTATGAAAATATTTATTTTATTTTATGCCTAATACGACAGTTACTATACACACACACGCACAAATATTAATTAGACATTAAATAACATACACAACAGTTGACTTTAATATTGTATTTTGAATCAAACTGGTTGGAGCATATTAAGGTTCACTTTGCGTATTTATTATACATACTATTCTAACTCCTCGTGGAAAGCTAGAGTTGAGCTTGCTCTTGACTCTTTAGGTAGCTACGAAATGCTAAAAACGTTGAGGCATGTATGTTGCTTTATTGCATGTTAGATCTGGTCAAAAGTTGATTCTCATGTGAATGCATGATACCCATCTTACTTTACTAAAGGAGGATAATCATTACAAGTTGCTCTTTTATTAGTTATTACACTCCACAATATATACTTTGATTCGTTGTATACGTGACATATTTAGTTTTAGTTTTATGCTGTTTGAAACCACCCTATATATCAATCATAACTTCCTCTCCCCCACCTTACATAATCAATCAACCCCTACTTTCTCCTTGTTCCCTCACTTACACGCTCTCCTTCTTCTCTCTGCTCCTGTCGAGTCCACCAAGACAATTCTCTTGTTCTGAACCTGAAACTGCAACGGTACCGGGTGAGTGTCTCTGATTTCTCTCTTTTTGGGATTCACTTCTATCTCCCTTATTGATTTCCTTCCCATTCTATCATGTTCTGGCTTGATCTGTTGGTGGCGCCTGATATGTTGGTGGGGGCTCTAAGGTCTAGAGTTTCAAGCTTCAGCAGCCTTCAAGTTGGTAGCATTTGACAAATTTTTGCAACTTCGTAATTAAAGTTAAATTTAAGTTGTTTACCATATATAGTACTTTTTAAAATATTTCTTTTGAATTGAAGTTACTTGGTGGAGCTTCCAGTCGAATTGGGTGTTAGATTTTGTTACCACAGAGAAAGAAGAGATTGCAAATTAGTACCTGGAGCAACTTGGTCAAAGGTATTCTTAATATTTCTTGAAATTGACATTCGATCTTATTATATATAGGTGACTATTTGGTAATTTATAGGTGACTATTTGGTGTATAGTTTTTTGCTTTGTAGCATAAATGGCAACCCAATATTAATAGTATGATTTATGTTTCAAACAATTAGATCACTGTCACTGTAATGAGCCCACAATTCTTAGAACAAAGCAATTTTATAATTCATTTATGCAATTTCACTAATGTTACCAATAACTTATTGGATAAGGATACGAGTAAAAATTATTTCGTCCTTGTTGTCTTATAAGATAATTATAAAAACTTAAATTATTATTAACTACACGGTTTTCTGAAACGTCTCTTCAATAAAAATATATTTCAAGCATTTGTAATGACATGGTTTATTTTGTTGTTGTGACAATGTAGTATAATGTGGCTAGCGCATCCTAAAATAATATCCAGTCCAAAACTTATCTTACGATACCAAACTTGAAAAAACAAAAAATATTTGGTTATTGCTATCTGATACTTTTTATTCTACGGATAATAAATCAAACTAAAAAAGTAAAAGCGCTAGCTAGCACCGTACAGATTAATTACCGAGCTAATCTTCTGTATCATTGTCTTTTCTAATCTTCTTATGGATCTAGAAATCCTTAATGAATTTATATCATAGGCACATTAGTTTATTCTTAAAACTTAACATTAGAAGTATAATTTATATAATAATTATATTAGAGTGAGGCTTTGGTGTACTATATGCATTATGCAGGTGAGTTGGTGTTGCTTTCAATATCTATAAAAAATAACAAGATTAGTTCATATTATTTTTGTTCACTAAAGTGATTTAAATATATTTTTTTTAGAAACCTAAAACCTAAAAATTATAATTATGATTGGTGTTGCTTTACAAACTCTACTCACAGTGTTGAGTTATTTGAGATTTTAATTAGCAAGTTATATACATTTCAAACAACTTATACTATAGTTTTTAATTATAAATATAATTTAACTTAATTTTAAAAATGCTATTAAGATTATAAAAAAGGTTGACAAATAATTCTTATATAGTTTTGATACATATTTTTTAAACTGTTTGTTTCGTACATTCCCTATAAAATTCATAATATCGGACTCAAGTCATTCATAACACTTAATGGTTTTAGAAACCTTTAATGAATTTAATTTTGTTTCCACATTAGTTAAAAATAATAAGGCTTAGTTTATGCCATTATTGTATATTATTTTATTGGTCCATACCACAAGCAAAAGAAGGCATAAACCACCAACCAGGACAAGAAGTATATTATCAACATTCTACAAGTGTTGTGCTTGATTTGAAAACTTGAGATAATAATAAAAAATAATAAAATGTCGTTTGATTCACCATAAAGTTGTTGTACATTTACAAATCAGCCCTGTTTTCGGGAATCATTTGAATGTTTGATGAGATTGATAAATTATTCATGAAAAAATACTTTTTAAGTTTTTGCTTAATACTACAGTAAATCTATAAGAATATATGTATATATATACACAAAAATATTAATTAGACATTAAAATACACATATAACAAGGGGTAAGGTTGACTTTAATTTTGTATTTTGATATACAACTAGTTGGAGCATATATATTAAGGTTCACTTTGCGTATGTAAGAGTAAAAATATAGGATTCATTTTGCTAAAGTAAAAAGTTGACGAATGTATATTACTTTATTGCATCTTACATCAGCCTTAATTTGATGAGATTAATTGTCTTATTCCAAATAAATGATGGATTATTTATGAAAAATGAAATACTTCTTGGGATGCTAAAAAAGTTGAAACATGTATGTTACTTTATTTCAAGCTGGATATGGTCAAAAGTTTATTTTCATGTGGATTCAAATGCATGATATCCACCTTAATTAGTATTATTTAACTAAAAGAGAGGATAATCATTATTATAAGTTAGTTTTTTTGTTGCACTCCACAGCTAAAAGTGTGTCTGCTCAATATTTCAATTACTCTACCTATTTATAAATATGACAAGTGAAAAGTTGGAGATATTACTAATGTTTAATAAAGGAACCCAAAAACCTTAAATTAAAAATGTCAGTAGACAAAATGGAGAGGTATCATTTTAGTTTTTTTGCTCAATATTTCAATTACTCAACCTATATATAAATATGTTAAGTCAGACAACATTCAAATTAATTAACCATCGGAACAATTTATTAAGATAATTTTAAATATTAAAATTTGGTTCTAGTAAAGTCTATATAATTAGTGTAGTAAACTAAAAAAAAAATATCAAAATTTAAGAAATTTAATGCTTGACGTTTTACACTTAAATCATCTTTAATAGATATATTAAAAAATGTGTGTGTGTGTGTGTGTTGCACTTTTTTATTGTACTTTTTTTATTTGTTTTGTATTGCAGTTACTTGGTGTAGCTCTCAATCGAATTGGATGTGAGATTTTGTTACATTAGAAAAAGAAGAGACTATAGAGCAGATTGTGAATAAGTATCTGGACCAACTTGGTCTAAGGTATTCTTAATATTTCTTGTAATTGACATTCAATCTTATAATTTTATTGCTAACAATTTGGTGTATAATATTTTCTTTTGTGGCATAAATGACATCCCAATAGCAATAGCAATAGTATGAAATATGTTTCAAAAAAGCACAATTATCGATGGTCTAGTAGACCATCCGATAAAAGCACAATTGTTTTTATTTTGTATGTAAATTGAGAATTAAAGACTCTACTTGAGCAGCGTACAACACTCCCCCAAGAAAAAAACATTTTTTTTTGTTATTATTAAAGGTCCCGGTACACTCCAACATCTAGATATTATTATCGAGAATTGAACCTACATAACCGATTAGAGACGAGAACTCAAACTACTGCACTAAGTTCGTGGTTCTAAGAAATAAATCAATTTTACAATTCATTTCAATTTATTTATATGGCTTTTTATCTATTCATCTGACTTGTATCATATTCAATAAGATGGGTATTAGTAAGACTTGTTTCAATTAGCTTAATGGATTAGGATAGAGTAAAAACTACTTTCTATCGTTGTCCTATAAGATATATAATTATATATAAAAACTAAAATTATTATTATCTAGACGGTTTTCTGAAACTTATATTCAATAAAAATATATTTCAAGCATTTGTACTTATTTTTGTTGTTGTTATAGTGTAGTGTAGAAAAACAAAAATGAAATTACGTTTACATTTCATCTAATTTGGAGGTTTAAAAAATCAAATTGATTATTGGGCTATTCTTTCCTTTTCGTATCATTATCTATTTTCTAATCTTCTTCATTTTATTCTTCATAAACTACATACTTAATAAGATTATAAATTAAATTATTTAAAATTCAAACACATATTTAAAATTTATTAGGATATTACATTTTTATATAATCTAATCTTCTAGTTTTCTGTCATGATATGAAATCGATTAGGATATTATATTTTTATATTATTTTGCATTTGTGACACAAAATTTGTCCCATGAAAACGAATTTGGTAGTACATTTTCATCTATTATAAAAATTAGCGAAGTAGCTTATACCATGCTTTTAAAAAAAAAAAAAAATATCAGCAAATTTAAATTACAAATATGCAGACATTATTATGTTCATACCATATGTGATTAAATTTTGACTACTATTTGATAAGTTTTAGAGTCCAATTATTTAACAAAAATATGACAAATGTTAACAAAAAGTAAGTCATATTGACAACTAATTATTTAACAAAATGTGACAACCAATTCGATAATCGTTAAAATAAAATGTTGTTCATTATTTAGATAGATTGTATATAAAAATCAATTTAATTTTATCAATGAGCAGAAGATTTACAAATAATGCATGGTTATCAATTTTATCAGAAAAAGTAAAAGATTCAAAAATATGTGCGGGTTTACAATTAATCTTATTTCAATAAGAAAACAAACTGAATCAAAATACACAACTAGTAAATAGTATTTTAACGCAGATTTAAATTAAAATAAAGCTCCACTTTTAGTTGAGGTATAATAAAAAAGTTGAGGAATGTATATTACTTTATTGTAAGTTAGATTTGGTCAAAAGTTGATTTCTATGTCAATGCATTATACCGTCTTAGTCTTATTTAACTAGAAGAAAGATAATCATTATTATAAGTTGCTTTTTTGCATTTCACAATATATTGTTTGATGCGGTATGACAACTAAAAGTGAGCCAGCATGACTAATATATATGTATACTTCATTTATATGGCTCAATATTTCAATTACTCAATCTATATATAAATATGAAAAGTGAAAAGTTGGAGATATTACTAATGGGAGGTATCATTGTTAGTTTTTTTGTTCAATATTTCAATTACTCAACTTATATATAAATATGTAATATCGGATAACATTCAAATGAATTAACCATTGGAACAGTTTATTAAGATACTACTTTTTTTAAATATTAAAATTTGGTTGTAGTAAAGTCCACCTAATTAGTATAGTAAATTAAAAAAAGTCAAAATTTAAGAAATTTAAATACTTTACGTTTTTACTCTTAAATTATTTTTAATCGACATATTAAAATGTGTGTGCGCGCACACGCATATTGCACTTTTTTTATTATAGTTTTTTTAGATATTTATTTTGTATTGCAGTTACTTGGAGGAGCTCTCAGTCGAATTAGAAGTGAGATTTTGTTCAAAGACTATAGAGGAGTGCAAATAAGTACCTAGAGCAACTTGGTCAAAGGTATTCTTAATATTTCTTGAAATTGACATTTGATCTTATAATTTATTGCTGACTGTTTGGGATATATAGTATTTTCCTTTGTGGCATAAATGACATCCCAATAGTAATAATATGATTTTTGTTTCAAAAAATTAATTCATAGTTTTGTAAAAGGAGGTCATCAATAAAACTGATTTTTTTTTTCTTTTGTTACTAAGGAGTAGATAATTTTCTCCAGTCTACTTTGATCATCGGTAAAATTTCATCTAATTTGGAGATTTAAAAAATCAAATTGATTATAGTTATTCTTTCCGTATCATTATCTCTCAGCTAATATTCTTCATTTTATACTTCATACATACATACTTAATAAGATTATAAATTAAATTATTTGAAATTCAAACACATATTGAATTAGGCACGGCAAAATGCATTTTACATTATCTAATCTTCTAGTTTTGTTTCATAATATGAAATCGATTAAGATATTACAATTTTATATTATTTTACATTTGTGACACAAAATTTCATCCCATAAAAATGAATTCGGTAGTACCTTTTCATCTATTATAAAATATCAGCGAATTTTCAATTACACATGCAGACATTATTTTGTTCAAACCATATGTGATTAAATTTTGACTACTATTTTATAAGTTCTAGAGTCTAATTATTTAACAAAATATAACAAATATTAAGAAAAAAGTAAGTCATATCGATAACTAATTAAGTTGCTTTGATAATTGTGTCAACGAATTCGATAATAGTTGAAATAAATTGTTGTTCATAATTTAGATAGATTGTATATAAAAATCAATTTAATTTTATCAATGAGTAGAAGAATTACAAATAATGCACGGTTATCAATTTTATCAGAAAAAAGTAAAAGATTCAATAAGAAAACAGAGCGGATCAAAATAGACAACTAGTAAATAATATTTTAAAACACAGACTTAAATTAAAATAAAGCTCCACTTTTAGTCTAATTTGAAATTTAATATTTAATTATCCTCTTTAGAAATTATGCTATCTTTAATTGTCAATCGGACAATTAGTGTACAAAACATCACATTTTTTTAAATTAAGAAAATGTGTAATTGGCTTCCCAATGAATGTGTAATGGGTAAATAGGTAACAAAATTATAAAACTAAAAAATTATGTAAAAAAAATTCCATGTGGGGTGGCATCTGTTAGGATTCAAATTGGACTTCCTTCTTTGTCCCTACTTTTCCTCCAACTTCACTAACTTATACCCTCTCCTTCCTTTCTTCTCTTAACTACCAGATCGAACCGCAAGTATCAGTCATGCATCATTAATTAACAGTGCTTTTTAAATGTTTCTTTTGCTTGTTTGGTGGCTTTTGAATTGAATGTGTAAGGGGGGGGAAGGATTCTTTTTAATTTAACAACGATAGAAGTTTAAGATAGGGAGGGAAGAATTTTGGGTGTGATTTTTAGAAAATTAAAACAGAGATGGATGCTATACCTTTCATAAAAGAAATACATTCTAAATCCGCCCTCAGAGTTTTTTTATCAGACTCTGAGGTTATCCCGGTTATTTGATGATATTATTGATGATATTGAATATCTGGCGTGGCTTTTCGAGAAACAAAAGGGTAAACTCAGGGAGCACACTGAGGATGAAAAGCTAGAAACAATTAAGCAAATCCAAGAGGCTTTCAGAGCATTTGGAATTTTAAGGAGGGAGACTTTTGAACGTCCTCTCACACATCGGGGAGTGACATGGATTAAGAAAGAACTAGATAGTTTTATTAATGGGTTGTGTGGAGACACATGCAATAAGAGAGAACTAGAAAGTTTTATTAATGAGTTGTTTTCCAGTTCTAGAGAGAGAAGAAAGGGGTCACTATGGTCTAGTCAACGTGAAGTGACACGTGCTAAGAGAAAACTAGATTCTTTTATTGATGAGTTGGCTTCCTGCAATTATTTGAAGCAAAGAGAAGTAGAAGGTGAGTTAGAGCACAAAGTCGACATAGAAGCAGTTATGAACTCTCTCCACGACATAAAAAGCATGGAAGACTTGCTTCCTGATAACGCAAATAGTTCAAACTGCTTAACAAATGATGAGAAGAGCCGAGCACTCCTCCTCATAACAGCAATTCCAGCTCTTCGTGAGCTCAAAGACCCTAATAAAATGCTCCTTCTCTTATTAGAGTTATCCACAGAACTGGACGATCTCCCTGAACAAATTTGCGAGGCATGTGAAGGACAGCCTCAGGTTCTTCTCCTTATAGGGAGTCTCCTTTCGGTCAAACCAAGGACCTACGAGGCATGGAACAGGGTGAAAGATGATCTTGTAGAGATCAACAAGATCAAAGAGTCCAACAATGGTGCATCTGATAATTATATGTGGCACATTTATACCTACTGCTATGATGATTTATCTTACTTTCTGGCACCATGCTTTCTTTATTTAGCATGTTACCCGTTGAATTATGAGATTCATGCAAGGTCTCTAATAGAGATATGGAGTGCTGAAGATCTTTTTAATCCACAAGATGGAGAGACTATAGAAGAGACAGCAAATAATTACCTGGAGCAACTTGTTCAAAGGTATTCTCAATAATTCTAAAAATTGATATTTGTTCTTATAATTTATAGGTCATTTATTGTTAGGTGTGCATTGTTTTTGCCTGTTTCTTAATAAATAATAGGACGTTGCCTATTTAATTAAAAAACTAGCTCATAGTTTCCTAAAAAGATTTCATCAATAAAACTGAATTTTTGCTGGTATACTTGATGATCAATAAAAGCATCATTTATTTTTAACTTTTTAAGTAAACTGGAAATTAAGGTCACTCAAGAGAGAAGACAAATAATGGTGCATTGCTAGTTTTCAATTCTAACGAAACAATACCAACCAGAAATACACAATCTAAAAATATACAACACTCCCAAGCTAAGAACAAAGAAATTAATTTTATATTCATGTACACAAATTCACTCTTTAATTTCTTATAGATAAAAAGGTCATGTCCATCTAGAATATTTTTTCCTTTTTATATATATGTAATTGTTGCTTATTTATTTTCCTTGTTGCTTGTAGGTCATTAGTTTCGGTTTCAAAGAGATCATTCTCAGGTGCAATCAAATGTTGCCAAGTACGTCAATCTATTCATGAATTTTGCATCAAAAAATCATACGAGGAAAACTTTTTGGTTGCCAATCCAAGCAAGCAAGAAATTGAACCCGTGAACCGGGTAGCATTTTATAATGATGACAAGAAAAAATACACAGAGGGAAAATTTTATTATGTCACTTCTTTACTCTGTTTTGATTTTGATATGAATGCTTTGGGAGAAAACATGTTCGAAACCCAATTTTATTTAAATGTGTTGGAATTGAGGAAATCCGCAATCCCACAAAAATTTTTGGATCTCCTTCATATCGAAAAACAACTAGGATACCTGGGTTTGAGAGGTAGTAACATATCTGAGCTCCCTGAAAATATTGGAGACATGGAAAATCTCAAAACCTTTGATGTTAGAGAGACAAATATAAAAACCCTACCTGAATCTCTGTGGAACATCAAAACACTTCGTAATGTATATGTCAAACCTAGCCCCCAAATTAAAGGCCCACCCTCCACAACAAATATACATGATATGCAAATCCTGAAAACAGTTACAGTTCCAGAGTCATGGCTAAAGAACATTCCACAGTTCCTGAACAACCTTAGAAAGTTAGCACTTTCAAATAGGGACAATCCAAACTCCAAATCAAATCCATACTGGAAATCTATTTCTAACATGTTAAGTCATATGGGTAATCTCCTCTCAATGACAATTATAGGCGACATTGTACCGTCAGAGTTTATTGATATTCGGGCCTTTCCGAATCTTGAGACGGTAAAGTCAATTAAATTAGAGGGAGAATGGAAATGCCGGAAACTATTCATAGATCATGTTAAATTTCCACCAAATCTTGTGAAGCTCACCTTAACCAAGTCTGGTTTGAAAGAAGACCCCATGTCCACGCTAGAAAGACTACAAGCACTGAAATATCTGAGGTTACAAGAGGGAACATACACAGGGAAGAAAATGGTTTGCTCTACAAATGGGTTTCCACAATTACAGTTCTTAGAAATTTCCAAATTGAAGAACTTGGAGATTTGGGAGGTGAAACCGATGGCTATGTCACAACTTACCACACTGCGTGTTGTTCAGTGTGACAAACTGATGCAAATAGATTGGTCCACAAATGGGTTTCCACAATTGCGGTTCTTAGAACTTTCTCAATTGAAGAACTTGGAGATTTGGAAGGTGAAACCGATGGCTATATCACAACTTACTACACTACGTGTTGTTCAATGCCTGAAACTCAACAACCTTCCCATTCTAGAGCATGTTACTGATAAGGTTATAGAAAATTAAAATGCTTCTTTCAATCTCTATCCTATTAATTTGTTTTCTTTCTACATGTGTCCCTTGTTTGTTAAATGAATGTATGTTTGGGATTATTTTGTTGATAATAATGTATGTTTGAGATGACATTGAGTAAATTTCATGTTTTTAATGGTTTTGGTGTTTAATGAAATAGTATTTTTACTTCTTTTTTATTTTATTTTTATACATGTTGTGTTGTGATTATAGAATGGTCACGAGCTCATGATTTTCGTAGGGGTGTCAATGGCACTCTTTTATCCGTTTATCTAATCCGTATCATATTTGATAAGACATGTGTGATTAAGGTTCTTTTTTGTTAGCTTATCTGGTACAAATATGGATAAATATTTTTTTGTTAACATAACGGATAAGGATATGTATGGGTAAAGACTATTTCGTGATGATAACAGATATGATACTGTTTTATTCATGACCGATATATATCTCATTAACGGCACCCTTTTATTCATTTACCCGACCGATACCGCATTCGATAAGATGGGTATGGTAGTTCTTTCCGTTATCTTTCAGGGTATGGACAAGTATAAAGTTTTTTTTTTCCGTTAACTTAATATGAAAGGTATAAAATGCTTCCACCCGTCCCGTATCGTACCGTTGTTGCTTAAGAAATGCAATAATACATAACAAAAAATAAATTCACAATATATCCTTAAGAAATAAAATCTACTAAAAAATCAAAGAAACACAGTAATACACATGCATTACAATTAAAAGAATGTTGTTAGATCTGAGAATAATTGTTTTTTTTTTGTCCTAATGAGTAAACAAAGTCGTTATATCGGGGAATAATTTTCACCCTTTTATGAGATTAAGCTGCGTCATACATCATTAGCATTTTCATATAAATATCGCATGACTCGTCTTGTGAAAATAGTCATTGACTTTCTCATACCTGTTCAAAAAAACCTTTGTCAAATCTAGAACCGATTAAATTAATTGCGGACTCAATTAAAAAAAAAAAAAAAACTTTGTCCCACTCAAAGTTCATGCATGCTTTCAGCTGATAAAATATCCTTTTAGAAAACTTAATAAAATAAAAGAATATAAATTCCCATTTTTGTATTACTGAAGTTTTTATTATTTAATTAATTGTTTATTAGTCGACATTTAACATTTTACTCTAAGACGGCCTTTTTACAAAAGAAATTGGGTTTTGTCCAAAGCCATGCTTAAACCGTCTAATTTGTGTTGAGATTCATGTGAAAGGATTTCAACATAATAAGTTCATATGATCTAATAAATATAAATTGTTTGTGCGAATTTCGAAACAGATCAGATAGTTTGGGTCTGACTTTAAACAAAAACCCTACCCTTTACAGAATTTTCAACAGATTCCACTACTAGAATCTGAGTTTATTGCAAGGGCAGGGCTAGTTTTTTGCAAGGGGAGAATGGTCCTTGCAAAAGGAATGACATTTCTGACTTGTTGCAAGGATATGCCCTTGCAATTGTTTCGCATGGAACTGTGGGATGTGCAACCATGCAAATGATATCTTCCTCTCCTTGCAAATACAATATGAAAGTCAGATATTATAATTAATTCGAGGTCCATGCAACAACTCAACTCCTTGCCCTTGCAAATACTTAGGCACATATTAGATATTGTATTTTATTAAGGCTCCATGCAAATACCTAATACCGTGCCCTTGCAAATACTTAACCACCCATTTATATTATATTTTATTGAAGGTCCTTGTAAATACTCTACCATCCTGCGCATGCAAATAGTATGTATTGTTGAATCTGAGTAATTGCATGGGGTACCCTTGCAACTGTTTTGTTTATGGAGACCAGATGCATTTCTGTTTATTTGATTTCTCCTTTAAATGAACAATTTTTTTATAAATCATAACAACATGAATAATAGCATCCCCTAATTTTGATTATAGACAAAATAAATACTTAGAAAATTGGTATCTGGTACTGATATGATAACTTTATAAATTTAGCAGGTATGACTATAACCAAATCAAAATGATTAATGCATTTGAATAATCAAAACATTTTTTTTTCTAATAAGTTAAAAATTTGAAATAATGCAATAGAATTAATGTATTTTTACTGTACCAGCACAGGTTGAATTTTATTGTAGTAATTTAGAATAATGTTTTTATTTAAATACTAATTCGACTCTATAACAACCTAAAAGCAATGGAATAATCAAAACATTACAGTACCAAATCAGGTATCCCCCTTCCTAATTGGAAAGTAAGATAAAATGAGCCATAATCAAAACACGATCCTGTCCTAGTTCAATTATGGTATTCAAACGAAATCCAGATTCAAAATTTGAGCTCCTTTTTAGATAAGGAAACTAGCCTATTAAAAATGGATGAAAAATCAATCCTGAGGCATGACTTGAGTCCATTGATCTCAATATCATTCAATCACATAACTTTAATGATTTCATTGCGCAACTAATTGGAAATTTCTCATTTTCATTTGCACAAAAATTTAAGGATCGTGTTCAATTTGGACACAATCTGACAGTACAGTCAGAGATGAAAAGAGCCAAAGGTAACCTACAAAAATAGGAAAAAATATAAATTAGAAACAACACAATGTAGCGAATTATGCACCAGATTGAATATAATAGAATAGAAAAATAAGAGCAAATTAATCAGAGATTCTTGAGACCCCAATCTTAGACCAGGTGGGAAAATGCTACACATCCACTAAAAAAGGCAAACCACTGGGGTCTTATTCTCCTTCTTCACCTTCTTGCAAGAGGGAGGAGGAAGTGCACGAAAGTAACACAGATGCAAGAAAAAATTAGGGAAATATTAACCATCTATTTACACTTTGTCTTTCAATTCATTACGGTAGTGGTATTAGAGCAATATAATTCTTAACAATATTTACCTTGTAATAGCCTTTCATGACTTGAGGTCCTCTGTACTTGAGGGTTGAGGAGGTCTGACTGTGACAATAACCTTCACAGTTCTTAACCTTGGGTTGAGTAGTAGTATGAAAGACAAAAAAAAAAAATTCAAAACCAGCCCTTGTTATCAATTCGATAGAGGACTGATTACGAAGGGCTCGGTGCATAAATTGATCTATACTGGAAATATTTGAAAACATAGGAGTAAGGTTTAATGGGTTTTCATTTTTTAATCATTCCAAAGAGCATTAGTTAGCTTGGATTTTGGCACTAAAGAAGGTTCAGTTAGCTTCTAGAGGTAACTAATAATATATGAATCCACATTTCTGTCGGGAATTTCATCAAACACTACATGTGCATCCTTTGTAAATGATTTAATAACAGAATTAGGACATTTATTGGCGACACCTTATGTCCTTATCAATTCGCACCTACCCATTGACCATGATTCAGCGGGAAATTTGGTTAAATACCTTGTAAGCGTAGTGGAAGTGTAAGTGTGTAATCAAATTAACAGCAATGATACCAACAAAATTCAATTAACTAATTATTAGAAGCTAATTGTACTATTTAGTCTTCATCAGTAGATTAAATGACGCTAGAACAACTTCCCCGTATGCAAATATTTTGTGTCAGAATTAGAGGTGAAGATGTGAGGCCTGGAACAAATGTCAAAGATACAAGGCTTCTGAAGCCATAGGACTAAGAATTGGGTATCTTCTCCGACAATCTTTGGCAACACCCCTCTAAAACCAATCAGATATCACTTCTCTCTGAGAGCAATCGTTGGTGTAGAGAGACACGCGTAATAGCGATGCCAGCTTTGAGTCTGATTGCCCCTCTCTGACAATCTCTCGATAGAACAGTAGTAGAAATAACACTGATCGCCGATTTCACGGTAAAAAAATTGGATTGGCGGCAACCAGGAGGGAAAATGTGGAAAGAAAATTCAATACCGTGCAGAATTTAGAAGGGAATGAAAAGTATTAGGCGGGAGAATGAATTGCTTAGAACTGTTTGATGAAATTCCCCAAAGAGTGGGTTAGACAGAATTACCATGAGGCGTGAGCTCTCTGTATCACATTTACTTAATTTCATATTGGTTACCTCCTACTCACAAATTCATATCACCGGAGCTAACGTAATTTCTCCATGTTAGATCGGGACCATCGGTACAAATTTTGCACGAATATTGAAGGATCCGTTGCATTTCACCCTCAGTGGATTTAAACATAAATATTAAGTTACCTCGGAGAATATAGGCTCCCACTCACCTCTTAAATGGACACCTCCTTTGAAATCAAGACCATTCATCCCCCATCGGACAGTTATGATTTACAAATCTACAATTTAGGTGATAATTGTATAGCAAATTATATGAAAAAAATTCCAAATAAATATTTTCTACTTTTTTACATCTTATATAGCCAAACTACTTATAAATGTCAATTTTATATAATATCATCGGTATTTGTCTCTTAAAATTGAGCCAATAATTTTGGACCGTTTATTTTTGCGTTGTCAATCAACGGTCGATCTACAATGAAATGATTCCAAATTTATTTTAAAATGATCAAAAGAAAGGTATGAACCTAAACAACACAAAATTTCTCGAGTTTGGTTATGTCTAAGTTTCGATCCAGCGTGAAGTGTGTATAGCCATTCGATGATGCAATATTCTGTCCGCGTGATGAATTGGTAAATCAATATAAATTTTCATCAAACTTCTATAATAATGATTTAATTTCAAACTTTTGCGGTACTAATCAAAGATGTAATGCATTAATCTTTAATTTAAAACACTCTTACTTATTCCGAAGCATAATGGTACTGGATTGACGGCTTGATCGGGTTTATATTTTTGTGTTTGCTCTTCACAGTTTTATATTTGTTTACAAACTTGTACAACTAGAGATCATGTTACATGACATGTATATATGACATCAGTTGTTAGCGAAGCATGCATGTAACAATATGCTACTTCATGTGTCAAAATTTTATACTAAGATTAGAAATATGCTCTAACATTGATTATCGCATAATTTCACTATATATTTTGATTTTGATTTTTTTTTTAATGAATTAATATCGAATTGGTTCATTAATTGCTTAAATTCCATTAATCACATAATTAACGTAATAATAATAAATATAACTTTTTCATTTCAATAACTAATTAACTATGCATTGCAGTTTTAAGTTGAGGCAATTATTTACTAATTTACCATGTATTTGGTCTTTCATCTAACCACTAACAAACTTTCACACGTTATACCTTCGAACGTGGTAATGTATATAATTTTAATCCGATTCAAATTATTAAAACGATAAATTACTTATTACATATAGAATTCAATTTGAATAAATATACAGAATTAATAAAATTGTTACAACATTTATTTACAGTAAGTGTTCATTTTTTTTGTCATTCATATAATTACTTTCAATATGTAAATGAAAAAAAAAATTATAAATCTTACGGTGAGTAAAATAATTACTAGGAAATATTTCTCAAATAACAATCATTAAATTAAAATATTCAAAGAAAAACAAAAGTTGTTTTTTTTGTCAATATTATTTGTATTGTTTGTCAATATAGGATGTAAATATTGTGTTTTATTTTTTTTAGTTTTTCATATGTATTGCTATACATGCATTAGGTGATGAGAAATGAAACAAACAAAAACGAAAAAAAAATTACTTCCCTCCTAATGTTTTTCACGTTCCCTCCAAACTTTTTCATGTTCCCCCCATTTATTTGAGACCTAAAAATGCCTCTGCCTTGTAATTTTCTTCATGTTCCCACCACTGGCCGCTGGAAAATGTCTTTATTTTTTCCATTCCCGCTGCAAAATAGAAATAAATCTTCTGTTATTCTAAAGGGATATAAAACCTTGTTATTCCGATCTCAGCCGTTGAACTTTATCGAGATTAGCACATGAAAAAAGAAATTCTTTGAGATTCGTGTGTGGAAAACTTTGAATGGTTGGGATAGAAATAACAGGGTCATGTTATCCGTTTGGAATAACAACAGATTCATTTCCCTACAAAATAGCTTACGCCAAACCCTAGCTTTATTTTTAGTTTCCCTCCTGATTCTCTCTCGCGAGATCTCAAACCCGCCTCCTCTCTCACCCAAATCCCCTCTCCCTCGGTCTCTCCTCCCACTTTCGCTCAACCAACACCGACCCACTCTCGCGGTCTCTCTTCGCAGTGCTCGATCGCTCCCTTTCCACGAAAGAGGAGAGCGGATCTGAATTGAATGCGGCAGCCGTGCACTCAAAGAATCACTTTGACGAGCAGTTTCTAGCACACAAGAAATCCAACAAGTGATAATTTTTTTGTTATTGAGTGTTTTTTTTTGTTCTTAATTCGATTTGGACTAAATACCCTAGATTTAATTAGGGTACATATTGCCTGTTAACCTTTCTCTACTTGCAAAATTGAAGCAAATGCTTCAAACTAAAAAAAAAAAATTGCGTCTAGCATGTTTACTATAGTTTTGCAAATTTTATAATTATTTTTATTTTATTAGGCAGGATTTGAGATTTTTGCAATCCCTTGCAACCAATTTGGAAGTCAAGTACCCGGATCCAACCCTGATATGAAGTAGTTTACTTGCACCGGGTTCAAAACTGAATTCCTGAAATTTTCAATTCTTTGCCATTTATAAACTATTTTATTTGAGATTTATATAGTTACAAGCCAAACTCTGCAGGTTGCAGATTTTGGATTTGCAAAGTTTGGGGCTACTAGTGAGTCCCATTTCTACTCAACCCGAGAAATAAGAACTATTGGGTTAGCATTTTACTTCAATTATTTTTAAACAATGTGAAGACTATCTTGTAACTTTAACAAAAAAAAAATGATATAGTATATGTACCAGTAATTAAGTTCACTTAGACAATATCACAAACAATTTGTGTGCAGTAGAAAAGCAGATATGTAGCAGTTCTGGTACAGGTGGAAAACAGTACAAATTCTGAAATCAGAGACATTTAATTGTTGAATATCAAGATCTTTATTTTTATAAACTGAACCCACACATCTTCATTTTGTACAAGTTACAATATAGATCAAACCAAATAAGATAATAAGGAGAGATGTTGTACCAGTCTCAATACCAGTCTATGTGTTTCTTCTATGTAATTTACCTTGTACAAAAGTTGGATAATATATAATTCGCCGCTCAATGTGCTATTTCCTTGTACTCAACATTAGCTCGTTTCCACTTTGTGTTGTGTTGCCTATCTTAAATGTCACACTCTTACCTCACATGAGATGGTTTGATTATGAACCTATCCTGTAGGAATTTGAACTTGGGACTTCTTGCTTTTATCTAAAACTGAACAAAAGGTGTCTATGGGCATTCCTAGCATCTAAAATATACCTTCATTTTTTGAACCTAATAATGACTGAATTGAGCGGAAAAATGACTTCTAAAATCTATCCTTTACTTTTTGATTGACAGGTACAGGTGAAACACACAACTTTGATGAGACGAGCCAATCTGGAAAGGAATACTTGTCAGAGGTAAGGATCTCATTTATGGGCTTTATGACTATCATCTTACTAAGTTGAATGTTGATTTAAGTTATGGTTATCATTTTAAGTGGCGAAGTTGTAATTTTTCAGGTTTGTAGAGGGTGGGAAGCAAAAGCACGACTCTAACAATGATATTAGATTGGTCCTAATTCAGATTGGTGTTGCGCTTGACAAGGATGATTGTGCTTTAGATTTTTACTTTTGAATAGTGTAGTATAACTTTTTAGTATTCTCAACCAAAAATATCATTTTTTTTTAATGCCTTTTGGTAATTTGGTACAATGTATGCTAATTATATTATGTTAATTTATACTAATTACATGCTTTCTCTCTATAATTCAATGTATTTGTTAATTTGGTTGAATGAGAAGTGGGAAATGTAAAAGAGTATTGGGTTGGTACCGGGTTGGTACAAGGTAGGTACAGGAATGATTGTAGAATTGGTGCATGCAAAAAATACAAATCACATTCTTGAAAATAATCACCCATGTGAAAATAAAAATCATGTTCCCATGCTAATATTATTGCATGCAAATAGTTGGGTGGGATCTACATGCCATAGCCTTGCAAATAGTCTTGTGGGACCCACTTGTGTTAGCCTTGCATATACTCAAGTAGGACTCACGTTCTCTAGCCTTGTAAATAGTGAGGTGGGACCCACGTCTGATTCCTTGCAAATAACCAGATGGGTCCCATGCTGCCTCCCCTTGCAAATGCTAAAAACATGGTTAGCTCTCAAAGTATTTTCAAGGGCAGTTGTTGCAAGGATAAGCGCATGCAAAAAGTCAGATTTGAGTAATTGCAAGGGCAGTCCTTGCAAATACTAGTATTTGTGAGGAAGGCAGTTGCAAGGGCACAGTTGCAAGGGTATGCGCATGCAAATACCTTTTCGGGCTTGTTGCAAGGGAATCCCCTTGCAACAAGCCATTTTTCTGCCCTTGCAATAACTTCATATTCTAGTAGTGACTGTTAATTATCTTTGGAAGATTCAAAAGTGAGCAAGCAACTTTACTTTATTTAACTAACAAGAATAAAAATTTTCCCAATAGGAAAAT